>CM041793.1:3252801-3337194 GCA_023376895.1 Aspiorhynchus laticeps | reverse complement strand
TGAGTCACACTTTCAGCTCAAGACTCTCGAGTTGGCAGGGGAAGACCTTGTTTGGAAATAACTCCTCCGCCGAGGTGAGAGCAGATCCATTGCTGGCCAAAGAGTTAAACACCTTCTACGGCCGCTTTGAATGTAATGGCGGCGCGACTCTGCCGATCAGTGCCTCAGGAAGCAGCAGACAGAGCAGCGATGATGATCATGTGATCACCGTGTCGGAGGACGAGGTTCGGAGGGAACTAAAGAGAGTGAACGTCAGGAAAGCCGCCGGACCTGATGGGATTACTGGCCGCGTTCTGAGGTCCTGCGCCGATCAGCTTGCTGGTTTGTTTACTTCCATCTTTAATGAGTCCCTTACTACCTCTGTGGTTCCCACCTCATTTAAGAAATCTGTCATCATCCCTGTGCCTAAGAACAGTAAACCCTCTTGCCTGAATGACTATCGTCCAGTTGCCCTCACATCAACAGCCATGAAGGTTTTTGAGAGACTTTTAAAGAAACACATATGCTCCTCCATCCCTGCTACTTTGGACCCTCTTCAGTTTGCCTATCGCCCAAATAGGTCTACTGATGATGCCATCTCTCAGGTACTGCACTCTTCCCTCACTCATATTGACAGCAAAAATGGCAACTATGTCAGACTGCTATTCATTGACTATAGCTTTCAGCTTTCAACACTATAGTCCCCTCCAAGCTAGCTGTCAAACTCTCAGACCTCGGCCTAAACACTTCACTCTGTGACTGGATTCAAGACTTCCTCACCGGCAGACCACAAGTGGCAAAAATGGGCCAGTTCACCTCCAACTCCATCACCCTGAATGTAGGAGCCCCGCAGGGCTGCGTTCTTAGTCCCCTGCTCTACTCTCTCTACACACATGACTGTGTGTCCTCTCACAGCTCCACTTCTATTGTTAAATTTGCTGATGATACTGTGGTTCTGGGCCTCATTTTCAACAATGATGAGACCGCATACTTGGGTGAGGTAGAGAGACTTACATCATGGTGCCAGGACAACTGTCTCTCTCTGAACGTGAGCAAAACCAAAGAGCTGATTGTAGACTTCAGGAAGAGACAGCAGCGGCCCGACACTCCTCTTATGATCAGCGGGACCCCTGTGGAGAGGGTGAGCAGCTTCAAGTAGATCAGTGTAAACATCTCCGAGGACCTGACTTGGACTGCACACATTCAAACACAGGTCAAGAAAGCCAGGCAAAGACTGTACCATCTGCGACAGCTGGGGAAATTCAGGGAAACACCAGCAATCCTGAAAACTTTCTATTCAGGGGCCATAGAAAGTGTATTGACTCAGTGCATCTCAGTGTGGTATAGTAACGCCACAAATCAGGACTGCAAATCTCTGCAAAGAGTCGTGCGCTTAGCTGAGCGCATCTCAGGGTCTGCCCTCCCCTCTCTGCAGGACATCTACCTCAAACGCTGCAAAAGCAGAGCTGCAAAAATAATCAAGGACTCAAATCACCCCAGTAACCATCTTTTCATCTCACTGCCATCTGGCAAGCGCTTCAGGAGCATGATGGCAAAAACTGAGAGACTGAGGAGGAGCTTCTACCCTCAGGCCATCAGGCTCCTAAACTCAGTCTCATAACATCTACAGGACTCAATTTAATAAACTGTAAAAACATTCATTATTCTCCATCATCCGCATCTTATTCTTACCTATATTTATATATATATTCTCTTGTGTTATGTTTCTTGTTTTTTTTTGTTTTTTTGCACTGTCCATTGAGCGGACCTGTCCTGACCTACATTTCACTACTGATTATACCCTGTATGATTGTGTATGTGACAAATAATAAAGAACCTTGAACCTTATAGCTCTGTAGCTTTTACTCAAGGTACATGTTCAAGATTCTCGGTCATAAGAGGTATTAGACAAGGTTGTGGTTGTTCACCTTGACTTTTTATCATGGTTGCAGAAATGTTATCTATTTTAATCAAAATGGGCAACATATCAGGCATCAACTTAGATGGGAATAATTTTATTATCAGTCAATTTGCTGATGATACGACTCTGTTTCTAAGAAATGAATTTCCAGTCTATAATGATTTTTTTCAAAAGCTTCAGGTTTATGGTTGAATATGTCAAAATGCGAGCTATTGGCCATCCATGATCACCCTAGTATATCATTATATAATATACCAGTAAAAAATGAAATTAAATACTTAGGTATTTGGTTATCTAAGAAGACAGATCATTTAGAAAACTTAAATGTTGATAAATATCTAGAGAAATGTAGATTAATAATGAACAATTGGTTGCTAAATATCTTTGGTAGAATCTTACAAACGAAAGTAGAAAGTCTTTCTTGATTCATCTATCCATGTTTTTCTTTAGCAGTGTCTGCTAAAAAGATAAAGGCAATCGTATGGAAAATGAAAAGTCATTATATACGTAAAAGTGATATGATTAAAGATTATGAAGTGAGTGGTAAAAACAATTGACTTTGATATTATAAATGGGGTCATCGTACTTCATAAATAATGAATCTTCATTTTGGTTTCAGATTCCTAGCTATTTTCATAAAATGTGGTGGTATTAGTTTTTTGTTACAACGTGATATTGAATTGTCTAAACTCACCATAAAACTTTCTGCTTTTTGTCAACAAGTACCATTATACTGGAAACTGATTTTTAAACATAATTTTAGCCCACATAACATGTCTATGAACCAGGAATAACAGGTGTATTATGGTGAATAGAAAATATATGTGTATTGATGACTGTGGAAGGCATATGGTCACTAACACATGTTATGGACAACTTAGGGAATATATTAATTATGATGATATTTGTGGTAAATACAATGTAAGTTGCTCCCCCAAAATTTACGATAAAAGTATTAAGAGTATACCATTGCATATGATTAAATTAGTTAAGGAACAAGTAAAATATTAAATAATAACTCCCAAAATGCCTGATCTTATGATAGAAAATGTTAACTTTGCTGATAAAAAATTTTCTTATAGATTTTTGAGGAATTGTCTATTACAATGTTGTTTTCCAGGACCAGTAAAAGAGATCTTATATATTTTGTCATTTTGATAAGAAAAAAAGTGTCTGAAAATAGAACCAATTTTCTTACATTCCCTGTTAACCCTATAAAGAGGTGCACTTTAAAATTATGAATCACATTTATCCTGCAAAAGAGTTTTTAAGAGTAAGATTTAATGTTGGGGATTCTAATATATGCTATCATATGCAATTTGGAGATAGAAACAGTTGAACACTTGTTTTTTTAGTGTAATTTGGTACAAATATTCTGGAATGATGCAATCTGTTGGATACACCAAAGAATAACTGTAAGACTGATCCTTTCATGGCAAATTGTTAAGTTTGGCTTGTTAGTTAAGGATAAAAAGATATATGTAATAAATAATTTATTGCTTTTGCTAAAATTTTACATTCATAAATGTACATTTTTCAAAACTCCCCCACGATTAGTGGTGTTTAATTAAAGAGGAATTTGTAATATATTTGGAGACTTTAAGAGGGATGAATAGTCCCAACGCAAGATATTTGTATACTTTATTAGAGGATTTTGGTTTCATAATGTGAAAACCTCCTACTCCCCTACTTCTTCTTTGTCTTTATATTTTATTTGTAATATGATGTACAGAGTGTGAATGAAAATTGAGTGTAATCTCAGTCATTATTTGTAAATCTCCCAGTTATGAATGCCATTCTGTGTTATTGTTCAAAGCATTGAATAAAAAATAAATAAAAAAACTGAATCTCAAAATGATTCCTCTGTTTCTAATCGCTCGAAACTCCTCATGCTGGCGGACTCTGCTGGTCAATATGGTAGAAATACAATGAAAACTCGATCCAAATATGTATGATGATTGACACTTTTACAAACCAACGCTGCAATCGTTTTCATTAATATATTAAATGTAATCAAATAGCCTAATAATAATAATAATTAAATACAGGTAAATAATTACTAATAATTTAGGCTAGAAATAATTAGCCTACATATTAAATAAGGTTGTCTATATGTGTTCTTATATCACAGTGTGTAGTGCTTGTACTTAGCCTACCATTATTTAATCAACTTGATATTTGTAAGACTTGTCGCGTCTCATAGATCAAACCATATCGAATGTGAAACTAACTTAACCGCGCTGTTAACACTGCAGTCAGCACAGAAGCGATCCTGGTCTCTCAGAGCTGCTTGCATTAAACGTAACATCACTGTAAATAAAAAGGCTAACTCGTCGTTAATACGGTTTCTGGAGCACATGATGGAAATTAGGTATGTTGGCTATTTCTAAATATTCCAGCTTTATGACAATCCTTTCCGAAAACAAACGTTCAGGTTAATAAGCGCTAGCGTATAATAGCCTACTACACAGCATGGCTATATATACCCACATGAAAAAAATACTACAGTAATTTATAGTAAATATACTATAGTGTTTTTAAACCATACTATAGTAAAGTACTTAAATTAATTGTTGTAGTAATTATATTTGCTGTGGTAATATAACAACTATAGTAATAAACAAATTACTTTACCCAATAATATACTAAGTTTTCTACAGCTATAGGGTATATTATACTACAATACACTAGAGCAGTGCTTCCCAAACCTGTCCTGGAGGACCCCTAGCCCTGCACATTTTGTATGTCTCCCTTATCTAACACACCTGATTCAACTCAGCTCGTTAGTAGAGACTGCAAGACATGAATCAGGTGTGTTAGATAAGGGAGACATACGAAATGTGCAGGGCTAGGGGTCCTCCAGGACAGGTTTGGGAAGCACTGCTCTAGAGTTTACTGTAGTAAAAACTAAAGTATACAGTTTAGGCTATAGTTAATTGTACAGTATGCTGTAGCATTCATTAACAAGTGTTGTAAATACTATGCAGTATAATACACTTTACTATAGTATGGTTCAAAAACACTATAGTACACTCTTAAAAATAAAGGTGCTTCACGATGCCATAGAAGAACCTTTTTGCCTAAATGGTTCCATAAAGAACATTTAACATCTGAAGAACCATTCTGTTTCACAAAAGGTTCTTTGTGGTGAAATAAGGTTCTTCAGATTATAAAAAGGTAAGGAAGAGATGGTTCTTTAAAAAAACCTTTATTTTTAAGTGTATTTACTATAAATTACTATATTTTTTCATGAGGGAATGTTATTGTTGAATGATAATTGGAAATTAAGTTTCATAAATAATTTATATATATATATATATATATATATATATATATATATATATATAAAGAGATCATTTGCAAGAAAATAACTAATTTTATTAAACAATTTTCAAAAATCGTGTTTTTACATTGTGCATTCCAACTAATCTCAATCAAACAGCAGTTGGGTTATTTTATTTCGATTAGGAAAAAGAAAAAAAAAACAGCTAACTAACACAATAAAACAGTAAATGTCACGCCTCATGGACTTTGAGTTTGTTTTCCCACTTGTTCCCTGACCTAGTTTCTGTCTCCCCTTGATTGTGCCATTATGTTCAGGTGTGTCTCTTCAATAATCTTCATTTGCCAATGTAGCCTATATGTCCTATTGTTCTACATGTGTCAACTACCTGCCTATGCATTTACTCTATTTGTGGATTATTAAAAGACTATTTGCCTTCATATTCGTTGTGCACGTTTACCTTCAATACAGTAGCGTTACAATAAAATACATGATAACTGTAAAGATTCAGTCCACTGAAGGCGAGCGTAGTGAGAATCCAAGTACAGATTTATTAAACAAAGTGATCCAAACATAATCCAAACAACGACTTGACTTAATTTGACCAGACTTGACTAGGCATGAACAGACTTAACTCACCAACAGCAGATTACACCATCAATACACAACAAGAGACAATGGAACCAATTGGGCTACTTAAGCAAACAAAGAGGGTCACATGACATGAACAAACCAATAGGTGTGTTCAACTTGAAGCAGCGCTGCGCAGAATGACCAGTGTATGACATCAAAGTACCGCGAGAGTGATAATAGAGCAGATGGATCCTGATGCTTTCGAATCGCTCTCGCGGTACTTTGATGTCATACACTGGTCATTCTGCGCAGCGCCGCTTCAAGTCGAACACACCTAATAACCAATGAGAACATGACACTAACCCTGCGTTCCATTCGGAAGGGCTCATCCCTATGCCCTAATCCCTTCAAAGGGTTTACCCTCCGAAATGAGAGCTTCGAAGGGTTGAAGGGTGTAGGGGACCAAACAACTGTTTCTTGAAGTGCCCTTCTGCGTCAGCCTCCCGTACCCATACGGAGGCGCCGTCATCATGCAAAGCATCTGTGCAAAGGATCATGGGAGCCCGAAATGTCCATCAGTTGTACCCTTCGAAATCCTTCATTCCGAAGGGCCCTTTGAAGTGGCCAGTTTTGAGCACTTCGATTTGGAACGATACTTCAGTATGGCGGCAATGATTATTTTCACTCCGAAGTGCACTTTGGAGGGCGATATATCCCATTTGGAACGCACCGACAGACTAAGGGAGCACATGGAAAGAACAGGAAACAAGGCAAAATAAAAAACATGAAAACCCAAACCCCACATTACAATAACATAATAAAAAACATTTTTTTAAAAAAAACCGAGTTGTCTGTTTTTGCAAATAAACTATTCATATATATATATATACAAATAAAAATTGTACTGTGTCCTATGGTGTGACAGCAAAAATGTAGATTTTTTTTTTCAGTTTAATTTGTGCTTATTTATACATACATATTGTGTATTTTATATAGGCTACATCTTATTTTTTTATTATCTGTGTGTTTTTGTTGTTGTTGTCTTTGTGTACTGTTTCATGAAACAAGTTTACCAAATAAGCCAGGTTTATTTCAGTTAGTCTGACTTGTTGTCAGTTGATTTGGTTCAAAATAAGTCAAACTAACTGAAATAAGCCTGGCTTGTTTGGTAAACTTGCTCTATGAAACAGCCCCCAGAAGCTTGTGACACTAAAACAAATTCCTTGTATGTGCAAACATACTTGGCAATAAAGCTCTTTCTGATTCTGATTCTGACAGAGATGGGCATAAATACATGACAATGTATTTAAAATAAAAATACAAATAAAAAATAAATAAAAAAACATGGCTACAATAGTTAAACCATGGTAACCACAAAGTAACCTTGGTTTTGCCACACTAACCATAGTATTTGTAGTAAATCTGTGGTTATACAAATTGTCAATACGAGAAAAAAAAACTGTACTTGTACTACAATAAAACCACTGTAATTTTCGTAAGGGTTGGAGAACAATTACTCCATGTCGCCTCCTGCTGTTTCTCAGAATTATACAACAGCAAGCGAGTCGAGTATAAAAGCCTCTGTTTAGACAGGCAAGAGTATAAATAAGGCTTCAACTAGTCTCAGCCTCAGATATCATGCCCACGAACCATTGGATGAATGTCTGATGCATAGATATGTATACTTGTCTATGGTCTGATACATGTGGCACACAAAATTAGAAATACTTCGGGAGTTTTAAAGTCGTCACTTGATTGGTGGAATTCTAATGGATTTCCGGGAGATTTTGTTTCGCGTTCTTTAATGTTCTGCCTGGAAACAAAGATGCCGTGTAGCCAAATCCCCTCATGGAAGAACAAAGCCATTGTGTTTACGACTGTGACAATGAGCGCTTAAAAATGCCTGCCAACATGTGAGTGTGAATTTGAATTAATTTTCCCGGCAATTGAACTTATAATAACACCAAGCATATCACACTCTATTACTTATCCATTCATGCTTCTTTTTCCATGCCAACATTCCAATAATCCCTGCCCACTAAAAGCTGCACAGATATATTTGCTTACCCCGATAAGCCTATCGATTCACACCTTATATCATCACCATGATATGTATTGTCATATCACTCAGCCCTAACATGCAGAAATGCCTAAAACACATTTGACAAGATTAACTATTAAGACTGATTGGCTAACACTATTTTCACCCTTGTCTGTGCACTTATTTTCTTATTTTTTTTTAATCCAAAGACGTTGACTTTGACTAAGTGTTGACTCTGCTTTTACAGGTATTCACAGATGTGTTTTCTACCCGTGTTTCTGTTCATAAATGGAGGTGAGTGCTAAAATTAAAAATTATTTGTAAAGCAATTCTACCATTCTGAACTTGGTATCTTTTATCATACTTTCTGTTTTCAGTGTCTCTGCAGGAGACTGTTGTGGGCTTTATTGGAGACTCTGCAGTTTTACCTTGTTCTTCCGAAGAACCTCCGCATACAATTCAAGACATAGGTGTGTATTGGAGACACAGCGGCCAGAATGTATATGGAATTATTTATGGTAAAGTCTCTGTGGAAGGACAAGATCCAGAGTACAGGAGCAGAACTGAAAGCTTTCCTGAAGAGTATATGAGAGGAAACTTCTCCATTAAACTCAACAATCTTCAACACACTGATGCAGGAGAATACAAGTGCTACATCATCATAGAGGAATCAGTAATCAAGAGTGTTGAACTTTTGATTAAAGGTGTGTAAACCACATGATTGACAAAACAGTTTATATTTCAGCCTATATTCTTTTGCATAGACATTATGAAAGGATGCACTCGTTTTCTTGTGTTTTTCCACCAAAACTGTGTAAATCTTTTGTCTTCCAGAGAGACCAGAAAGGCTGATCCCTGGTGAAGGCACACAACCAAAACCAGAGATGACTGCTATGATCATTTCCGTTCTATGCACTGTCATTATATTTTCATTGGCTGTAAATTCATTCAGCAATGTAACAGTATAATCATCATATATACTGTGTGTATATATATATATATATATATACAGATTGCTGATTTTAATATTAAAGAAAATATTAATAATTTAAAAATACTGTATTTATTTTAATGTTTTTTTATTCAATCTGATGAAAATTATAGAACATCAAACAACTCAAAAGTAAATCACCCTGTTGACAAATTAGAGGGGAATTTTATAAAAAATAATGTCACAAAATCTTTTAAAAAATTCTGTTTATACAGAATATTATTTCTTATAAATATTTTTTTAATAATATTTTTAAATTAAATATTACATCTTCACTCATTCATCCCTGAATCATAAAATGGCTCAATTTCCTTGTGTCAATATATGTATTGAATATAGTACCTGAAATAGGGGAAACACTTATGATTATTATGCAATGTCAATGGCAGCGTCATGTTAAGCAGAGACTTTGTATAAAAATATGGGGCGCAGGAAGTTATCAGCAACCAATATCTACGGTCACATAATTTATGATCGACTTCAATACATTAACTATTTTTAAACACTTGCAACACCCTTTTTTTTTTTTTTTTTGAGGTGAATAAAATGGTGGTAATTGAGGCCCAAGAATGCTAAGGAAAAATCAACTAAATTATCAGAGACATATTGATTTAACTTACCGGACAGGAGCAGTATTTTTATATTTTAAGAAAATCAACTCACATATCACAGCAATGAGCATGAGAGCACTCATCAGACCCAATATTACAGTAAGATTTGGCAATATTGTCTGTGTTGGAGCTGTAAATAAAATGCAGTGACAGTTGTTACCGTAACTGCAGCTACAGACAGTACTGAATTTAACAGTACTGAGTCAATTGATATCTGTTCAGAATAACTTCATACTTTATTATAACTTTCTACTGAGGAGCTTAAATATACACAACTGGTTAAAAATGAATTTATAACTAAGATTTTTAAATGTTTTTGAAATGTGTCTTATGCTCACCAAAATACAGAATAAAAACCAGTAATATTATGAATTATTACAATTTAAAATGACTTCTTTAAAAAGCATTAAGAAATCTCTACTATTCCAAACTTCTGATCGGTAGTGTAAATATGTATATAGTATGACATTCTTATGAAGCAATAACTGAAGTTTCACTCACCAGTGATGTGTAGTCAGGTGTTGTTGCTGAATTGTATGTCTGTTACAACGGGGCTAAAGGCACACCTTAAGAAAAAAATTGCTTTTCACTGCGCCTAAAATGTATAATTGCAGAAAAAAAATCTATACTTTTGTATTGAACATTAATGGAGCAACAGGTTTTGTGTGAAAATAAATCATTCAAGTGGATTATTTCGTTTAAAAATCTTATAAATGTATGAGGTGGCAAGAGAGGCATTTTACCCCACACACGGGGCACACGGTATTGATACAAATACTTCAGCTAAAATAATGTCTAAGTTAATACTTGTTCAAAACAATCACTTTAGCAAAGTTTGTACTTATTTTGAAAAATAAAATATTTTTCATTAAAATGTTAATATAAAAATATATATTTTAAATACAGAAGCAAAATCATTTTAATAAGTAAATATTCTAAGCATTGAAGGATATCCCATAATAATTTAATATAGGTTTACAGTAGAAACAACAAATTATATTTTATTATATGATGTGATTAATATCATGTTTTTAAATATGATGGTTTCATTCTAAACATGGAGATTATCTCTAAGATGGCCACACAACATAATATAATATATTTACCATCTGAATCTAACCATGCCATGTCAACAAATGGAAAAGTCAGCCATCTATTAATTATCATGTTAATTACTGTGCGCCTTTAGCCCCAACAGCACGCTTTTTACCCCAAATACCATACTTTTACATATTCTTTCATTATTTAAAAACTGTTGCTTTTATTATTTTAACAAAACTAAAAACCATTAAGAATGTCTTTGTCTCAAAATATATGCATTCATTTTAGCGAATCTAGAACAGTTTAAAAAACATCAAATATTATATCAAGTAAGCACAGAATCAACTTTGCCTGCTGTCCGCCATCGCATCAAGGATCAGCCACATTTGCATCTTGAAAAGTGGATGTTTTGGAATGTTTTTGTGCCATCTAGTGGTTTAGAGGAAAATAATGTCAAAGGCGCTTTTACCCTGAGGTACCTTTAGCCCCGTTGTACTCTAATAACTTCCCAACACATCAATCAGGGCTGTGCAGAGACCTTTGGAGAGGCAGGTGCTCAAAGTATAAAAGGGGCACATGGAGCACAGCTTTTAACAGGGTTGTGCTGCTTGCTGATATGTGCATCGAAATAGATGCTTCTGTATTGATACAGCAGCAAATGCCATGACGCAGGTTTGAGAAAGAAACACAGAACAGAAAATACCATTTTAAGTTTAAATGTTAAAGACATTTTTTGCACCTCTTAATTAATCTGGGATGATATTAGTATTATTATTATTATTATTCTTGTTGTTGTTGTTATTGTTTACAGGGTATGGTGGTTTTACTGTTGTAAACACTGTTGTTGTTGTTGTTGTAGAAAAAAATATTCCTGTCTTATTTAAAATAGAATTCTATTCTAATCCTGTTCTGAATTTATTCATTTTTTGAATGATAATGATTATAAAAACAGGATTGATAAGTAGGCTATAATTCGGAGGACGAGAAAATCAGTATAAGCCTGTTTTACCAGTGTTGTGATAACTATTTTTAAGGCACTCTACGTTTTTAAATAAATACTGTAATAATAATAGTTCAAAGTATGAATAGTTTTTAGTCAGATAACATAAAAAAGACAAGGCACCTCGATGCGCTTTAAACTTTTCCCAAATAAACCGCAAGAACGAAAGAGAACAAGCACCTTTGTTTTTATTGCTGTGTGTAGAACTACGTTAGATGCATTTTTAATATTTAATATTAGTTTTAATAAAATGTAAATTTGTCCCCCGAACTTTATTCAAGCTCAAGCAGGTGTTTTCACATAGAGGTTTCTAGATTTAAATCTAAATTTAAATTAAAAGAGACATGACCTGATGTTTTATTCGTATCAAAATGAGGAGATATGAATATCAGGAGATCTGAACACTCTCGTGCAGTGCATGTTTCATTCATACTCAAAGTCAGAGGACGCTCTCACGATGAAACGTTTGACGTGCAGGAAAGCTGAGCTGAATAAAAAGCAGAAACGTTTTTACTGATGAAACGTGAAGACAATAAACACACGATTGCGAAAATATATGGTTTATGTTTTTCAAGTTATCTTCAGGTAATAAATAAATAAACTATATGAAAAATGCAGTACTGATTGACATATCATTTAGTATAGAAACTATAAAATATATTTCCTGAATTATTCTGTGATAAAAATGGGAAAAGGGTGTTCGTAGTAGCGTTTATAACCCAATCATAAAATTGTCATTAGGAAAACATTGAACGTCTGAACGTGAGGGGTCGTCCCGGATGAGATCGTCAGGTGAAAGGTCATCATGTGGATAATTTAATTTACAGCTAAACTATTATTAATTAATTTTACTAATAGTTAGACTGGGCAGGCCTTCACAAAAGGGTGTTTAATTAAAAAAAAAAATTTTGCCTTGATAAAAGGGCACTTTGGGCATCAAGGGGAAAAGGGGCAGGTGCTTAAGCAACCCCCCCCCCCCCCCCCCCCCCCCTCCACCACCTCCATCCCCTCCACCTCCCTCCCTCCTCTGCACGTGCCTGACATCAATAGTGCCATTATTTAGGAAACAGATGTTTAGACTGCAATGAATATTTCTGTGTGAAATTTTTACTATAGTAAAACGCTGTTGGTGGGTTTAAGAATGAGTGTAATATCAGAACTGGAGGATCTGGTGGATTCAGTAACAGCCATGCCAAGTCAAGTTCACAGTTTATAGTCACATTGAGTCCTAGATCTGTTAGCTGATTTGTTAAAGTCCATGCAGCTTGACAGCATATGAGCAGATCTTTCTGATTTTACAACATCATACATGGTTAGAAGTTTAAAAAGATGTCATGAAATGATAAACTCACAGAGCTTCATAATCCTCATTTTGAAGAAATGGTGGAGCACTTCAGCATGATGCAGTCTTGTTTGTTTCACACCTCGTTTGGAGATTAAACTTAACCTCAGACCATTCAAGCTAATTTTAACCAAATCAAGAGGAAGTCAAGTTGCTTACTTTATTCTGCCTGCTAATAAATTTGGCCATTAGCCAATAGATAATCTCTTGCCTTGTATAAGTATTAATCTCATATTTCATAAGTTTTAGAAAGCAGTGCCAGAGAAACTAAACGACAACAACAATATAACTCTGTCTGCCTTATTGTGGCTTGACTGCAACACCTAAAACACCTAAGACTATTCATAATAATAGTCTTATTACTTGTCTAAATAAGCAGCATGCAACACTGCACATAACTCTTTATCCCACAATGCAATGCACTTAACCTTTCATTCAAATTCTGGCAATCTGGCAGGCTGCTCACCATCCTGAGAATTTTTTGGCATACTTTAACATGAAATCAGAGACCACACTCAGGCTGCACCCCACAATTGCATGCTTCCCTGTTATATAGCAAAGAAAGAAAAAAACAGTATGTTTACAGTATGTTCCAATTCACAGTATTCATGTTTGATTGTTTACTTAGTATTTTTACACAAAAAAGGCACACAAGACATTTTAACGATGTTCTACCTTTCTGGACCATCAAACTTTTTCAGTTGCCTTGCTGTCTATGAAGGGTCAGAAAGCTCTCGGATTTCATCAAAAAATATCTTCATTTGTGTTTCGAAGATGAACGGAGGTCTTATGGGTTTGGAACAACATGAGGGTGAGTCATTAATGACAGAATTTTCTTTTTGGGTGAACTATCCCTTTAACACAACAGGCTGGCGGCCTTTTCTGGTCAAATCAGTGTAAATACAAAAAAAAAATCAACATGACAAAAAAATGTATGACGACAACTTTTGTAAACAAATTTCAAATATTTTCATGAAAGTGTTATCTAAAAGTAATCTACAAATGGCATTAAATATGAAGCTTCTGTACGTGTTTTATTATTTATAGTCCATTTTGGGCTTGGCAAACTAGGTTAGGTAAGTTAGATACAATTATATCTTTAAGAATTAAAGATTTAAGAATTAAAAAGAAAATATTTAATTAAAGAATTAGAAATAAATTATTTAAAAAGGAATCTACATTATATATATATTTTTTAAAAAAAAACATTGGTGTGTTCATAATGCTAACCTCTGAATTTTGAAATGTTCCGAAACCTAAATGTTTTTATGGTAACAGCCTTGTTTGCTGAAAACACATGACTTGGAAAGCGAATAAAAATTAAAAAAAATGTTGTTGTTTTTTTTTTTAGATTAATCAAGCAGTGTTTTGGAAATGCCCATCACTTTAAGCACTTATTTTGATAGCCTATAATTCTTTTCTATTGTCACATCACATTTCTGCCATGTAGTATTAAGCCCTATTCAGACGGTAATTGTTTCTCAGGGGGACGTAAGTGATTTTCACCATACACAGGGGGTAGTCGGTGATTTAATTGCCGTCCGAATCCAGGATGTCGGTGTTTATCTCTCACCACCCCCGTGAAAATCCCCGGCAGAATCACCTACTGTTTTTTGACAAACACTGAGGTCGTGTGGTTATTTAATTGCCGTCCGAATCCACATCCCTGAGTTTACGAGAAGAAATCGATTGAAAATTCAGTGTTTGAGCATTCCCGAACACCGTAACGTTGTACTTCGGTGTAATTTACATATTATTTCTGAAATGCTGTAAAGTATTTAAAAGAACAATACTTCATGACTGCTCAACCACAGCGACTGGGAGCAGAAAAAGAAGAAAAGCACATAAACTTTCAAATGGGTCTTTATTATGGCAGCAGCAGTTATGCAATACAATTTTAAAATGTGTATTATAAACAGATATATATCGCGTATAATTATATACAACTATCCAAATGACTGAAAGTGTTAAACTGTGAATCACATGCAAAAGTCCTCACAAATGGATTATGTTCTCCAGAAGGGTGAATGTGTGTACCTGAACGCGAAGGAGCATCATCCTCAGACTTTACTAGAACTTTCTTTACTTTATTAGTAAAGTAATAGTAAAAGCTTTACTAAAGCTTGTTGCTTTCTTATGTTAAGACATTGTCATGTATTAGCACTCATGCGCTCTCCAGTGTGTATTCTCAACAATTGCCCCATTGTAAAAACAAAAATACACAGCATTATCAAACATTTAATTACATATTTTTTTGGGGAAAAAAAGTCTAAAAATTCCCCCCTCCACCACTCAAATAAAAAAAAAAAAATCCTCCCTCCGACAAGAGTCATCTAAGAGGAGAATTCACTCCATTTTCAAAAATGAAACTCAGGACCTGAATGAATGTCTGTAAAAATCTGATTGGAGAATCACTATAAATAAGTCTACATGTTAAAAAGAAGCCCTTTTTATCATGTAGATAAAAACAGAGATAAAAAAGTCCCTCTAAAACATAGAGGGAGACTCTCTGTTATGAGAAATCACGCCCGCTCCCTGAGAAAGTCAATATTTAAATTTTCTTTAATAAAAATAGCTAGAGATGCCAGAATTCCCTATTACATTCTGTTGTGCTCCTATGCACATGATGTTCAAATATGTTGTGCTATGGTATGCTGAGGAAATCTCTCTCTCAATCTCTCTCTCTCTCTCTTTGAAGGGCCTTTTTATTTTAAAAATGTGCTTTATGTGCCTTTTTCTGTTTGCTTGGAGGCATTTGTAAACTGCAGTAATAAAATAACTTGAAATTTTCAACATCTTTTTACATCATTTATTTTTGCACCAAATTATAGAGAGTAGTATGGATAACTGTACTGATAAGTATCGTATCAGTATCGATAAAATGTAAACGATAACCTTCCCTACCCCAGAATCGATTGCAAAATCCAGCGAGGGGGGCCCCTCCGGGAACACTTGCTGAGGGCCTCCAAAACACTAAACATGCCCCTGGACATAACAGACACATTTTTGCGCTGTGAGCAGGAGCTGTCAAGCTGCAAAAAGGACAGATAGTAACTATTATATCCTCCTGAGACCCAGCTATGGAGTTTTTGCCTCTGTAGTGGACATTATATTTTAGTGAATTTCTCTGAGACCTCACATGTCACAGTTGTAAGACTGGATGTCCTGCACAGAGCACATTCAGGGCTTTATAGAGATACTAAATGATTGGATGTTTTATCATAACCACACCCTCTACTAGGTCTTTAAAGGTGGCTAAATTGAATTTAGTGAAAAATTTTACATCCTTATGGAAATATGATTATATTTTGTAATTGTCATTTAAATCTGAATAATTTTCAAATTGTTTATCATAAAGCAACATCTCACAAACATGTTATGGGTTTTCAAATTCAAATATGACTTCCTGTTATGAAACAGGACATAATTTCATACATGTCCACTGTAGAGGACACAGGACTGAAAGCATGTTTATTACGCATTTTGGGAGACATAACAATTGAATAGGAAAATAAATTATATATCTATTTTGTTATGAAATATTATATATTATTATGAAAATCTGGCCAATTATTACTCCCACTATGACAATTCTTTTTTTCAACAAGCTGTCCCAACAGCAACACATTAATATGCAAATTAGATACAGTGTATAGATGCACTGCGTTTAATGGGAAAACCAGTTTATGGAAATTTTTACACACATATTGCATAAAACAAAATGGTATATCAATCCATTTTGTTATATATTTTATAACATAGTTGAGAATCATCCTTAAACAAAGTTTAGAATAAAAAATCCTGAAACCTAAAAATGTAATGGTGATTTAAAAAAAAAAAATCCCATTGTTTTTGCCTTTTTGATGTCTATTCGTGCCATTTTATTTTTAGAAAAAATGAGTACTAGTGTCCTCTACAGAGGACATAGAATAAAATATGAATAAAATATAATTTTTAAAAAAATTTAATTTTCAATTTTTTTTCTTATGCTCTAAACTATGTAATGACATGAAAAAAATACTAAATTCACAAAGCTTCTTTTTTTTTGGGGGGGGGGGGGTCTCAGGAGGATATGACTTGCGTTGCATTCAAAGTCTTCTGAAGCCAGTGGCATAGCCATCATTTCAGAACTGAGGGGGACAGAATGTCCAATGTTATTCTATTCTATTCTATTCTATTTTGCAGTCAGTGGTTCAGGAACATGGTAAGGAGATCTTATATCAGTAGAACAATAACATGCAATAAACATTTATTACAATTTAGTTGAGTGTCATTTAGGTTTGAGTGACATTTTTATTTCCTTTTCAAACTATTTATAACATTACTCTAATTTGAAGGTTTTTAATAGAATATCAGTGAAAATAAAATAGTCAGAAAGAGCAAGATCAAAGACTGTGTTTGAGACTATTTACCAATTAGTTGAGCCAGAAGAATCAACAACAATAAAAAAAAAAGAAAAGAAAAAAATATTCTTGGACAAAAAAAAAGTCATCATGTCTGAATATATATCTAAAGGCAAAACCTAATAGAAGAAATTCTGCCCGAAAATTAGGGCTGCACGATTAATCGAATGCGATTGTCATGCGCATCTTGTCAGTAAAGTCAGTTCTGTGATTAGTAGTAATTCTCCATCACGTGCTTTCAGTTGGAGCAGCATTTACTTCACAGAGCCGTAGTTCTCTGACAAGCAACGCAAAATCGCATTCATAATCGCAGACGATATAATCGTGCGATAGTGAAATCGAAGATATCGTTCTGCGATTATAAAAGCTGTTTGCGTAGCTTGTCAGTGAACTATGGCTCTGTGTAGTAAATGTTGCTCCATCTGAAAACACGTGAAAACACCATATTTAATAACATGTTTTTACTCCAAACTCACTTCATAACGTCAGTCGAGTGTTTGAAATAAATTCTTTGGTGAGATGATGTGTCTTCTTAAACTAATGGTACTATATGGATTGTCGATGCTGTTTTAAAGAAAGGATATCACACCTGTGTAAAGCTGTCGATCAGTTAAAGACATGCCACTTAGTATTGCATGGATTTCTGTTCTTTCTTTGACACTATAGAGCCACAGTTGAGGAAGATATGGATTTATTTATTTATTTTTTAAGAATAGAGAATTGAAATATGATGACAATATTTTTTTTTAATCTCATGATGTGTTAATTTCAGAGGCTGAGATATTATGCATTTACTCCGTTTTGTGTTTCTGATGATGTAGCTCAGCCTGAGAGAAATTAAATCATTTGTTTCTGTTTACACAGGTGGTGTTTTTTCAATCTGCTGCATGTGTTTCTTGTTTCTGTTTACACAGGTGGTGTTTTTTCAATCTGCTGCATGTGTTTCTTGTTTCTGTTTACACAGGTGGTGTTTTTTTCAATCTGATGCATGTGTTTCTATTAGCAAATGAAGGTGAGCACTAAAATTACCAATTATTTGTTAAGCAATGTCATACTCTTTTAAAAAAAAAAAAAAAAAATCACACTTTCTCTCTGTTTTCAGTGTCCCTGCAGGAGACTGTTGTGGGTTTTATTGGAGGATCTGCTGTTTTACCTTGTTCTTCTAAAAAGCCTCCACTTACAATTCAAGACTTATTCAAGAATTATCAAGTGTGCTGGAGACACAAGTATGACCTGAGCGTGCATGACATTGTTAATGGTAAAGTCTTTGTGGAAGGACAGAATCCAGAGTAAAGAACAGAGCTGAAAGCTTTCCTGAAGAGTATATGAGAGGAAACTTCTCCATTAAACTCAACAATCTTCAACACACTGATGCAGGAGAATACCAGTGCTACATCATCATAGAGGAATCAGAAGACCAGACTGTTGAGCTTTTAATTGAGGGTGAGTAAAACCACATGATTGACAAAAATATTTATAGTTCACCCTAGGGATGTCACGGTACCAAAATTTCAGTATTCGGTACCAATACCAGTGAAAATCCACGGTTCTCGGTACCAATTTCGGTACCAAAGCAAAAATATGCTAATTAAAAAACACATTTTTATTAATAAAGTTAAACAAAAATAAACTGCACAAAAACCAATGCCATTCTTTATGCTTATTTAAAATTATTTCAAATTTTTCCACAATTAATAAAAGTATGAAAAAAAGTAAACAAGTTCCACCCAAATGTTTGTCATATTTCTGCTTCTGCTGAAAAACTGTAAACTGTCTGTTTTAGGGTTTGCTGGAGCTTCATGATCTTCCTGCAGCTGTAAAAGGAAAATATAATATTAGTAAAGCAGTGGACTGAGTCTGACCAAATACACCATTAGATCATTGACTCCAGCTAAAATATAACATTTCAGTAAATAACAAACCTCAGCTTTTATAATAAATTTAGATAAGATTATATATTTTAAGACAAGTGTATATCAAATAGATGGAAACTGTAGTATTAAAAACACTTTACATGACCTATCAAATAAAAAATAGTTATATATTGCAATTATTCTTCTTAGGGTTAATTTCAAAATTTACAAATACATAAAATCAATCAATCAATCAAAGTTCAATCTTTTAAAATTATTTAATGCACAATGAACAAACATTTGTGAATGTATTAAATAACATTCACAAACATTAATTAATGTTGTATAAATATATTGTTCACTCACTGTAAGTTGATGTTAGATAATAACATGAAGTCATTGTAAAGTCTATACAGGAGATAAAATTTGACTGTACTTTCATTTAATACAAACTGTGTACATATTTAATTTTAAAGGGCTTTTAAACCTGCTAGTTATCCAGCCAAGAACAACAACAACTAGCAACTAACTAGCAAAAAAAAAAAGAAACAGGCCAGAACTGTTTTCTGACGGACTGATATGACATAAACACTATTAACTGTTTGTACATTCTCCAACACACATATTTTATATTCACAATTCATTTAAAAGCCTCTGGAGTGTAACAATAGTAAATACCATCATGTCCTCCTGTTGTTTTTACCCTAATAAAAGTTATAGGCGCATTAAGTAGTTAATAAAGAAACTTCATTCTAATGCTCATTATATTAGCGTTAGCCGCGTTTAAGGATTAACTCCGCTATAACGGCAGTTTATTTTAATCCGACATTCAAATTCAAATATGGAATAATATTCATAACAGAATATCTAAATATTAAATATTAAATAGAAACTTACCTGCTTGAACTCTTTCATTTGATCCGGGTGTCAGTCTTTAAAGTGTTGTTAGTTTGATGCATTTCCTCCGTTTGATGTCGCACGTCTCTGTGCTTTTATGAGGAGAGCGCATCTGCAGCTTTCAGATCACGCAGCAGAACCGGGTCAACCCGGTCTTCGGTACCACCGGGACTTAATTAATCTTGGTACCGTGACGTTTTTTTCTTTTTAGTACCGACTTGGTACCGAAGTACTGGGTCTTGTGACAACACTAGTTCACCCTGTATTCTTTACATAGATATTATGAAAGGATGTACACATTTTCTTGTGTTTTTCCTCCAACTTTTGTTATTCTTTTGTCTTCCAGAGAGACCAGCAAGACAAATCCCCAATGAAGGAACAAAACCAAGACCAGAGATGATTGTAATGATCGTTTCCATTCTATGCATTGGCATTATATTTTCATTGACTGTAAGTTCGTTCATCAACATAACAGTATAATCAACATGTACTTCACATTGTAATTAAGTGACAGCCTCTAATTAAATACTGTAACGTTGTTTTACAGAATTCTGCCACAGCATCTTTCGAAGGTGTTTTTTGTCATCGCTAACTTCCCAGTTCCTACAACTCGACGTCATCTGCACAGATTCCTAGGGATATATGTATATCATCTGTAGATATTACTTTGTTGTTGTTCACACCCTCATTAATCTACGTAAACCAATCTAAACCTTCTGCGCAGTGGTACAAATACCAGCATGCACTGAAAATGCAAAAGCTCTCTCTGTAGAGGACCTACTGTGATGGAGATAGAAGCCAATGATGAGTTCTGGTGCTTGTGTTACAGTATTGTGAGGTATACAAAAGCCTGTGAAAATGTTTTAATGTGAACCAGTCCCAGGCCTCATGTGATGCACTGTAAAAAGTACAACTTGTATGTTTCATTACAATCCCTAGGACCCATTTCTTAATACTTAAGGCACTTTTTCAAAACTCTCCACCATTTCTCCTAATAAACAATTTCAGTTTGGCACAGCAGCTAATTTCACATTCAAATGCACTAAAACTATGAAAACGCTTCTAGTCTCAAATCAAATCTTTCTTCAAAACACTAGATTGCAAAGATTGTCACCCTTATAAAATAATGATCTATAAACACTAACAACTGGTAGTATTATACAACATTTTCTTTTGTAAAATTTCTTTATTGCTGTCAAATTGCTGTTTTATTCAGTTTTCTATAGGCTTTGAACTCAAGTTTTGAAAGTAATGAGGCAGTTGGCCTGTATGTTTTTGTCTGAGGAAGAAAGGAATTCACGCAATTTGAAAGATGTTGTCACTGAATGCTTTTTGTGCCAAAGCAATGATAAATAATGCGCTCACTGTGTGAAGAGTTTTGAAAAAGTGACCTATGTATTGAGAAATTGGTGCTAAATATTGTATATAAAAAAACTATGTATGTAAAGTGAATATAGCAACATATTGATAATCACCCTAATAACACAGGTGCTAAAATAGAAAACCACATGTTGAATCAGAGTTCATCATAAATGGCCTGTCCAGAAACCAATGCCAGAACTCCTTTATAGATGAACATTACATCACACTAAAGCTGAAAACACCGTAATGTGCATGTACATTTAGTCATTTAGCGGATGCTTTTATTTGCAATACAACAAGATATTCATCATAAAGAGGCAAATAAACACAAGAAGTGTGCATAATACTAAGTTTCAGACATTAAGGATTTTTTTTCCAATAGGATGCTGTTAAGTGCTCAAGGGAGAGATGAGTTTTCAGCTGTCTTTTGTCAGGGATTTGGCATCCTGGATAGCGGTTGGGAAGATCATTCCACCAGCAAGGAACAGTGAATGTAAATGTTCTGGAAAGTGATTTTGTGCCTCTCTGTAATGGTACCATGATGATTCGTTCACTTACAGATATTAGGTTTCAGGAGGGGATATGGGCTCGTAAGAGTGAGTAGAAGTAGAAGGGTGCGCAGCCTGTGGCTAATCTGTATACAAGCATTAATGTTGTGAACATGTTGCGAGTCGCAACAAGAGATTATAGAGATAAAGAGAGGTGTGCCCTGGGCTCATTGAACTGAACTATCCTGCCAGACCGTTTAATATAATCTTATTTCTACCTTTGTATATTTACTCTTTAGCTACTATTATATTACTTATATTTCTATATTTTCTTTATATTCATATAGAAATGTATATCTATGCTGTTCTGTCTTCACAAACAGGTTAGAGATAAGGCAACAACACCATTTGTCATTTCTCTCTATCTTTCTGCTGGCAGAAGAATAAGTATTTTGGATATCACAATTATAATACAGAAGACTTAGGTCTGGTGAGACTTTATCTAGGAGTATTAAGGTAATTTGCATGTTTTATAGTAAAATAATATATATTTTGATACTAATTAATTTACTGTTAACCAGTTTTTACAGTAGAAATGTTCTGTAGTAAAATAACAAACTAATAAGTGTATTGCTGTCGTGATCATGAGTTTCATGCTGAATCTGGATTTTCAGTCTGCAATGCTCAGGAAACAACACATGCATTGTTTAGTATTTTTCTCAGTATTATCTCATCAGTCTCTACTCATTTATCTTGTTTTTTCTTGTCACAGAGAAGTGGTGTCCAATCACCGGTTTTAGTGGTGTTTTCATGGTGTTATTGATTTTATAAAATTTATATGTAATTTTATATTTCCTGTTTTTAGCAGAGTGGGCGCCTGTAGAGGCACACCTGTAGAGGGAGCACTCATGTTAGCTATATGGAAATGTTTTTGCACTACTCACAGAACAAATGTTTCAACATACTTGAGTAAGACAATCTCTTTACTTGGGTCACAATAACTGTTGTGTTAACACTTCTGTTCTGTACCGCTCTTATAAAGAGTGACAAAGCTGTGGGCTTTGTGCAACATGATTTTAAATGTGTTTAAAGTTTTGATTTATGCTTATTTTTTTAAGATGCGTTATTAAATTTTTGATTTATGCTTTTTAAACCACTGTTTTCTATTCTGCTATTCTATATATTTTGTGCAATATATATATATATATATATATATATATATATATATATATTATTTTTTTTTCATTCATTTTTCATTCATTCATTCCAAAGGGAATTTAATTTTCAATTTTGTGCCTAATGTAGAGTTTTGCAAAAAGTGTAATATCAAATATAAAGGAGGAACTGTGCCTAAAAACGAATCGGGGAAAAAATGTAACACTTTAGCCTAAATATATGTTTGTTGGGATTGTTGTTGTTTGGAGTCGAAGAGGCCTGTCTTATAGATAAATTGGTTTCTTAGTTTCTCCAAGTGGTCTTTGGTATCGCACCTTGACTTTTTACTTACTCGTATAAAATTGTGTACAAATACTATTCAGCTTGTTGTAATCAGCATAATTGTATCAAACTAAATAAACGTAATATATTTCCACATTTTGGCATTATAGAATTATTCATATATATATATATATATATATATATATATATACAAAAAGTAAGCTGTAAATGGTAATCTCAAGTGATTGTTTAGTTGTTGTTTTCTAATAAAAAAGGTACAACAGAAGGCTGCTGTTTGCCAGCTATATACATAAAACATCTGGCCATCAGAAGACATTTTTGGAAATCTAACACATTTACATTTACATTTATGCATTTAGCAGATGCTTTTATCCAAAGCGACTTAACACTATAGTTAAGCATAATGAGACACATTTCAATATATTAGATATTACATCTAAAATATACTGTATGTAAAACTATGAATTCCAGTCATTTACTATACTATAGTAGATTATTTACTATCATTTACTATATCTTACACCATGAATAGGCCTATGGTTCTGCTGGCTATAAATCTTTTACCCAATATGTTAATGTCCACGAAATGTCCAGTATCAATGTACTGAAATATGTCAGCTTCATCAAGCAAGTTACTGTACAAGACAGACAAATGAGCCTCAAAACTCTGAAATATATTATTTGGAAATGAATAACTCACATTAATCACACTTGCACATAATGTATCAGTGTTTGTGTTGAGTCTTCAGGCTGTTTGAGACACATAAGAAGCTGCTGTAGGTCTGTATCTTCAGGTCGTTGTGATTGTTTCTTACTTCCATCAGCAAAAACCTTTAATAGGCCTATAGGAATGCATTTAGAATAATATAAACATCTTATTGTACTTATGGGGGGGGGGGCATTGTGATATTTTTACAAAGTGCTTATGTTTTGCATATGGGTTCATGTTACATTTAACTGTAATAAGTCAGAATCCAACTCACCAAACATCCCAAAGACCAGAACAACACTGATCAGACCAAACACCAGAGTAACAGTTTAAATGGAGACAGAATCTAAATAACAAAACCACAATTAATAATCATTAAATGAAATAAATCATCAATAGGTAAATAAGATAAATGATGAGATGAATGATAAGGAAATTAATTAAATATTAATTAAATACAAACAAATGATCAAAAAGGGGTTATATATACATTTATTTATATATATATTTATATATATTTTTTTTTTGAATATCAACTAACCTAACTACTTTTTTTATTTATATTTTATAAAGATCAGCTCAGTGTATAACACTAATATCATCACTGATGTACCTGCATGTGGCTGACAGAGTTGACTGATGTCCAGATGTTTGATCTGGTTGCTGATATTGTTGTTGAGCACACAGCTGTAGGTGTTTTTATCCTGATGTTCCACCTCCAGAGGTAAAGAGAGACTGATACTGAGATCAGACGCACTGATGCTGGATATTAAACTGTTTATTTTGAACCAGGAGATCAGACGCACTGATGCTGGATATTAAACTGTTTATTTTGAACCAGGAGAGAGTCACATGATTCACATTCAGCACTGAACACAGCACTGAACATTTAGGCACTGATGAACTTCCAGATGATGAAGAACATTATGAAGTGTCTCTGATGATGACATTTAACATTTACATTTAATCATTTAGCTGACGCTTTTATCCAAAGCGACGTACAAATGAGGAAAACAATAGAAGCAGTCAGACCATCGAGAGAGCAACAGTATACAAGTGCCATGACAAGTCTCAGTTAGTCCAGCACAGCACACGCAGCTAGGAATTTTTTTTTTCCTCTTATTTTTTTTTTTTTAAATAGAATAGGTAAGTTAGTATTAGTTAGTCAGGTGCTGGCGAAAAAGATGTGTCTTTAGATGTTTTTTGAAAATGGCTAAAGACTCAGCTGTTCGAATTGAGTTCGGGAGGTCATTCCACCAGCTGGGCACAGTCCAGGAAAAGGTCCGTGAGAGTGATTTGGTACCTCTTTGGGATGGCACCACAAGACGTCGTTCACTTGCATAACGCAAGCTTCTGGAGGGCGCATAAGTTTGAACTAGCGAGTTTAGGTATATTGGTGCAGCGCCAGTTGTGGTCTTGTAGGCAAACATCAGTACCTTGAATTTGATGCGAGCGGCTATTGGTAGCCAGTGTAACCTAGTCACCTTTTATTTATATAGCGCTTTTAACAATACAGATTGTGTCAAAGCACTTAACAGTATCAAGTTGGAGGATAGAGTGTCAGTAATGTATAATAATAGGATTAAACACTCAATTTTCAGTTAAAGGCATTTCATTATTGAATTCAAAGATGTCATTGTCTAGCTAAGTTTAGTAGAAATAATATCTATGAAATTAAATTGACGATAATCGCTAGAAATTAAGTGTCCCCAACTGAGCAAGCCAGAGGCGACAGCGGCAAGGAACCAAAACTCCCTCTGTGACAGAATGGAGAAAAAAAACCTTGGGAGAAACCAGGCTCAGTCGGGGGGCCAGTTCTCCTCTGGCCAGGATATTATTGTTTATTTATTGTTTTAATTAAAACTTTAAATGTATTATATTTCTATTTTAATATTGTTGCAATTTCTAACAATAATAGTATTATATAGTTAGGTATTTTATTATATTTTTAGTTATTTGTTTTATTTTTAGTTTTATTGTATTTTAAGTTGAGGTCTTCACTGGGTAACCTGATGAAGAGAGGGGTAACGTGAGCTTTTTTCGGCTCATTAAAGACCACTCTGGCTGCTGCATTCTGGATCAGTTGCAGAGGCTTGATAGTACATGCGGGAAGGCCCGCCAAGAGAGCATTACAATAGTCCAGTCTGGAGAGAACAAGAGCTTGGACAAGGAGTTGTGCAGCTTGCTCTGACAGGAAGGGTCTAATCTTCCTAATGTTGTATAAGGCAAATCTGCAGGACCGGGCCATTGTAGCAATATGGTCTGTGAAGCTTAACTGATCATCGATCACAACTCCAAGGTTCCTGGCAGTCCTGGAAGGAGTTATGGTTGACGAACCCAGCTGTACCCAGCTGATGACAGGAACAGGAAGGAAAGCTGGAAAATATCAGAGGATGAAGAGAAATCAAGAGTCAACACGTACAGGGGACAGTAATAATAAACCACTTTGTTATGTATTTGATTCACTTCAATATACATTGATCATTTGTGATAAAGATTAATGGTCAAAACACAGTGCACATGGGTTTCATATGTGAATGTTTTTTTTTGTTTGTTAAGATTTTTTTGTTTAGTGTACGTGTACGTGTGTGTGTGTGTGTGTGTGTTTTGTTTTTTAAGGAGGTTACACTGGAAATGTGACATACCAAGAAGTGGTTTCATCATCTTTTTCCACCTGGTTTGTGGCTCATTTATAAACCACCTTAATACTCATATTTTATTTATTTATTATTGTTTCCTTAGCAGAGTCAGAGTACTGCATATATAAAACTAAATTAACCCCTCGGTTATAAACAGTTATGTAATAATCTAGAGATACTCAGTATGACAAAAAGTAGTGTTGAATGTGTGGCATAGACTCACCTCCAGGGATTACAGTCTACTGACCTCTAGTGTTGATGCAGAGGTTTTTATTTCCTCTGCTGCTTCACTGGAATTATTTGTCTGCTCATCATGTCTGCCCAGTAGAGGCGCTGTTGTGTCTTCTTCACTAAAGAGAAAGTATGTATTGTAGGGACCACAAAAAGGTCACTAGAGACAAGTACAGCATGCCCAGGAAAATTACTAACTGTATGTTATTTAAACCTACATATGATCTTTTTTTTTTTTTTAAATAAAGTTAACGATGAATGAATGTCACATTATTTATTACTTAGAGCACAGAGCTGTTGAAACCAGAGCCATGCAGAGTCCATTCAGCATGCTTTTGTTTTTCAAATAAAACTGCTCAAACGCACATTCATACAGTCTTTGTATTTAATGGAGAAAACATAATGGAAATTTTACATAAAGTCCCTGAATGAGAAATGTTTAGACATTACTGGCTGATTTCTGAGACTTGTTGCTGAATTACAGCTATAGCAGCAGTGTGGTTTGAAAATTTAGCCTATACAGGATGTTCAGAACAACTATTATTCTCAGTTGACAAATATTGCTAGTATTACTCTGCTTACCTTAGATCTAGACATTTGTGTGGCTGTCCCCACCTCCACATGTTCCTTTCTGCAAATGATCACACCTTTTTTAAGCATTCTGCAGAAGTGTGATGATATAAGGGGATTTCATGACACTTTCATTTAATAAGCTTTTTAATTAGCACTTTACGTTAATAACATTAGCAGTAGCTGAAAGGCCATCATTTGCTATAAAACCTATAAAATGCATACCATATCATAACATATCAAACACTTGGTGAGAAGACTGATACAAAAATATTAGTATCACAAAATATCAAACACGTTAATCACAGAAAGTTATGTTTGCTCCGGCCACTTTTTTACCAATCACATTAACTTCATAAGTGACTGACTGAAGATATTAGGTAACATGAATTTAAAGATTTACATTCATAGTATAACACAAAGGCAAAGAGACAAACACTTGACTGGGTTAAAATGGAGACCACCTGTCTAGACGCAACACTTTTTCTGAAGTAAACCAAACCACAGTGCACATCCATCATCTAAATGTGTGCTTGGACAACCACAAGAGTTTCAGTTTCTTCTTAAACGCTATGAAGTCAGTATGAGGTCGGCTGTATGTTTCTGTTTATGGTTTTGGCAGCTGTAAAGCAACATAGGTGCTGTTGACTGGACCAGGATGAATATTTGTACACAACATGGAAGAGTCCTCTTCAGCATGCTGAAAGAGCAATGAGGAAATGAGTTTTAGACAGATAGATAGATAGATAGATAGATAGATAGATAGATAGATAGATAGATAGATAGATAGATAGATAGATAGATAGATAGATAGATAGATAGATAGATAGATAGATTCAGATAATGTACCTGTGATTGGTTTGGATCTAGATGCTGTTGAATAACTTGTGTCGGCTCTAGATCAGTGTTGCGAAGTTGTTGCGAAAGTTCTGCAGGCCTTTTATTTCTACAAGCACAAACCTTCAACAGTCCTAAGAATTGAATAAAATAAGTATTTATGCAATTACAACACTTACAGCATTATGTTGATATTTTTATAGATGGATCCCCTGTATTTTTAATTGGGAATGCACAATATATCGGTATCATATTGGTTATCCATATCGGTTATCAACTCGATGTCATGAGAATTTTTTTTTCATGAACTTGTATGATGTGATTAATTTAGAAACTAATTTAATACAAAAAATAAAATAAAATATTTTTCAAAAAAGTAAGCATAAAGGTAATCTAAATCTAACCATCAGTGGGACATAAGCAAATTGTATTTATAAACATATGAATGGGATTGTATAAATTCATATGACTTAGCCACCAACTTGGGAAAATTTGAAATAGTTACAAACTGCCTTAAGAGTGTGTTGGGTTATTGGCCGATATTATAGATTTTTTAGTTTATTATTATCGGCTGATATTTATATTTGATGTTAATGAATTGAGCATTTCTTTATTTTGACATTTAAGTTTGCATTTACCATCATCTAACATTCTTTTAAAATGTACGTTTTAAAACAAAAGTAATTAAATGTTAAATGTAATCTTCAGAAAATGTCAAAATGTCAGTATAATGTATATATATGTATATATATATATACGTAGCAGTGCGATATGGCTGTATATCAGCACAGCTGTGATTCAGCTGTAGGCCGTAGTTAATTACAGCATGCTCATAACATCACTCGTGTGATATTGCGTTTATACAACAATTTGATGGCACAAGTGTGTAAATACATAAGAAACAACAATGGAGTGTCTTTAAACACCCTCTTTTGTGCGGAACTACTTAAGTTGCAAATCTTAAGTTGACAGTTTAACAGCTGAGCCCAAGCCTCCGTTACTAATTCCAAAATGTCACTTTAGAACTAGTAATGAAGGAACGTTGAGTTGCTTCATTTTTTACACTAATGAAAACTCACCTATGACAACAATGACTAAAACAACATTTATCAGGCCAGATATTAGGGTAAGAGTCTGCCATGATGTCTGATTCTGCTGAATATACTGCACTACTGTATAATTCTGACACTCAGTTAGTGGAGTTGGTTCTGTAAGGAAGGAATAAAGTCACAATCGGTTAATAAACTCTAAATAATCACTCTACTGAACGGCTTAATTAGCAATAGTGCACTTACCAATGATGTACAGTCTGGTGCCATTGCTGAATTGTGGATCTGTGTTTGTGCTCATACAGAAATAAACTCCTAACTCATCCGTAGTGACATTATTACTGAACAGATGTTTAGAGGTCACTGAATATTTTTGTTTGTAACTTTCATTGTAGTAAAAAGGAATTGGGTTTAAGAATGAGCGTAATATCATAACTGAAGAAAATGGAAGTTTCAGTAAAAACCAATAAACCTCATTTTTTAAATCACAGTTTATGGTCACATTTTGCCCCAAATTTATTAGCTGATCTGTTGAAGTCTCTGCTGCTTGACACCATGTAAGTAGACCTAAAATATAGAAATCAAAGATTCAAATTCATTCTTCACAAAAAAATGTTTACAAAAATTTTGTTGGCTGCTTTTCCTTTATTATCCGGTCCATTTGAAAACAATAAATTGGTCTACCTATTTTTTATATATGTTTCTATGCAACATTAAAACTATCAGGAGAAATCTAGTGTGTCTAAACTTTTGACTGAAATAAAGTTCAGAAAGCACATTAAAAGCTGTAATACTCACAGAGATGAAGCTGCAAAATCCTCATGTTGTAGCTGCAAATAAAGCACTTGATAAGAAACCCGGGTCCCTCCCAGACAGCACTGAACGCTAGTACACAGCAAAGAGAGAAAAAGTTCAACAACGTCAAGCACAGGAAGTCAGGTTTGCTCTGATCAGTTTTTTCACCTATCATCTACATTTCGTAACTGGGTGGAGATATTGCATCTAAAGGCTTAGATTTGAAAATAAACACGGGGAGTGAAAAAACCCTGAATTGAGACAAATAAGACTTAATAAAATGTTGCAATTAATTTCTGAGCATCGTGTCCCTGATAGCACACATACATCACAGAGACATCTGTTTAATGCGCGTGTTTAAAAAAAAACACATATTGTACAGACACTTAATATTTAATTGTATTAGATTATTAATTAATTGCATTTGGTAGATTATACCTCCATTAATACATTTGCAATGATTTTGTAAAACTAAATTTTGTTGCAATTACACCGTTCTGACCAGCAGGCATCAACAACATTAGAAGTTTTCAATAGAAGAGGCAAAGCGTGACACTCACACGCATCCTCGAGTGGACCAGCGTGTCTATTACACGCTTTGGCGTGATACCGGGTTGCATTATTTGTAACACAGGCTGTCCAATGTTCAAAACTTTGCATATTGCGTTCATATCTTTATAGAAGCCTTGCATTTGCAGAAGCATTGGTTAAAAAAAACTAATTTATTACGAAATATCATAGGAACATTACTTTAGATCAACCACTCACAAGATACCCATGTTTCACTGTGTAGTTGTTAGTACAATCATTAAATATAGTTGTTCAAAACACATGATGCAGCTTTCATTATGGTTCTACACATTCATACACCATTGTGTAGAGAAAAATAGACTAGAGATAAAAGAACAGACACTGGAATCATTAAACAAAATTTGAAAATCATTAATGAAATAATCAACTCACAATAGGTTTTTCAAAAAACTTTAAATTAGAAAAAAAATTGATAAGAAAAATCTACAATAGACCTAGAGTAAAATGTCTTGTGTTTTTATCAACCCTGTCTTTTGGATTTGGCCACAGGTTCTCATCCACATCATAATGGATGTTCTCGTTAGCTAAACATCTTGGAAAAAAAAACTTCTGGCATGGCAAAAACAGGCCTGACATTGGTCTCCTCCTGTGACGTCACTGCACACATCATCCATGGCCTGGAGAAGAGGGACTTGTTTGTGAGGGGGCCTATAGTGAACCTTCCACCTCCATGTGGAGAAAAACTCCTCAGTCTGGTTACAGTAAGGAAAGAGAAGTACAATCTTAAAAATAAAGGTGCTTAAAAGGTTCTTCACAGCGATGCCATAGAAGAACCATTTTTGGTTCCACAAAGAACCATTCAGTCAAAGGTTCTTTAAATAACCATCTCTTTCTTACCTTTATATAATATGAAGAACCTTCTTTCACCACAAAGAACCTTTTCAAAGATCTTTCAGATGTAAATTATTTTTTATGGAACCATTTAGACAAAAAAAAAAGCATTCTATAGCATTGTGAAGCACCTTTCTTTTTAAGAGTGTATGGGGTAAATACAACGTGATAAACTGTGGATGGGCCTGAAACCATGATTGCTCTCAGTGCCATTGCTAAGAATTCTGGGCCCATTGCACTGATTTTGTTATGGGGCCCCTCAAAATCACATTCAGTGGGGGGTGGTCAGGCCCCCAGCGAACATCGTTCTGAGCCCCTCTCAACAGCTGGGCTCTCAACTTTTCCTCCATCTCTTGGCCTGGTTAAAGCCTGCCTCATCCAAAAATATGAATGGTTTTCATCAGCTTCCAGCTCTATCACCCTCTAAAAAGACATTTATTGTAGGAAAAACAAATACTGATAACAATGATTTAGTAATGCATGAGTTGCATTTTAAAATAGTAATACTTTGATGTTAAGTTGTGTAATTTTGAACCGGTGATTTTTGCTCAATGAACAAAAGATATTTGGTTCATGTGTGTTCATGTGGTTCCAAGCATTTGGAAAAAGTAAGTGTTTTGAAAAATGTGCATTTTGATCATTGGTTGTGAATTATGTGTCTAGAGTTTAGAAAAATTACATGAAGGTTCTGTTATTAGTGCAAAAAAAACTGTAAATGCATGCATCATCTTTCATATCAAATTCTTACGCTTTATTAATAATTTAACTTAATATACTAAGATAATAATTTTTTTCCAAGCATATGAAATCAAATCTAATTTTCCAATCTACAAAATCTATCTTTCCACTGCAGAAAAAACAGAAGTGACGGGAGCGCCATTCAGATGTATTTACACAGACAGTTCAATGAAGCTGAAATATGGCACGAATGCATTTACACTGCATGCAAAATTATAACAGCATAAATAATGTTGTGAGCTCTGTTTTAAAATATATACAGTGCCCTCCACTAATATTGGCACCTTTGATAAATATGAGCAAAGGCAGCTGTGAAAATAAATCGGCATTGTTTATCCTTTTGATCTTTCCCTCAAAAAAATTACAAAATTCTAACCTATCATTGAAGTAAAACAATTGAAAGTGGGGAGAAAATCTCATGATGAAATAAATGTTTTTCTCCAATGGATGTTGGCCACAATTATTGGCACCCCTAGAAATTCTTGTGAGTAAAATATCTCTGAAGTATATTCCATTCATATTTAATTTTTTTAGCACACCAGGGTGACTAAGAGCATGAAATTGTCCAGCCATGACTTTCTGTTCCACAGGATTATAAATATGAGGAACACAAAGACCAAATTCCCTTAATCATTCATCACAATGAGAAAAACCAAAGAATATATTTCTGATGTGCAGCAAAAGATAATTGAGCTTCACAAATTAGTGAAGTGGCTTTAAGAAGAGTGAAAATTCCCAATCCACCATCAGGACAATAATTAAGAATTTCCAATCAACAGAAAATGTTACAAAACTGCCTGGAAGAGGACGTGTGTCTATATCGTCCTAATGCACGGAGAGGAGGAGAGTTTGAGTGGCTAAAGACTCTCCAAGGATCACAGCTGGAGAATTGCAGAATATAGTTGAGTCTCGGGGTCAGAAAACATTAGAAAAAAATTGTCAAACAGTCCCTACATCAGCACGTGTTGTTTGGGAGGGTTTCAAGAAAAATTCTCCTAGCTCATCCAAAAACAAACTCCAGCATATTCAGTTATCAGACATGACTGGAACTTCAAATGGGACTGGCTTCTATGATCAGATGAAACTAAAAAATGAGCTTTTTAGCAGCAAACACTCAAGATGGGTTTGGTGCACACAGGGATAAAAAAGTACCCCATGTGTACAATGAAATATACTGCTGTATTTTTTTTATGTTGTGGGCCTATATTTCTGCTGGAGGTCCTGAACATCTTGTTTAGACACATGGCATCATGGATTCTATTAAATACCAACATATAAAAAATCAATAAGTGACTGACCCTGTTAGAAATCTTATAATGGGCCATGTTTGGATCTTCCAACCGGACAATAATCCAAACACAAACCTCAAAAACAACACAAAAATGGGTCACTGAGCACAAAACCAAGCTTCTGCTATGGCCATTCCAGTCCTCTGACCTGAACCCTGTAGAAAATGAGTGAGATGAACTGAAGAGGAGAAGCACCGTCATGGAGCTGTGAATCTGAAGGATCTGGAGAGATTCTGTATGAAGAAATGGTCTCTGATCTCTTATCAGGTGTTCTCTAATCTCATCAGGCATTATAGGAGAAAACTCAGAGCTGTTACCCTGGGAAAAGGACGTTGCAATAATTGGGTGCCAATAATTGTGGCCAACATGAACTAGAGAAAGTATTTCTTACACAATGAGATTTCCCCCCATTTTCAATTGTTTTACTTCAATGATAGGTTGGAATTTTGTGAATTTTTGGAATGAAAGATAAAAAGGATAAACAATGCAGATTTATTTTCACAGCCGCCTTTGCTCATATTTATCAAGGGTGCCAATATTAGTGGAGGGCACTGTATATATATATTTTTAAAGTGCCCATATTATGCCATTTTTAATGTTGCTAATATTGTTTTATGAGGCTCCTAAAATAGGTTTACATCCTTTTGATCTTTTATTTTTTTTTAAATCACAAAATTCCAACCTATCATTGAAGTAAAACAATTGAAAATGGGGGGAAATCTCATTGTGTAAGAAATACTTTCTCTAGTTCATGTTGGCCACAATTATTGGCACCCAATTATTGCAACGTCCTTTTCCCAGGGTAACAGCTCTGAGTTTTCTCCTATAATGCCTGAAGAGTTTGGAGAACACCTGATAAGAGATCAGAGACCATTTCTTCATACAGAATCTCTCCAGATCCTTCAGATTCACAGCTCCATGACGGTGCTTCTTCTCTTCAGTTCACCTCACTCATTTTCTACAGGGTTCAGGTCAGAGGACTGGAATGGCCATAGCAGAAGCTTGGTTTTGTGCTCAGTGACCCATTTTTGTGTTGTTTTTGAGGTTTGTGTTTGGATTACTGTCCGGTTGGAAGATCCAAGCATGGCCCATTATAAGATTTCTAACAGAGTCAGTTACTTGTTGATTTTTTTATCTGTTGGTATTTGATAGAATCCATGATGCCACGTGTCTAAACAAGATGTCCAGGACTTTCAGCAGAAATATAGGCCCACAACATCAAAAATACAGCAGTATATTTCATTGTACACATGGGGTACTTTTTATCCCTGTGCTCACCAAATCCATCTTGAGTGTCTGCTGCTAAAAAGCTAATTTTTTAGTTTCATCTGACCATAGAAGCCAGTCCCATTTGCAGTTCCAGTCGTGTCTGACAGCTGAATATGCTGGAGTTTGCTTTTGGATGAGTGAGGAGAATTTTTATTGAAACCCTCCCAAACAACATGTGGTGATGTAGGTGCTGTTTGACCATTTTTGCCATAGAATGGAAAACTGCATTTACCTTGGCATAGTTAAATAATAAGAGTTCTGTAAATGGAAATGACATACCGTGAGCCTCAAACACCATAGTTTCCTCCTTCTTATGTAAATCTCGTGAATAAAAAAGACCACTGAAAAATAGGCGAATCAGAACATAACAGACTGTGATGTAAAAGTCGGGATCGCTACGCCCCCAATATTTGCATAAACGCGCCCATGTTCTAGGCCAGCTGCCAGCCGAACCTACACAGCCGAATCATCAGAAGTTCTGCAGGTATATTGTAAAGAAACAATCGAGGACAACAGCGAAAATGGCAGATCATGGAAATAAATGTTATGTTCCAGGCTGTGCAGGGGATGTGAAGTGCAGGGATGGGTTGGTGTCTGTATTCAGAAAGGCACGGAAAGCAAATAACGTGTTCTAATAAAATAACGAGAGCCCCTAAAGGGACATGGTTAGCTCCTTGCTGGTGGTAGACCGTTACATTGCAGTACATAAGATTTCACTTACCACATAAACAGAGTAAGGAGCGATGACTGATGATGGCGAATGATTTACAGATCTTGAGCACCACTGACAAGCAGGGGCGGACTTACCCATTAGGCAAATGTAGGCGACTGCCTTGGGCCCCCAAAAGCCAAGGGCCCCCTAAAATGCATTTCATAGAGATGCGCGGACACGCGAACGTTAGCGGTTTACGGTGTTTATTACCACGACAACCGTCTGCGTGTCCGAGTTGAACGTGCTTCTTGTGTATCCTGCTTGTAGCACATGAAAATATAATGCATCTGAAGCTGACTGCCGTGCGAGCGCGAGGTCTCTCTTTCCCAGCGCGCGCACACACCTCTCTCTCTCTCTCTGTGCGTCTGCTCTGTACAGCGAGCGGCTGAAAGTAGCTGCGCTTTCAGTTAAAACACAGATATGTTGCTTCTCTAATTTTATATGCAAGTATAGCCGAAATCGCAGCACAGCTATTGTCTTTATCTTATGTGTAGCCTATTTGATTTTATCAGACACGGCACGATTATAAATCAGGATTTTTGTGCAGATTAACATCTTGGAAGGGAGATCTGGTTATGTAGCCTAGTCTTAATGGGTCGCGTTTCAGTCACTGTTATATTCATATTCATTATGTTGTCTGACAACAGAAACAGAAAAAATATATACCAATGAAAACCGTTTTATTGAGAATTTAGCTGCATCAAAATACAGTATGTGGCCCAGAGATGCAAACAAATGTAATAATAAATGTACATTTTGCATGTTCAGAAGAAGTGAGCTGGCCTGTCCTGTGAAAATGTAAACAGGTTTGTGTAAGTTAATTGCTCCGTGCAAAGAAAGAGAAGTAATAGGGACCTGGTATTTCTATGTTCTTTTTTTTCATGTGTCTAATAGACATGAACAAGTTCTTTGAAAAACATCTATGACATATGAAACATGTCTACTCTTCATGTTAACTATGGTTTCACTAATAATACACATATATTGCATAAAGCATCCATATTTGTCCATGCCCATGTGGATTGGAGTATTAAAAACTTGAAAAGTATTAATTTAAGGTACATTTAGAACAGATAAAGAATTAAATTGTAATTTTACCTGATAAAGTACAGACTATAGAATGAATGTGCATTTTCAATAATCCAGTCTGCAGTTTTTGTTCAGACCAATGCGAAAATCCACCCACATAAACCCGTTTTAAATAATATAATAATTTATACTTCTGACTCATCCCTTTAAAAAAAAAAAAAAAAACAGTTTAAAGGTTCAATTTTGAGGTTTATCATTTTATAATTTATTTTGTTTTTTTGTTAATACTTGTATCTCAACGGTAAATCAATTGCTATTTCGTGGTCTACAACATGAAAGAATAAAAGTGTCTGCTACATGAATAAATGTAAATGAAAGAATCCCATTATAACATGCAAAATGTAGAAACATTGGACACAACTATGGGGCACCATTGTGCAGCAGCAAGCATCACGACAAACAAGAAACCTCAAGGTTGATCTAGGTAAATGTGTGCAAATGTATAGGGCCCCATTCCTATATTTGCCTGGGGCCCCACTAAATCCGCCCCTGCTGACAAGCATCTGATCTTGTAAAATGTGTGGTAAGTACTGCCGCTCCATAGCAGGGGCGTAAATTTTGTCTAACAGTAGGGGGGGACAATATACATAAAATTTCTCAAGAGCAGTTTTTGAAGGGGACACAAATAATACAGCTAAAATTGTTCTTGTAAGGATGTATACACAGAGGAAAGCTACTACTATTAGTGTAGCAGGGAGACTAAGGCGTTATTTTAATGACAAATGTCGAGAGCGCATTATTGTAGTGCGAAAGCACACCAAAGTGTGCTTGGGCTAGTCAGAATTACAAAAGACGGTTGACAGTCATCAGCTCTAGTGGTGTAGATGGTAAAACATGTGTCGTACCCCTTTTGACACGAACGACACAGGTTCGAATCCGCCTTTTGGCAAACTTTTTTTCCTCCCTTTTCAAATTTCACATCACATCAGAAAAGCATTTATTTTCCATAAAAATGAAGGAACTAATCAAAAAGTTGAAAATAAAGTATCGGGTAGGGTTAGGATAGGTAGGTGTAGGGAGGGCTTTATTGTCCCATTAAGGTGACATCCATTTAATAATTTGAATTAATATTAAAATTTACACTCAATAACTTATTATTGCATACTGTTTTATAATGTACTACTATACTGAGGTGCAGATAATTGCCACTGTTTGCAGTAAGTAGTATAAATAGCAGAAAAGCCTGCTATTTTAACATAGTGTAAATAGAGTCGCTATTTGTGCAATATAATAATAAAAAAATATTAATAATGTGCAAGCAGTAATCTCTTCCCTAGCACGCAGATTTTCTTTGCTCTCACACAAAACCGGACGCACACTCCCAGAAACACGCTGCTCTCACAAAGAGAAAATGATCACTTCATCCGATGTTTAAGTGAATAAAATAGCCAATTGCAGCCTTACTTACTGGAGTTCCACAACTACTAAGATTAATTTTCTCACCGGACTTGTGTGTGTGATATAAAAGAGGAAAGCATTTGGACCAAAGCACTGTGAGGCAAGGGAGGGGGATATACTCAAAATGTTTCTAAACTTAAAACGCATATTTGTCCCATTTGCGTTTGTGTTGTTTTACTACTTATTTTAAGTATAAAACATTATTTACAATATGCAGCGTGGTTATTTAAATCATATATTTAAGGGGGACAACCCTCAGATAGGGTCTTGTCCCCCCCGACCCCCCCTGGGATTTCCGCCTATGCTCCATAGTATAAAAAGAGTTTATGTTTCTACTATGTGAAACTATAATGCGATCGACCGATCGTTCAAAAGCAGTTTCAATCCCCCGCGTATTAATAGTGGCTCCCTGATGCCCACATTTTATATACAGTATAATTACTCGAAGATATAACTGCGAGAGAAAGTATTGAAATATATATTTTCCTCCCTGTGTTTCCTTCTTCTTGTGAGCTACTGAAATGAGCCGCACTGTGAAACAGCCAATCAGAGCAGAGCTCAACATTGAACCGCACTGTGAAACAGCCAATCAGAGCAGAGCTCATTATTATTCATGACCCTTCCAAATAAGCCAATAACAGACCATTTCATCGTAGAGACAAATCCTAGGGTTGTAAATGGACATGTAAAACCTTTTCTGGAGATGTTTTGCCCTTACTTAAGCCACATACCTTCTATGTAGATATCAGAGAACAATTTAAAATATTGTATCAATGCATTCTATGGCACCTTTATGGTTTTCTGACCCCGAGACTCAACTATTTTCTGCAATTCTCCAGCTGTGGTCCTTGGAGAGTCTTTAGCCACTCAAACTCTCCTCCTCACCGTGCATTAGGACGATATAGACACACGTCCTCTTCCAGGCAGTTTCGTAACATTTTATGTTGATTGGAAATTCTTAATTAGTACCCTGATGGTGGAAATGGGAATTTTCACTGCTCTAGCTCTTTTCTTAAAGCCACTTCACTAATTTGTGAAGCTCAATTATCTTTTGCTGCACATCAAAAATATATTCTTTGGTTTTTCTCATTGTGATGGATGATTAAGGGAATTTGGGCTTTGCTTTCCCTCCTATTTATATTTCTGTGAAACAGGAAGCCATGGCTGGATAATTTCATGTTCATAATCACCCTGGAGTGCTCAAAATTGTGAATATGAATGGGAATATACTTCAGAGATATTTTACTCATAAGAATTTATAGTGGTGTCAATAATTGTGTCCAACAAGTATTTGAGAAAAACATTTATTTCATAATGATATTTCCCCCCATTTTACATTCTCATTATCCAATGAAAGGTTAGATTATTGTGATTTTTTTAATAAAAGATCAAAACGATTAACAATGCAGATTAATTTTCACAGCCTTCTTTGATCATATTTACCAAGGGTGCCAATATTTTTTTATATGAAAAAAAAAAAATCAGTGTGGTACAATTTTCAAGGCACTTCAGTGTCTATAACTTTTTATATTTTTGAGCATTATCAACTCTGGATGATGGATAGTAAAGCCCAAAGGGTCTTCTTTCCAAAGACACCAAAATTGTGTGTGTGGCACACTGAAGTCAGGAACTGTTACCATTTTAAGTTACTTAGTCATTTTCTGCTGTGACTCCCAATATGGGGGGGGGGGGGGTGCTGGCTAACAGGTTAATCTTGTCATTTTACATTATTGACACACTATTTTCCTATTTTGATATTGTGAAGTTGCTTTGACACAATTTGTATTGTTAAAAGCGCTATATAAATAAAGGTGACTTGACTTGACTTGGCAGTATAAGCGCACATGACGTGCCATTCCCGCATCTGCTCCCATGCCCGCTCTCACCTCATGTTTGCGGCTGAATACAAATGATCATCATAATTAATGGACAACTAGGCTATATCGGGGAAAAGACCGATAAAAGAAAAAGAAAAAATCCCGAGATGAAGCCCGTGCATCACTTTCAGTTAACTACGTTCATAATCCTCTGAAACTTTTTTGACTGTTGACGTTAGTAATGTGTTTTAATGTCGCCACCACCAACAACGCTTCTGACTTAATATTCTAGTTTCCAATGACTTAAAATGTATTATAAAAACAACGAGGCAATGAATGGTATACAGCCTATGGTTTCATTGAACACTGTTAAAATACATAACGTAATACAAAATAAATAATTTACATTATTACAAATGCCTGCAAAGGGCACCAAAGGCCTGATAATTGCTGTTGTTACACTTACAGGATGATCAAATCCTTATTTAATATTGACCAAACCTTTAATTCAAATATCCACCTAGTTTTTTTACATTTTTGGCCACCTTTTTCGACAGAAATGCTACATCCTCTTTAATTTCTTCAACAAAAACATATGGACATAACAACCCTTACCAGAATTAACCATGCTTTTATCGTATTAAAACTGCTCGAGTTTATTTTGTGTGATTTCTGAATGCTTGAGACCATAAAATCAATCAGACAACTGTATTAATAAAATCATAGCCATAGGTAACTGTCTAGAGCTAAAATTGTAATTTGTAAATAATTCAATTGAATTACTATATATTTATTTTCTTTGATATTTTAATAAAGTTCTATTTTGACCCCTTATAGTAGGTGTTTGCACAGTTTCGAATTCATTCGGCATCTGTGAACTGCTTTTTGGCCTTTGCCAGGTTCCAAGCCACACACATTCACCTGTATGGATGTGTGTTTGTTAAGAACAGCAACCGATTGCTTGTAACCTGCCACCAATTGTGTTACCTTCTGTTTGCGGCTCTCAGAATGTTCTGGATAATTGCAGTCAAAATTGCTGTGCAAAGTATTGAAATGGCATTTCATGTTATCAGCCTTACAGACCGCCACAGTATGCTTGCATAAACACCGTGACTTTGCGTTGTGGTGGTCAGGCAAAATAAAATAAAATAGTTCAGTCGATTCACATTTGAATCGTCTATTTTCCATTTCCATTTATATTCACACTCATGGCGAGTGCGATTTTCACTGTCAGACTAAGCTGTCAATGATGCTGTGTTTTAATTTCCGCGCAAGTAACGTGCTTACGCTGATATTACCTTGATAACACTATTTGAAATTAGCACGGGTGCCTATTGAGAAACCCTGACATAATATCTCATAATAATGACATACTTTCTCATAATAATGAGATAATTTCCAAGCAACCAACAAAATGTCCTGCCACTATTTGTGGCTGTTAGGAAACTAACTTACACAGAAGAGACTTTATTGAGAAACTCTTGTCGCAGTGTGAAGAATTATAAAGTTTTTCTCCAGTGTGAATACTATGGTACAATTTAAATTGATTGCCAAAGTAAAAGTCTTCCCACACTTAAAGCACATATGCACCAGTATGTTTTCTGATGTGATTATAAACTTTGCAGCTGTGAAAAACTCTTTCCACATGAAGAACATGAATGTGGCTTCTACTTTGTGTGAACTCTCAGGTGTTTCTTCAGGGCTGATGAATCAAGAAATGTTTTCCCGCATTGATCGCATGCGTACGGCTTCTCTCCCGTGTGGATCCTCATGTGGGCTCCAAAACTTTGTTTGCGTGTGAAGCTCTTCCCGCACTGATCACACGTGTGCGGTTTCTCTCCAGTGTGGATCCACTCATGTCTTTGCAGATCTACTGACCAACGGAATCTCTTGTCACAGTGTGAACACCTGTAAGGTTTTTCTCCAGTGTGAATCCTCTGGTGCCGTTTTAAAACATTCACTGAAGCAAAAGTCTTCCCACATGTAAAGCACACATTATCTCTCACAGCGTTATGTAATTTCTGATGGGATTTTAAACTTTCCAGCTGTGAAAAACTCTTTCCACATGAAGAACATGAATGTGGCTTCTCCTTCGTATGAACTGTCAGGTGTCTCTTCAGGGATGAAGACACAAGAAATGTTTTGCCGCATTGATCACATGCGTATGGATTTTCTCCAGTGTGGGTTCTCATGTGAACATCAAAACTTTGTTTTAATGAGAAACTCTTTCCACATTGATCACATTTGTAAGGTTTTTCTCCCGTGTGAATCCTCTGGTGCCGTTTTAAAACATTCACCAGAGCAAAAGTCTTCCCACACTGAAAGCACACATGATCTCTCACAGCATTATGGAATTTCTGATGTAATTTTAAAATTCGCAGCTGTGAAAAACTCTTTCCACATAAAGAACATGAATGCTTCTCCTTCGTATGAACGGTCAGGTGTTTCTTCAGGGCTGATGAATCAATAAATGTTTTGCCGCATTGATCACATGCGTACGGCCTTTCTCCAGTGTGGATCCTCATGTGAACATCAAAACTTTGTTTTAATGAGAAACTCTTTCCACATTGATCACATGCGTACGGCTTCTCTCCCGTGTGGATCCTCATGTGGACACTAAAACTTTGTTTGCGTGTGAAGCTCTTCCCGCACTGATCACACGTGTGCGGTTTCTCTCCAGTGTGGATCCACTCATGTCTTTGCAGATCTACTGACCAACGGAATCTCTTGTCACAGTGTGAACACTTGTAAGGTTTTTCTCCGGTGTGAATCCTCTGGTGCCGTTTTAAAACATTCACTGAAGCAAAAGTCTTCCCACATGTAAAACACACATAATCTCTCCCAGCATTTTGTAATTTCTGATGGGATTTTAAACTTTTCGGCTGTGAAAAACTCTTTCCATGTGAAGAAGCTGAATGTGGCTTCTCCTTCGTATGAACTGTCAGGTGTGTCTTCAGTTGTGATGCCCTAATAAATGTTTTGCCACATTGATCACACGTGAATGGCTTTTCTCCAGTGTGGATCCTCATGTGTCGTTTAAAGTTTGATGAATTTATGAATCTCTTTCCACACTGATCACATGTGAACGGCTTCTCTCCAGTATGAACTCTCAAGTGAAACACAAGACTTCGTCTGTATGGGAAACTCTTTCCACATTGATCACATGCATACGGTCTCTCTCCAGTATGAATTCTCATATGAATCTTAAGACTTTGTTTGTATGGGAAACTCTTTCCACATTGATCACATGCATGTGGCTTTTCTCCCGTGTGGATTCTCATGTGAATCTCAAGAGCGTTTTTGCATGTGAAACTCGTTTCACACTGAGCGCAGGTGAAAGATTTCTCAGGTCTTCTTTTCTTTAAAAAAATATTTTTAGTTTTCGACGACTCAAGAGGTTTCTCTTCAGGTTTGACATGATGTTTCTCCTCCACTTCACTCAGTTCATCGCTCTTCTCATTCTCTTCCATCGGGTCTGAAAAGAAAGAAAATAATTAACCAAAAATAATTCAAAAACAGGAATCTGAATTGAAAGGACAGAAAAGTGAGCCCTGATGTAATAGCAGAAAATAGACATCTGTTACAAAATATTACAATCATTTTGATACATATTTATAAAATTATTTATATGTCCCTGAAACTTTGCATGAATTAGGTACATTGATCAACCAATTATTATTTTTAAAAGCATTATAGGCTCATGTAGTGTAGTGTTTCTGTTGTTAGAACTATTAAATATATTTGATCAGTGACACAATTAGGGTAAACGTACCAACTAAGCTCATGTACCCATTAAGCACACTTCCATTATTGAGCTCAGATTATAAAAAGAAAATATAATGTATTATCATATATGATGTCTTAACCAATTGATGTGTTTGTAACTCCTGTAATTTCAAGTCAATCAGACCATTGCACACGGAGATATGGGTATTCATGTGTTCACACTGACTGGTGGACATTTTGAAAGCCGTCTGAAAACATTCACCAAAAGAGGATCCCTTTAAATGTGCATTTTTTAGATGTTTAAGCCTTTATTTTGGGTAAGTTGTACTACTTACTGTAAAATTAAAAGATTAATGTTTAGTCTTTTGCATATTATAACCTGGAACTTGGATGTGGGAAATAGTTACAGTTAGATCCAAAAGATAGTTTTAGCAACATAGCGCAGATGCTACAGAACATAGTTAGCTGACTGGCTCTATAAGATTGTGTGCTACCCTAATATATAACCTAAAATCCATAATATTATAAATTTACTGTGGTTTTATACTGCTGTGATTTTTAACATTTCATATTATTGTAAAGTGAGCTTAAAGGGTGCACTGCTATGAAAATCATACAGATTCAGTGTGACATAAATAAGGAAAAAGTATAATTTTCATTGATATTGTTAACAGTTGTTCATATTAAAATGTATAAACTTACATGACCTAGATTATTTATTTGGCAAAATCTTATTTTAATAAATATTACATGAAATCTATGAAAAATTGTTGCTGCTCCAATTAAGCTCAGTGTGCTCTCTTTAAGCTCTTCCACATTGAATGTCTATGTAAATACTTCATAAACAGACTTTAAATATTAACTGATGATTGTCACTTTAAGTTAATCTTTATAAAATGGTTAATAACTTATTCTCACAGCTTTAAGATAACGAAATCTAGATGTAATTATAGTTTATGCCCAAAGATGAAAGAGTTCCATAACTTAGGTGCTGCACAACTAAAAGCCCTACCCCCAAAGGAACTCATCTTGAAGTTTGGAACAGACAATAAATCTGCAGAAGATGATCTCAAAGAACACAAAGGAGTGTACAAATGGAGAAGATCTGAAAGATAATGAGGTGCCAAATTATGAAGAGATTTGCAAGTAAGAAGTAAAATTTTGTAATGTACACGATAATGAACAGGAAGTCAATGCAGCTGAAAAAGAATTGGAGTTATGTTATCGAAAGTACGTGAGCGGATTACTATCCTAGTTGCCGAATTCTGAATTAACTGTAATCGATGAAATTGTTTTTCAGGAATGCCAAATAAAAGAGAATTACAATAATCCGAGATGTAACCAATGCATGAATAGACACTTCGGTACTATGTTGAGAGAGTGACGAACGAAGTCTAGCAATGTTGCGTGAATGAAAAAATGCAGACTGTGTAATATTACCAATATGAGAACCAAACGACAGCAAACAATCCAATATAACCCCAAGACTGTTGAGTTTTCACCAATACATCTGACAATATGCGTCGACTCCTTCATATTCTTGACTTTGCGGACTCCCACCCAACCCCTTGTGCGGTCTTTTCACTTGATGCAGAAAAAGCCTTTGACAGGCTAGAGTGGAATTATATGTGGGCAGTTCTGCAATGTTTCGGCTTCGGTAAACACTTCGTTTCTATGATTAAGACATTATACCACTCACCTGCAGCATCAGTCATAACTGGTAGTATTATTTCCCCCTCATTCCCTTTACAGCGGGGAACGAGGCAGGGGTGTCCACTTTCCCCCTTATTGTTTTGTCTATCTCTTGAACCCTTAGCACAAGCCATCAGGAAATCTGAAGTATTGATTAAGATTCATGACCATACTCATAGTATTTCATTATACGCTGATGATATTATTCTATATTTAGACCACTTTGATGTTTCAGTCTCTAGTGTAATTAAGGAATTTGATAATTTTAGTAGCCTATCAGGATATAAAATAAATTGGAGCAAATCTGCTTTAATGCCAATTAACAATGTTAAGGTTATTTTTTCTATTCCCTCATTTATCCCTATTAAGGAATCTTTCATCTATTTGGGCATTACCATATATAAAAACATTCATAAGATTGCCAGAGACAATTTTAATAACATTTTAGTTAAGGTCAAAAATGACATTCAAAGATGGAAGAATCTTAAAGTCTCTCTCCAAGGAAGAATCTCCACTGTTAAGATGAATTTGTTACCTCGATTTGATTTTTTTTTCTCTATGCTACCACTTTCTCCCCCTCCAGGTTACTTTAAGGAGATCATCTCCATAATTTATAAGTTTATCTGGAATGATAAATGTCCCAGAATTAAACTTACCACATTACAACATCCTAATAGCACAGGAGGACTGGCTGTACCAAATTTTGAAATATATCATTGGTCGTTCCAGCTTAAGGCTCTTCATAATTGGGTTGATCCTCAATCTACAGTTTCATGGAGGGTGATTGAAGCTGACAAGGTTAAACCAAATAGACTTAAAGATATTTTATTTACTGGCACAGGAAAAAAAGGGGATAATTATAAATTTGGTCCGGTTGTGGCCAACTCTATTAAAATCTGGAAAATGGTTGAACGTCGGATAGGTGGACCCTTCAAATTCTGTAACAGTACACCTTTATGGCACAATTTTAATTTTGTATGTGGAAATCGTCCATTTGTCCAACCCTCTTGGTCTACTTTGGGTGTAAACACGTGCGGTGATATATATGATAACCAGGGCCTCTGTTCATTTCAGACATTAAGAACCAAATTTTGTCTACCAGCTTCCGCATATTTTGTCTTTCTTCAATTACGTTCTGCTCTCAAAGCGTATGGCGTTCCTTGGTCTTCTTCCATTTCCTCTCATCCTATGCGGGACTGGATTGCACCATCTGCTGGTCGGCCATCTGTTTCCTTAATATATAATAAAACTATTGATTGTATTACAAAACCTCTTTCTATTAAAACTTTTCCTCGCTTCCTTTTGCTTAAATAGCTTATAAAAGCTCTGTGTGCGTTTTACTTTCATTTTTAAATTAGTGGCAATTCGGCATCAATTGCTTGAATTCAATTCAAGCAACAACAAAATACAATGTAGAACATAGAACTCATAGAGCCAATTGAGTGGTTGGGGATTATTAGGAGGCCACGTTTGACTAAGGCCAGGGGGCCATTTTGCCAGGACACTAGGGTTACACCCCTATGCTTTACGATAAGTGCCATGGGATTTTTAACTACCACAGAGAGTCAGGACCTCAGGTTAACATCTCATCCAAAAGATGGTACTTTTTGACACTATAGTGTCCCCGTCACTAAACTGGGGCGTTAGGACCAACACAGGCCACAGGGTGAGCACCCCCTGCTGGCCTCACTAACACCTCTTCCAACAGCAAACTAGTTTTCCCAGAAGGTCTCACATCCAGGTACTGACCAGGCTCAACCTTGCTTAGCTTCAGTGGGCGACCAGTCTTGGGCTGCAGGGTGATATGGCTGTGGAACAGTAGCAGTTGATAATGAAGAACACACTATAGCTGTAAAAATAGAGGAGACTGAATGGATACAAGACTTAACTAAAACAGTAGGTAAGGGATCAAGTGAACAGGTGAAAGTCTTAGACTTCATGATCAGCTTAGTAATATAATCAAATGAGGGCAGCTCAAAATTAGAGAAAGTACAGTCATGGCCAAAAATATCGACACCCTTGCAATTCTGTCAGAAAATGCAACCCTTCTCTCAGAAAATTGAGCGGCATTTAATACACAGAGCCGTAGATCGCAAGTGAAGCAATATCACGTTCATATCGAAGGCGATTCATCTGCGATAATGTAAGCGATATTGCATCGCTTGTCAGTGATCTACAGCTCTGTGTATTAAATGCCGCTCCATTTGAAAACAGGTGATGGAGATTAACCGCTAATCAAGGAGCCGGCTTTACTGACTAGATACGCATGCATATCGCATGAGATATATCGCCCTAATATGATACAATTCCACACAGAACCCCAAAAATTGCACTGGACAAAATTATTGGCACCTTTAACTTAATATTTGGTAGCACCCCCTTTGGAAAAAAATAACTGAAATCAATCGCTTCCTGTAACCATGAATGAGTTTCTTACACCTCTCTACTGGAATTTTGGACCACTCTTCTTTTGCAAACTGCTCCAGGTCATTCAGATTTGAAGGATGCCTTCTCCCAACTGCTGTTTTGAGATCTCTCCACAGGTGTTCTATGGGATTCAGATCTGGACTCATTGCTGGCCATTTCAGAACTCTCCAGCACTTTGTTTGTAACCATTTCTGAGTGCTTTTTGAAGTGTGTTTAGGGTCATTGTCCTGCTGGAAGACCCATGACCTCTGGTGGAGACACAGCTTTCTGACGCTGGCCACTACGTTGCGCCCAAAAATTATTTGGTAATCATCAGATTTCATAGTGTCCACACAGTCAAGGCATCCAGTGCCAGAAGCAGCAAAGCAACCCCAAAACATCTTTGAACCTCCACCATGTTTGACTGTAGGGACTGTGTTCTTTTCTTTGAAGGCCTCATTTATTTTTCTGTAAACAGTGCCATGATGTCCTTTACCAAAAAACAGTACGTACTTCCAGAAGGATTGTGGTTTTGTCACATAAGTTTTGGCAAACTCCAGTCTTGCTTTTTTATGCCTTTGTCAAGTCAAGTCAAGTCAAGTAACTTTTATTTATATAGCGCTTTTAACAATACAGATTGTGTCAAAGCACTTAATAGTATCAAGTTGGAGAATAGAGTGTCAGTAATGTATAATAATAAGATTAAGCACTCAATTTTCAGTTAAGGGCATTTCATTATTGAATTCGGAGATGTCATTGTCTAGCTAAGTTTAGTTTAAATAGTATCTGTGAAATCAAATTTACGATAATCGCTAGAAATTAAGTGTCCCCAACTGAGAAAGCCAGAGGCGACAGCGGCAAGGAACCAAAACTCCCTCTGAGACAGAATGGAGAAAAAAACCTCGGGAGAAACCAGGCTCAGTCGGGGGGCCAGTTCTCCTCTGGCCAGGATATTATTGTTGATTCATTGTTTACTCATTGTTTTAATTAAATTTTTAAATGTATAAAGTTTGTGTCAGCAGTGGTGTCCTCCTGGGTCTCCTACCTTTTCATTCAGATGCGACGGATAGTTCGAGCTGACACTGTTGTACCCTGTGTCTGTAGATCAGCTTGAATTTGTTTGGAAGTTAATCGGGGTTCTTTATCCACCATTCGAACAATCCTTTGTTGTAATTTTTCATTAATTTTGCTCTTCCATCCACGTCCAGGGAGGTTAGCTACAGTGCCATGGGCTGTAAACCTCTTGATGATCTTGCGCACAGTGGACACAGGAACATTAAGATCTCTGGAGATGGAATTGTATCCTTGAGTTTGTCCATGTTTTTCCAAAAAAAATTCTCTCAAATTCACAGACAACTGTTTACACTTCTTTCTTTTCTCCATGCTCAGTGTGACACACAACACAAAGGTTGAGGTTGAGTCTCCATTTTAACTGGTTGCAAGTGTGATTACTATATTGCCCACACCTGTTACTTGCCACAGGTGTGTCTAAATACAAATTACAGGAGCATCACATGCTTGAAAAGCAATTATTTCTTACAATTTTGACAAGGTGCCAATAATTTTGTCCAGTCCATTTTTGAGTTCTGTGTGAAATTTTATCAAGTTTGACTTTTCTTCTCAGTTTTTTTTTTGTGTTGTTGAAGTGCAAACAAAAACAATAAGCATGTGAATACCAAAACATTTGCAATTGGAACAATTTTCTGAGAGAAGTGTTGCATTTTCTGACAGAATTGCAAGGGTGCCGATATTTTTGGCCATGACTGTACTTGCAGACCAACAAATATGATTATGTACATTTTTTTTTGTTAACATTTTATTTATTTTTTTCACACATAACACAACATAGCATCCAAAATATAACAAAACAAAACACATACTCAACATCTCAAGGTCCAATCAAAGGGGAGGGAGAGAGGGAAGGACAACAAAAACACAAAAGTCACTCCTCTATACAATCACGTATATATCCAACAAAAAACACTGCCAAGCATCAATGGTCGAAGGCCTGGCCCCACCGTCTCGCGCCGTTGCACATTCACACGTCACTATTTGCAGGAGGCTATGGATCCAATATGTTTTTCTACATATGTGTGGTGTAAACCAGTTCTGTATTATTGTCTTCTTCGCAGCTGTAAAACCAGCAAACAACATTCTCTTTTGCATTGAACTAATATAGAGACCAGAATCATCATTAAGAAGACACAAACTTGGGTTAACAGACCAATCAATTCGCAGTAATGATGACTAAACCAGGTTTACATGTGTCCATAGACTGATGACGACAGGACATTCCCAAAACATATGCAGAAAAGTGCCTGATGATGTAGTGTTACATATATGGCAGTTCAAATTTGACTGTAGTTTCATTTTAAATATTTTGCAAGGAGTTATGTATGCCCTATGAATGACTTTGAAGTGAATAAGACGATGAGCCAGATTTTTAGATGTTAAACTGAGATTAGACCACACTCTCTCCCAGTCCACATATAAATTAAGGTCAGATAATTCCCTATTCCAAATAGTTTTAATAGAAAGAGGTTTTGTAATGCAATCAATAATTTTATTATACATTAAGGAAACAGATGGCCGACCAGAAGATGGTGCAATCCAGTCCCGCATAGGATGAGAGGAAATAGAAGATGCCCACGGAACGCCATACGCTTTGAGAGCAGAACGTAATTGAAGAAAGACAAAATATGCGGATGCTGGTAGACAAAATTTGGTTCTTAATGTCTGAAATGAACAGAGGCCCTGGTTATCATATACATCACCGCACGTGTTTACACCTAAAGAAGACCAAGAGGGTTGGACAAATGGACGATTTCCACATACAAAATTAAAATTGTGCCATAAAGGAGTACTGTTACAAAATTCGAAGGGTCCACCTATCCGACGTTCAACCGTTTTCCAGATTTTAATAGAGTTAGCCACAGCCGGACCAAATTTATAATTATCCCCCTTTTTCCTGTGCCAGTAAATAAAATATCTTGAAGTCTATTTGGTTTAACCTTGTCAGCTTCAATCACCCTCCATGAAACTGTAGATTGAGGATCAACCCAATTATGAAGAGCCTTAAGCTGGAACGACCGATAATATAATTCAAAATTTGGTACAGCCAGTCCTCCTGCGCTATTAGGATGTTGTAATGTAGTAAGTTTAATTCTGGGACATTTATCATTCCAGATAAACTTAGAAATTATGGAGTTGATCTCCTTAAAGTAACCTGGAGGGGCAAAAAGTGGTAGCATAGAGAAAAAAAAATTAAATCGAGGTAACAAATTCATCTTAACAGTGGAGATTCTTCCTTGGAGAGAGACTTTAAGATTTTTCCATCTTTGAATGTCATTTTTGACCTTAACTAAAATGTTATTAAAATTGTCTTTGGCAATCTTATGACTGTTTTTATATATGGTAATGCCCAAATAGATGAAAGATTCCTTAATATGGATAAATGAGGGAATAGAAGAATTAACCTTAACATTGTTAATTGGCATTAAAGCAGATTTGCTCCAATTTATTTTATATCCTGATAGGCTACTAAAATGATCAAATTCCTTAATTATACTAGAGACAGAAACATCAAGTGATCTAAATATAGAATAATATCATCAGCGTATAAAGACATACTATGATTATGATCATGAATCTTCCTGATGGCTTGCGCTAAGGGTTCAAGAGATAGACAAAACAATAAGGCGGAAAGTGGACACCCCTGCCTCGTTCCCCGCTGTAAAGGGAATGAGGGGGATATAATATTACCAGTTATGACTGATGCTGCAGGTGAGTGGTATAATGTCTTAATCATAGAAATGAAGTGTTCACCGAAGCCGAAACATTGCAGAACTGCCCACATATAATTCCACTCTAGCCTGTCAAAGGCTTTTTCTGCATCAAGTGAAAAGACCGCACAAGGGGTTGGGTGGGAGTCCGCAAAGTCAAGAATATGAAGGAGTCGACGTATATTGTCAGATGCATTGATGAAACCTTGATGAAACCAGTTTGGTCCTCCTTGATCAGACTATGAATTACCTTCTCCATACGAGAAGCAAAAACTTTAGCATAGATTTTTAGATCACATGAGATAAGCGAAATCGGTCTGTAGCTGGAACAATCTAATGGATCTTTCCCTTTTTTAAGAAGTAATGAAATCAGTGAAGTTTTTTGATCTCTATGAAATACCCCATGTTCAATTTCAAAATTAAATGAATTAAGCATAGGTATCCCTACCAAATCCCAAATTTCTAAATATAATTCAGGGGGAAGACCATCTAGACCTGGCGATTTGCCCTTTTGAAGGCTTTTTAGAGAGACGTGGAGTTCCTCAAAACTTAATGGGGCCTCCAAAGATTCTTTATCTATCTGTGAGATCCGAGGCAGTTCCAATTTATCTAAATCAGGGATGGGCAACTGGCGGCCCGCGGGCCGTATACGGCCCCCAGTGTCTTTTAGTACGGCCCACTGGATTATATTACACTCGGATGATCCATTTTAAAAACATTTAAAAAGTAAGTCATGTAAAGATTGCTTTCAGTTTATGATGTTAATACTATCTCCAACCAGGAGAGGTCGCTAGTTTCCAGCCGCTCCCCGTATTAATTTCAGCGCAGTGTAAATATTCACTAACGTTAGCAAATAATAAATGAAAAACAGACCATGAAAACAGTATTTTCCAGTCAAGATGGTTAACGGATTATCTTTTTTAACAAGTTCAATGGGATGCCTATATGTTTGGATTGTTTGGAAATCTGTATTTTTATTTAAATCGCCATCACACCACTGCTCACAGACAATGGGACGCCAGAGTTGCACTTGCCTCAAATTTCAAAGGTAAAATGCATAGTCAACAAAAGCTTTTTACCAAATGCATGACAGAAATGTTTGCACTGAACTATGTTCTAGGTTTTCTGCAGATCCTTAAAAAGTCTTCAGTTTATTTGTTTAAATTTATGGCCATGAAAACTTCTAAATGTTACAAAAAGTCTAAATTATAAGAGGTCTTAAATTTGGGGACGGAAAGACAAGAATTGCTATATGGATTACTATGACGATTAAACTTCAAAAGGCTATGATTTCACTGAATAAATATAAGCGCTGCACGTTTCAAAGTCAGGCGCTGCTGCTTTGTTGTGTACTGCGGTTACCGGGGAAACCGGTATATTCTGCCGTTCTGAAAGTGAAATCTGCTGCCAGAGAACGAATATGCATTTTCAATAAGCCCGTCTGCTTTTTTGCTACATATTTTTAAACGTGAACTAGTGGATCGATAACACAAATAAGATATATGTTATTTAATATAATAATTAATTGATACTTTTGACTCATCCCTTTTCTTAAAAATTGTTTAATGGCTGAAATGTGAAGTGCAGATCTTAAAAAGGTCTTACAATTGATTTTGAAAATCCTGCAGATACAAGGTTATTTTATGGTACCATTTTTTTTTTTGAATAAGCCCTTTTTAACTGTCCTCTTAGGTTGTTTTGAGAATGTTCTGTAGGCCACTAATAAAAAAAGGACTTCTGTACATTTGTTTGTTGCAAATTTACAGACAATGCAATTGAGATGTTTACATTGTTGGGTAATATTTCTGTCAACTGACAACAAAGTTTCCCTTCTGAACTAGCATAACTGCAAAAGTTTTATAGTTAATAAAATCTTTAAAAACAAATTACATTAAATATACTTTCATTTCTTTCAATAAAAAGGAAATTGAGTAAGATGGTGTAAAAGGTGTGTGGACCTGGATTAGTAATCTGGCCCCTTGGTAAAAAGGAGAAAAAATGCTGGCCCTCGTCACTCTCAAAGTTGCCCATCCCTGATCTAAATACTGCTTACAAATTGGTTCATCAAAATCTGTTTCGGCTTTATACAGATTTGTGTAAAAACCTTTAAATATGTCATTAATTGCCACAGGATTCGTGGTGACCTGATCATCCGATGATTTTATTGCACTAATATATGCCTTAGATTCGCATTCTTTCAACCTAAGGGCCAATAAATGACTAGGTCTCTCTGATTCAAAATAATATTTTTGCCTAGTCCTATGTAAAATAAATTCCGCCTTTGAGTGTGAAAGTAAATAATATTCTTCTTTTAAAGAGGACAGCTGTGTAGCCTGTTGCTCAGTTAAATGTTGATTTTGTAGGTTTTGTAATGATTGGATTTTATTTTCTAATTGTGTAACCTGGTGAGTTTTCGCTTTGGCAAGAGTAGAAGAGAAAGATATACAGAAACCTCGTATAGCACACTTAGTCGTTTCCCACAGTATTTGAGGATCCACATCAAAGGGCATATTAATTTCAAGAATGATCAGATAATAAAATTGGTAATATAGAGATGGAGGAATTAGATGAAATTAAAGATGGGCTGAGAAATATGTAGTCTATCCTAGAGAAAGTCTTGTGTCTATTAGAAAACAAGTGAAGTCCTTAGCTTTAGTATTCTGAATTCTCCAAAGATCGATTAAGTTAAGCTCAGTGATAAATTTATTCAGTAATTTAGAGGATGGATTGGCTGTTGTATCAGATTGAGATTTATCTAAAGCAGGATTTATGACAGCATTAAAATCACCACCCACCACTACAGGGCAATCAATCTCCTCAAGTAGAGTTTTGGAAATCTGTGTAAAGGAATGCACTGTCTGTCTCATTCGGACCATAAATAGAGACCAATGCTAACCTATTATTATATATTTTGCATCGGATAAAAACAAATCTACCCTTCTCATCACTACCAAGGTGTTCAATCGTTAAATTTAACTTCTGGTTAACAAGGATAAGCACCCCCTTAGTTTTACTTTGAGCACTGGAAAAAGCTGCTAATTTATAATACTTATTCTGGAAACGTGCCACGTCAGATTGTTGTAAATGTGTCTCTTGATTTAGGGCACAGGAAATAGATTTATGGTGTAAATATTCTAACACACGGGTTCGTTTAACAGCAGAATTTAAACCATTCACATTCAGTGATAAAATATTTAGAGTATGCATTGAATATTCATAATCCCAAGATTGTATTCAATAAAAATAAAAAAGCAGAAGCACTTCCATTCTGTAAATAACATGTAAATGCTGATGTGCATTTTAGATACCAAACCTCCTAGATGAAAAATCCCTTTAGAAATAAGGTAAAAGAAATAGAAGTATAAATGTCTGTTGTAACAAACAAAAACAACATAAAAATATGAACAACTGACAACCATAAACAAGGAACAACTCAGACCGCACATTACCGAGAACATAGGTCTGACTGAGCAACAAAAAATAGTGATGGTTCGTGACCGATCCACTCCAACGCAAGATATGTCTCCCGAAAGGCTCACACAGCCAAAATATATATATATATATATATATATATATATATATATATATATATATACACACTGTATATATATATATATATATATATATATATATATATATATATATATATATTTTTTTTTTTTTATTATTAAACCTACTCTCCATTAGTCCCCTCCAAAAAAGAAAAAAGGAGTGTCAGTCTTACTAGCAAAGAGATCGTTGTACCGGATATATAGGGACAATATCCCAGTAGAAGAGAGGAGAGAAGAAAAAGCAAAAAATAGGTTTAGCAAGCATCCATGTCCACCCTGCCATCCTCCCCCACTGGGCAGCTAGGACCATGTCCGTCCCGGCCATCAAGCCCCTCCCGCCGGGCCGGAGAGACAGCGGCCGCTGTTCCCCCATCGTCCCCCCCGCAGAGCCGCAGCATACGTTCTCCGCTGAGACAGGGAGCTGACATAATCCTCCGCTTTCTGAGGAGAATCGAAGCTTCTCTGCTCACCCTTGTGCCGTAGTTTAATTATCGCCGCATAGATGAGGAAGGGCTGGAGACCAAACGCTGTCACCTTCTTCAAAACCGGACCAAATGCCTTTCTCCTGATCGCTGTAGTTGGACTAAAGTCGGGAAAAAATAGCAGTGTGACATTGTTCTGTGCGCATTTCACCGGATAAGCCTGCCGTGCACCCTTCAGGATTTCCGATCTGTCATGCCATCTTAGTACACGGAAGATGAGAGTGCGCGGCCGATAGGAGGCCCTCCCTCCGTCATACACACGGTGCGCCCGGTCAATCGCAATGTCACGGCCCCTCAAGGAAGGAATCCACTTGGAAAGATTAACTCTGAGGAAACCAGCTGCGTCGGGACCCTCCGCCCCCTCTGGTAACCCCACCAGCCTCACATTGTTCCTTCTGCACCTGTCCTCAATATCCGTCATATTCTCGGTGAGTCGCTCCAGCTGATTTTTTTTTTTTTTTTTTTTTTTTTATTGGTATTTTAACAAGACCACACATAATGTTTTTAGTGAAAAATAAGAAATTACAGATCGTCTCAATATAAACCCACTCCAAACCCTCCCACCCAAAAGACATTAGAATATAAAGTCAAGAGAAAAAAAATAAAAATAAAAATAAATTGAAAAAAAATAAAAATAATAAATAAATAACTAAATAATATATTAAATAAACAAATAAAGATAAACAAATACATAAAAATAAATGAACATTTCTCTCTCAAGAATCAATCTTCCCTCTTTCCAATGTGTAATAGTGCTGGTATCAGGAGAACAGGGTAAGCCTTTGATGTGATCTAAAAAAGGTTTCCAGGTCTTATGAACAGATTTGAGAGATCCTGAAAGCAAGAATCTTAACTTCTCAAGTTTTATACAGCAAAAGATTTCTCGGATCCATATATCATGTGATGGGGGGATAACATGTTTTAATTTAAGGAGAATAGCTTGTCTAGCTAAAACAGTAGTAAAGGCGATGACCTGGCGGGATGAGATGGTCAAATCAGGTCTTGAGGAAATGCCAAAAAGAACTGTCAAGGGGTTAGGGTCTAAGTCTATGTTAAGCGCATTATTAAGTGTATCAAATACATTGAACCAAAAGTCTGTCAGCTGAGGGCAACTCCAGAACATATGGAGATGGTTGGCAGGAGATTGCTTGCAGCGATGACAAGCATTACTCCTATCTGGATTTTTTTTTGCTAGTTTGGCATTTGTTAAATGAGCTCTGTAGAGCACTTTACACTGCAATAGGCCATGTCTCCAGCTGATTTTTTAAGTCCGTGACTGTCCTCCTATCCTCACGCGCAGCTGCCTGAACAGAATCAACGCGGTCACGTGTCTGCTTCGCCGCAGTAGCTATGGCCTCAAATTCCTCTCTTAGCTCTTTAACAGACTTGTTGGTCGCTTGTATGTCCTCACGTAGTTCGCGCAATGCTGGAATCAGCACAGAGTCCATCGCATCTCTTACTGCCGAATTCACAACCGAATTCAAATTGCTTTGTCACTCTTTAAGTGCTAGTTCAATGCTGATAGCAATAGCATCTTCGAGGTCCTCTCTGGAGATGGCGGAATCTCTGAATTTTTTCTTCATTGGCAATTGCTCAATCTCTCTTTTCCGATCCCCTTTGTCTGCCTTAGCACTCATGATGGGTCCAATGCAGAGTGGTTTAAATTTTATTGTCAGGAACATACAATATGTTACAAAGTGAGCCGAGCAAAAGACTAAGCCTGCATCGCCGTCGAAGGGTCACGTGATCCCCCGATTATCCATTTTGGATAATCACTAAACACTAAAACAGAATTAAGCAATTCATGATGTATACTGTCAGTCTTAGAGTTTAAAAAAATTAGAATAAGACACACATTGAGTGGGAGAAAGTGAAACAGTATCATGAGGTTTCAACAGTTTGTTAACAGTACTGAACAAAGTCCTTGTGTGTAATTACTGACTGTAGGACCAGCAATCATGTGAATGCTGTATATCTGGCAATCAGAGTATGTACTTGACATACAATGCTAATTAGGAATGCATCGATCTGATACTCAGGATCGATGTCGGCTCCGATCCGGTCATTTTCTGCGGATCGGTTATCGGAGAGACAAGACCGATCCAAATCCGATATTGTGCATACTATTCTGTGTTATTGTTAAGCCCCACAAAAGCACAAAAGCATTATAAAGCACCATAAAGTCAAAGTCCAAGTGTTCTGAAGCCGTTCCATTGTTTAATATGAGGTACAGATGAATATTTAAGTCGTTAAATTCAAGTTCATGTAAACTCTTGCCATGCCATATCACAAGCATTTCAGTCTAATAAAATTTCACATGGTCAGATTCTAGATTGACCGCGGCTTAAACTGTTTTAAATGAAGAATTTTTATCATTAGCTGTGTCCTATATTTCACTCAATGACTTTTCTCATTTTAATAAATAGGGCATTTCCTAAAAGTGTGAAATCATTTAGGCTAATTTCTACAGCATGATGGGACAAGAAAATAATCTCAATCCATTTTTACACAAACAGTACAGTGTTGACTGCATTCATCAACCCTGTTACCAAAGTTACTATAAGAAAAATAATCTCTATAACTATGAATAACTCCTACAATTTATTACAAATACAACTTTATCAGTAACTATAAATAAGCTTTTGCATAATTTATGCTAAAAGCCCTGTCAGCCACTCTGGAAAGTTAATTTACTTGATGCATTTTTGTTGATTGTTTATCGCTAAAAAATTATATTGAGAAATGTCCACATTTTTGGTCAAATTGATGCAAAAACAAATACAATATAAAATTAAATTGCATTTAGATTGATCTGATGTTGACAATCAAAATATAAGTTTCTCAGACCTCCCTTACTGACCATTTGTTGAAAATCTAAATATGAAGAAAATTTTGTACCCATTTCATAATTTAAATATTTAAATCTGAAAAACTGCTTGAAGCTTTATAACAATGTTCTTCAGCATCATGAATGAATGAAGAATCAAGAATAAACACCAACCTCTCTGTTCTTCAGTGTGTTTCATTCTGCAGGGTTCTGGATCACTCATGTTCTCACTTTCCTCTTTAATAAACTCAGTCTTTGCAGATTTCACTTTTTCCTGATGGTCTGATGCTCGTCTGCACTTGTAAACTGATGGGAAAATTCCAGCATTTATTGGTGAAATCACTGACGGTGTGAACCTCATGTGGGCTTTAAGACCTTGTTTGCGTGTGAAGCTCTTCCCGCACTGATCACATGTGTGCGGTTTTTCTCCAGAGTGGATCTGCTCATGACTTTTCAGATCTACTGACCAACGGAATCTCTTGTCACAGCGTGAACACTTGTAAGGTTTTTCTCCAGTGTGAATCCTCTGGTGCTGTTTTAAAAGATTCACCAAAGCAAAAGTCTTCCCACACTGAAAGCACACATGATCTCTCACAGCGTTATGTAATTTCTGATGGGATTTTAAACTTTGCTGCCATGAAAAACTCTTTCCACATAAAGAACATGAATATGGCTTCTCCTTCATATGAACAGTCAGGTGTTTCTTCAGGGCTGATGAAGAAAGAAATGTTTTCCCGCATTGATCACATGCATGTGGCTTTTCTCCGTTGTGGATTTTCATGTGTCCTTTAAGGTTTGATAAACACGTGAAACTCTTTCCACATTGATCACATGCGTACGGCTTCTCTCCCGTGTGGATCCTCATGTGGACTCTAAAACTTTGTTTGCGTGTGAAGCTCTTCCCGCACTGATCACACGTGTGCGGTTTCTCTCCAGTGTGGATCCACTCATGTCTTTGCAGATCTACTGACCAACGGAATCTCTTGTCACAGTGTGAACACCTGTAAGGTTTTTCTCCAGTGTGAATCCTCTGGTGCCGTTTTAAAACATTCACTGAAGCAAAAGTCTTCCCACATGTAAAGCACACATTATCTCTCACAGCGTTATGTAATTTCTGATGGGATTTTAAACTTTCCAGCTGTGAAAAACTCTTTCCACATGAAGAACATGAATGTGGCTTCTCCTTCGTATGAACTGTCAGGTGTCTCTTCAGGGATGAAGACACAAGAAATGTTTTGCCGCATTGATCACATGCGTATGGATTTTCTCCAGTGTGGGTTCTCATGTGAACATCAAAACTTTGTTTTAATGAGAAACTCTTTCCACATTGATCACATTTGTAAGGTTTTTCTCCCGTGTGAATCCTCTGGTGCCGTTTTAAAACATTCACCAGAGCAAAAGTCTTCCCACACTGAAAGCACACATGATCTCTCACAGCATTATGGAATTTCTGATGTAATTTTAAAATTCGCAGCTGTGAAAAACTCTTTCCACATAAAGAACATGAATGCTTCTCCTTTGTATGAACTGTCAGGTGTTTCTTCAGGGCTGATGAATCAATAAATGTTTTGCTGCATTGATCACATGCGTACGGCCTTTCTCCGGTGTGGGTTCTCATGTGAACATCAAAACTTTGTTTTAATGAGAAACTCTTTCCACATTGATCACATGCGTACGGCTTCTCTCCCGTGTGGATCCTCATGTGGACACTAAAACTTTGTTTGCGTGTGAAGCTCTTCCCGCACTGATCACACGTGTGCGGTTTCTCTCCAGTGTGGATCCACTCATGTCTTTGCAGATCTACTGACCAACGGAATCTCTTGTCACAGTGTGAACACTTGTAAGGTTTTTCTCCAGTGTGAATCCTCTGGTGCCGTTTTAAAACATTCACTGAAGCAAAAGTCTTCCCACATGTAAAGCACACATAATCTCTCCCAGCATTTTGTAATTTCTGATGGGATATTAAACTTTTCGGCTGTGAAAAACTCTTTCCACGTGAAGAAGCTGAATGTGGCTTCTCCTTCGTATGAACTGTCAGGTGTGTCTTCAGTTGTGATGCCCTAATAAATGTTTTGCCACATTGATCACACGTGAATGGCTTTTCTCCAGTGTGGATCCTCATGTGTCGTTTAAAGTTTGATGAATTTATGAATCTCTTTCCACACTGATCACATGTGAACGGCTTCTCTCCAGTATGAACTCTCAAGTGAAACACAAGACTTCGTCTGTATGGGAAACTCTTTCCACATTGATCACATGCATACGGTCTCTCTCCAGTATGAATTCTCATGTGAATCTTAAGACTTTGTTTGTATGGGAAACTCTTTCCACATTGATCACATGCATGTGGCTTTTCTCCCGTGTGGATTCTCATGTGAATCTGAAGAGCGTTTTTGTATGTGAAACTCGTTCCACACTGAGCGCAGGTGAAAGATTTCTCAGGTCTTCTTTTCTTAAAAAAAATATTTTTAGTTTTCGAGTGACTCAGAGGTTTTTCTTCAGGTTTGACATGATGTTTCTCCTCCACTTCACTCAGTTCTTCACTCTTCTTGTTCTCTTCCATCGGGTCTGAAAAGAAAGAAAAAAAAGTTTACGTAAACCAAAATGATTCAAAAACAGGAATCTGAATCGAAAGGTCAGAAAAGTGAGTCCTGATGTAAAATCATTTTGATGCAATTTTATAAATTATTTATGTGTCTGAAACTTTCCTGTACATTGATCTTCCAGTTATTATTTTTTAAAACATTATAGGCTCATGTAGTGTAGTGTTTCTGTAGTGAGAACTATTAAATATATTTAATTAATGACAATTATCTAATGCAATATTAACAAAAAGCAAACAAAAAATGCTACAATTTTGACGCCAACTTTTAAATTGATATTAAAGTTTGTGTGAACCAGAAGTTGCTGCCGACTTTACTTCAGCGTAGTGACGTATTTCCAGCAGAAACGGAATATTGAATAGAGGGCAGGGCTTTATTTTTGCGCTCCTCCTCTCTGTCTCTCACTCATAGAAACCTAACGGTTAGAGCGGTGTGTTTAAGGATATTCTGCCCAAGCCGTCAAATTGACGTTATCAGAAAAGGAATGACCATTCCAGAGCGGAAGTGAATGTTCAGATTTTGATTAAAGATTACCAAGACAAACTATTTTTTTCAGCGGATTAACTTGCACGGATTAATTGTTAACATCAAGACTAGCAATGTGCGCTAGTAAAGTAAATAAAGTCAATTTTGATTTCATGCGGACTTTAAAGGACAGTCACGCCTCACATTTCATTCCACTGACAACCATTCATCATATCATGTGAAGACGTGTAGGGCTGAAATGATTAGTTGACATTGTCGACAAATATTTGGGCCCGAGAGTGTACAAATATTTTTGTTGTCGAGTAGTCGTTTGATCTCATGTGACCTAGTCTCGCGAAGCCAGACCTTCAGACTGACGGCTGAAGGTCTAGAATAGATGGCAACATTTATTGGCCAAGGCCTGCCCATGAGTAGGGCCCTATGATTTCTGCGATGCAGAAAACGCGGACGGAATCGCGGAATCCAGTCATAAAAACGGAATTTACAGTTTAACGCGGAATGTCACGGAATTTGTCAAAGTTTGGATGAATTAATCAAAAGTAGGTCATTACACTTAAATCAAATCGAGATATGGACTAGTATCTGTAAATATTAAGCCGCAAAAGTCGATTTAAATATGAATCCTGCATGTTCTGCGCGTCTCTGTGTGAATGGAGCAGACGCACGGTTTTGTTTACATACATTTACATTTACATTTATGCATTTAGCAGACGCTTTTATCCAAAGCGACTTACATTCAAGTTACAGGTTTTTTTTACATTTTTATCAGCTCTTGCTTTCCCTGGGAATCGAACCCATGATCTTAGCATTGCTAGCGCCATGCTCTACCATTTGAGCTACAGGAAAGCTACATACACAGCGCTCGCGATGATTTCAGCGTCTGCCTTCTCAATGAGGACATAAATACATGAACAATATCTCCAGAACTGCTCTGAGAGTCACTTCACGAGCATTTTACCATTTGATTTGAGTAAAACTAGCGTCATATCATATACACACAGAACTTTAAAGGTATTCACGGCAACCCGTCAAAATAAAATTTATAGGCTATAGGCTATATTACTATTATTTAGTAGAATGTATGTACTACTACTACTGTTGAAAAATAATAAAACTTTATTTTTTTTAAAGAAATAATCACAAAATATTTAAATTTTAATAATAAAGCCCCTTTATTTGCCAAAAATTTAAGTGTTTAATATTCAAATATTAATTAAATCAATGTTTTATGCCTTCATCTGATAACCAGTAAAATTTAAATACACAACACAGAATTTCTGAGCAGGAAAAAACATTTCATAAGGTTACTGTAAGAATAAATAAAAATTGTTTGTATGCATTCAAATAATTAGACATGCTAAAACACAGAATTTGGTAACAATAAAACAAGGTGAGAAAAAATAAAACATTAAATACGGCCCTAAACATGTCATTTTTGTTACACTTTTAATAAATGAATGTTAAATTGTATAAGTTTCATGATTTTAATTAATTAGATATGCTTTTTGATTAATACAATTTAATTTGACCATTAAAATGGAATCCAGAAAAATTTTAACGGAAAAAAACAGAATTCTGAAAAAAATAAAACGGAATTTGGGAAAAAATAAAACGGATTTCATAGGGCCCTAGTATGAGGCCGTTTGACCGACATGTCAAACAACCAATCACAGTTCGTTTCATTCAGCGTCACGTTTCGGTGCGTGGAAATGTCACCACAATACCAGACCGTGTGAACTTTATATGCATTATATGCCGTGAACTTTAAATATTTCACATACTTTTGAAAATCCAGTGTTTAGTTGACCCTGATAAGCGTTTGTTGTTACATTTGTAAACATGACGGCTTTCTTCTTTCGTGAGGGGGTTTGGCGCCACGGCATCTTTGTTTCCAGGCGGAACGTTAAAGAACGCGACACACATGTCTCCTGGAAATCCTGTATAATTCAACCAATCCGATGACGACTTCGACACTCCTGAAGTGTTTCCAGATAAGTGTGCCATATGCATCAGACGTTTAGCCAACGGTCCGTGGGCGTGACGTCTGAGGCTGAGACTACATGTGACCTAATGTAAGGTCCTGTAATGTCGCGATGTGACCGCTATGGCGCTACAGTGTAATGCAGCCATCCCGAATGCTGTTCCAGTAGAAGAAAAGCATAGAGCAAATTATGAAGCAGTGCAAATGAATCCGAACTAGCAAGGTGTGGGAAAGTTTCACAAAACTTAAAACCAAGAATGCTGTTGTGTGCAATACATGCAAGACGGAACTTGCATTTCACAGGAGCACAACGTGCAGCATGTTGGAGCACTTAAAGATGAAACCTAAACGTGAGTGTGCTCCCGCTTGAGCTAATTAACTAACGTATTTTTTTTTATTAGAGAATGCAAACATAAATATAGGTTCAAGCAGTTAAGGCATTTAAGCACATAAGGAAAAATATTTTTTGTTAACATGGCTGTAACCCCCTAAATCAATGATTAAAAATAGCATTTTGGGCAAATGCAGGCAATTTACCAAAGAAATATTATGATTTTTAACAGTTATGACTGTTGTAGCGCCACCTGTGGTCCGATCTCCATGAAACTTTGCATGCTTGTTAAGAGTCATCAGTTACATGTGTTCATCAAGTTTCATAAAGTTTTGAGATTTTGTTTAGGTTTTATAGGCTTTTGGGTATATTTGGCCAAGCCCCTTTAATAAATGACCCCGTTATTGCTAACCAAAGGACAAAATTCAATTTTTTTTATAATTATTGATCTAGAGAGTCCAGAGAATATTACTGCAGTGGTTTGATCGAGATTGAGTGAAAAACCTAGGACTAGTTCGCAAAAGCAGGTTTTTAACATATTTGTGAAAATTTAATTAACGATTTGTTGCACAGCATTACTCCCAGAGGCAAAGTTGTTCAGAATGAGAAGATCTGTCATATAATATGAAGATCGTGTGTTTGTGTGAATATATGAACATGTTCTACAATTTGAGGTCTTTTTATACAGAAATATTGTGTTTTTGAGACCTTTTTAACTGTTATAGCACCACCTATGATCCGATCTCTATGAAACGTTGTATGCTTGTTAAGAGTCGTCTGACACATGTTTTTACCAACTTTCGTAAAGTTTCGAGTTTTTTTGTTTAGGTTTTATAGGCTTTTGTGTATTTGTGGCCATGCCCCCTTTTTAAATGAGCCAATTATAGCTAACCTAGTCCAGAGATTATTACTGCAGTGGTTTGATCAAGATTGAGCGAAACACCTAGGACTAGTTCGCAAAAGTAAGTTTATAACATATTTGTGAATATTTAATGAACGATTTGATTTGACAGCAATGTTTCTTGAGGCAAAGTTGCTCATTATGAGGAGATCTATCAAATGACATATATATTGAGCTGATATGTTAAACGCCACATGATTACAGAGCCATAAAACTTGTTAGCGCCAACTAGTGGCCGATTTCTTTCAAAATTCTTACAGACCTTTAGGGCCATGAGTCGAACATGCCCACCGAGTTTCGTTCCAATCGACCTCAGTTAACCTCATCAAATACAGGTGCATCTCAATAAATTAGAATGTCGTGGAAAAGTTAATTTATTTCAGTAATTCAACTCAAATTGTGAAACTCGTTTATTAAATAAATTCAATGCACACAGACTGAAGTAGTTTAAGTCTTTGTTTTTTTTAATTGTGATGATTTAGGCTCACATTTAACAAAAACCCACCAATCTCAACAAATTAGAATACTTCATAAGACCAATAAAAAAAACATTTTTAGTGAATTGTTGGCCTTCTGGAAAATATGTTCATTTACTGTATATGTACTCAATACTTGGTAGGGGCTCCTTTTGCTTTAATTACTGCCTCAATTCGGCGTGGCATGGAGGTGATCAGTTTGTGGCACTGCTGAGGTGGTATGGAAGCCCAGGTTTCTTTGACAGAGGCCTTCAGCTCATCTGCATTTTTTGGTATCTTGTTTCTCATTTTCCTCTTGACAATACCCCATAGATTCTCTATGGGGTTCAGGTCTGGTGAGTTTGCTGGCCAGTCAAGCACACCAACACCATGGTCATTTAACCAACTTTTGGTGCTTTTGGCAGTGTGGGCAGGTGCCAAATCCTGCTTGAAAATGAAATCGGCATCTTTAAAAAGCTGGTCAGCAGAAGGAAGCATGAAGTGCTCCAAAATTTATTTGTAAACGGGTGCAGTGACGTTGGTTTTCAAAAAACACAATGGACCAACACCAGCAGATGACATTGCACCCCAAATCATCACAGACTGTGGAAACTTAACACTGGACTTCATGCAACTTGGTCTATGAGCTTCTCCACCCTTCCTCCAGACTCTAGGACCTTGGTTTCCAAATGAAATACAAAACTTGCTCTCATCTGAAAAGAGGACTTTGGACCACTGGGCAACAGTCCAGTTCTTCTTCTCCTTAGCCCAGGTAAGACGCCTCTGACGTTGTCTGTGGGTCAGGAGTGGCTTAACAAGAGGAATACGACAACTGTAGCCAAATTCCTTGACACGTCTGTATGTGGCGGCTCTTGATGCCTTGACCCCAGCCTCAGTCCATTCCTTGTGAAGTTCACCCAAATTCTTGAAACTATTTTGCTTGACAATCCTTATAAGGCTGCGGTTCTCTCGGTTGGTTGTGCATCTTTTTCTTCCACACTTTTTCCTTCCACTCAACTTTCTGTTAACATGCTTGGATACAGCACTCTGTGAACAGCCAGCTTCTTTGGCAATGAATGTTTGTGGCTTACCCTCCTTGTGAAGGGTGTCAATGATTGTCTTCTGGACAACTGTCAGATCAGCAGTCTTCCCCATGATTGTGTAGCCCAGTGAACCAAGCTGAGAGACCATTTTGAAGGCTCAGGAAACCTTTGCAGGTTTTGAGCTGATCAGCTGATTGGCATGTCACCATATTCTAATTTGTTGAGATAGTGAATTGGTGGGTTTTTGTTAAATGTGAGCCTAAATCATCACAATTAAAAGAACCAAAGACTTAAACTACTTCAGTCTGTGTGCATTGAATTTATTTAATACGCGAGTTTCACAATTTGAGTTCAATTACTGAAATAAATGAACTTTTCCACGACATTCTAATTTATTGAGATGCACCTTTAGGTGCTTAAACTTCATTGGCCAATGGCAGCCATGTTTTTTGAGATATGCGAATGTCCTCATAGACACTCATGCCCTTTGGACCAAGACACTGCATACCAATTTTCAAGTTGATCGGACCAACGGTTGCCTAGTTATAGCCGTTTTTATGTTTTTTTTTTTCAGTCTTATAGCGCCACCAAGTGGTAGAGCTGCGCAATATTTTTTTTTTTGACCAAAGATTGAGCTTGTACACATGTATACTGAGTTTGGTGAAGATATCTCATTCCGTTCAAGAGTTATGCTTCAATTAACATTTGGCTAACGTTGGCATAATGCTTTTTGATGTACTGTTTCGTGCGAAAATCTAAATTTCAACTTTTTTTTGATAGTTTTTGATATTCAGTGTCCAGAGAATATTTCTGCAGTGGTTTGGTTCCGATCGGGCGAATAACTTGGGACTAGTTTGCAAAAGTAGGTCTCGGATATAGGTCAATTTTGCGGAAAAACAGTGCATCGTAGAGAAAATCTGGTGCATACACATTTGTTTGGCCTGACCCAAGGATTGCAACGATGTAAAGTGTTTGAGTCTACGACAAACGGTGTACGAGCTACGGCCAAAAATGTCTGACATTTTAGTTTTTTGCACTGTAGCGCTCCCTATTGGCCGATTGGGCTAAGACTTTGATAGGTTCTCCCCAAATTGAGCTCTACGATCTGGCCAAGTTTCAAGTCTCTAGGCCTTACGGTTTGGTCTGCACGATCAGTTTTACGGCGGAAGAATAATAATAATAATAAAAATCGTAAAAATTACAAGAGGGTTTCAGCACTACGTGCTTGAACCCCTAATTACAACAATAATATATTTACAGTAATGTGAGGACTCGGTTTGCATAACAGTGTTTCCTCTAGGATTTTTTCCAGCTGTGGTGGCAGGACTAAACGCCATATCTGAAGTCCCGTAATTACGAGATACCAACTTGTAAAAAGCGTTCACGTCCTCGTAGAACTCGTAATTACAACTTGTGAACTGGGAGTTTTCTGAGAGCTAAGACTTGTACCACGTGACCGCTGTACCACCTGACCACCGCAGGCTCTGTTTAGCCATTGATAGTGTTGCCATAGAAAAGCATTATTCCGAATCCGAGGATGTGAACAGCTCCAAGTAGAATGTCACGTGTTGTCATCTCAAAATTACAGTAATTACAATATGGCGTGAAAGCAGCATATTTCCCATGGACCACGCCCCCTCCCCACCTGAGAATCACGTGCACTCACACTCAGAATTGAATTTAACTAAAAACGACAAGTAAATAGTAAGTAATAAAATAACGACAAGTAAATAGTAAGTAATAAAATAAAAACAAATAAATAAATGACATATAGCACAAACATAATGACAATAGTACAAACAAAAACAATAACAAGATACAAATGAAATTAACAGCACTTTAATTTTTTCAGTTAGGTCTAACTATAATATATAGGTACTGAATTTACATTTACATTTAGTCATTTTGCAGATGCTTTTAACCAAAGCGACTTACACTTGGGAATACATAAAGCGATTCATCTTAAAGAGGCAAACAGACAGAGGAAGTGCTCATAATACCAAGTCTCAGGCATTGTTCAAATAAGTACAAGCTAGCAAGGGAAGGAATAAATAAGACAAAGGTTGTTTTTTTCCCCCTTTGAATTACTACAGAAACTGAAAAATCGATTCAACTTTAAAATAACACTGGACAGTCTTCACTGTATAAATAGACCGTAATGACAGAAAGCAGCAGGTTTATTTAGGCTGCTGTCTGTTTAAGACCTCATGCAAGGATCTAATATACTGCACTTACTATTCTTTTTAGGAGCACTTGTCCTCCTAATTTAAAAATTTAGGAGCACCTTCTGATCAACAATTATAATTTCTGATAAAAAGTAGCCAAAGTGCTTCACAGGGTCATTTTTTTACCTTTGTAAAAAAATATATATTTATAAGCTTTTTAAAATTTCTAAATAAAACAATATAATAAGAAGTAGAAAAAGAATAATAAGTTACCAATCATTTGAATTTAGTATTAATAAAAAATGAATTTGTACTACAGAGGTGGCACAGAAGAACACAAAGGTGGCTTGTAGGTACATTTTCAGATGTTCAATGTAGTGTTGTCAAAAGACCCGGTACTTCGGTACCAAGTTGGTACTAAAAAAATTAAAACGTCACGGTACTAGCTTTTTTCAAGTTCCGGTGGTACCGAGTACCCGGTCAACCCGGTTCTTGACCCGTACAGCTCTATGATTTCCGCGATGCAGAAAACGCGGACGGAATCCCGGAATCCAGTTATAAAAACGGAATTTACATTTTAGCACGGAATGTCACGGAATTTGTCAAAGTTTAGATGAATTAATCAAAAGTAGGTCATTAAACTTAAATCAAATCACGACATGGACTAGTATCTGTAAATATTAAGCCGCAAACATCGATTCAAATATGAATCCCACATGTTCTGCGAGTCTCTGTGTGAATGAATGAATGGTAGAGACGCGCAGGTTTTTTTACTACATACACTGAAGCGCGCGTGACGCTCGCAGTGATTTCAGCATCTACCGTCTCAGTGAGGACATAAATTCACTTCACAAGCATTTTACCGTTTCATTTGAGTAAAACCAGCGTCATATCATAGCTACACACATACACACGGAAATGTAAAGGTATTCACGGCAACCCGTCAAAATAAATGTTCGTTTTTACTTAAAAGACATTGTGCCAGAAATATATTACTATTATTTAGTAGAATGTATGTGATACTATTACTACTGTTGAAAAAATTAATACATCTTTATTTTGATAGAAATAATCACACAATATTTCTTCCATATTGGAATTTTAACAGTAAATCCCCTTTATTTACCAAAAAATAAAATGTTTTTAAATTTCATTAATTAAAAGACAAATTAAATTTGGGTGAAATTTGTTTACTGTTTTTCATACTTTATTACTTGCGAAAAAACTTGAAACAATTTGAAATAAATATAAACAATGGCATTGATATTTTTACATTTTATTTTTGTTTGACTTTATTAATAAAAATAGTATGTTTTTAATTAGCATGTTTTTGTGTTTTGCTTTGGTACCGAAATTGGTACCGAGAACCGTGGATTTTCACTGGTATCGGTACCGATTACTGAAATTTTGGTACCGTGACAACACTAGTTCAATGAGGCTTAGAGGTGGCATGAGTGCAATTAAATTCATAAATTCATGTTGAGATTAATGTTTTAAATATAACATTTTATAGAAATATTGAAATTAAATATTGAATATAGAAATATTAAATGATTTAAATGACTGAAATTATACTTTAAAAATTAAACTAAAACTGCCAGCAGGTGACAGCAAGTCACTGATTTTATCACTGAGTCATTCATTCAATTGATTCATTCAAACGGCTGATTCATTCATGAATGAAGCAAGTGACTGTCTTTAAATGGCTAATTGAAACATTGAGTCATTTGATTTGTTTATAAACGCACTTAAATTCATAAAAGAAACACCGCTTTGTTTGCTTGGAGATGCGTAGCGGCTCAGCCAGGATTTTGGTTGAATCTATTTTTGTTGATGAAACAGAGCAGAATCAGGCAGTAGTGTTATAGTCAGACAACGTAAGTCACTTAATATTAACTTCTTGCTTATTGAACTGTTGTATTAAATCAATATAACATATGCAAACTCCCTTAATAATGATTAAAAGCTGTCACAGAATACGGTCTATGATGTCACTGAGATGCTGCAGCCGTGGCGGGGATGATTTTTGGTGTGGCGGCCCGCCACGGCAGAATACATGTAGCGGAAACACTGCATAAAATAAAGCTTGATCATGTCAGTTACTTTTTCATACTGTTAATTAAATGTCTCATTTGTAGTGTAAAAAAATATTGTAATTTTATGCTTGTAATAATTGTTTGCAGATTAATATTTTACCATTCTATGTGTCCTGAAGTAAATGCCCCTTAAAGCCTCTAAGGCCCTGTGTCCACCAAAGCATTTTTTCCTGAGGCTAGCATATTTTTTCAATTGTATTCAATGGGAGTGCCGTGTTTTTTTAAAACAGCTGAAGCATGCCATGCGCTGAGCGTCTTTTTCACGCTGAGCACTTTTTTTTTTTCCGGCACCGAGAGTTGAAGAATGTTCAGCTTTGGATAAAACGCAGTCAGCCGTCCAATCAGAATAGAGGAGGGCAAATATACTACTTCTTGAACTGGCTTCCATCCAACTTCAGTTCTTGGACCAAAGAATGGTACTAATCAAGATGTTTTCGAGATGCCCTCAAAATCTCATGAACCCACACAGACCGGAGTCTCAACGCTCACAGCTGAGCGCCTGGTGTTTTCAGCTGGCTAAAAATGCTTTGGTCGACACGGGGCCTTAATGCTGCTGCCAAGAGCTTTGTTACATTCCAACATAGATTTTTTTTTTGTCTGTAATGCAGCTGATTAATATATTTGTATTTATTTTTTTCTGTTGAAAGTGAACAAAATAATTAAACTATGCTTAAAGAGAATTTGTGTGTGATTTTTGTGAGTTGGCAGAATCAGAAAACTTAAAGAAAATGACCTGTTTAGTAGGGTTCTGACGGTGAGGAAATTTTCCCACCGGTTAATCGACGTGTGACAACACCGGTAATCACCGTGGTGGGGGGGTCGTTTGAGTTTTCCCTCTTTCCCTCACTTTCCTCTGCTTTTAAATAGCTTGTAAAAGCACCTTGCACATTTTACTTTCAGTTTTAAATTTGCGGCAATTCGACATCAAACAGTTGTTTGTTTTTAGTTCGCTCGAGTTTTCCCTCTTTCCCTCACTTTCCTCTGCTTTTAAATAGCTTGTAAAAGCACTGTGCGCATTTTACTTTGTTTTAAATTAGCGGCAATTCGGTATCAATTGAATTGAATTCAAGCAACAACAAAATACAACGTAGATATAACTTTTATTAACAAAACAAATAAAAATACACCATGCAATAGGCCTATGCCTAATATAAAATAACAAATAACTTGCAAATTTTAAATAGGTATACAAGCCTGAAAATCAGTAAAGACTGAGAAACAAATAATTATAAAACGTAGAACGTTTATTAGCAAAACAATTAAGAAAGTTTGGAGGCTCGGACTGCATACAACTTTATGTAAAATAATGGGAAAAAATTACACAGTTTAGATAAAATAAAAATCAGCAAATATGTGGAACCAAATAAATGTGAAACGAATGTTAAAAAAACTTCCAATATCACCATCTATGCCATAGATAAATGGCAGTTCAACAGGCTTTTCAAAATCCAAAATATTTTTAAAACAGGTGCTTTTACATTTGGTTTTGAAACTCTTCTGCCATCGTCTTGTCTGTCTCACCTCACTCATCTTGTCAGTCAGCTCGACTCACTCTCCTCACGTGATAAATTAAATCTGATCTGTGATGCGCGACTGTCGTTCGTTCGGTGTGCTGCATCGAGCAGCCGCGTTCAGTTTTAATTGTAGTGTCTGTTCTCTAACTGAATTAAATTATTTTTATTACTACAAAAAAAAATGATGGTGAGGGACGGTGCCGCGGTGGGCAAGTTGCAACCGGTGTTGTGGCTTAACACCGGTATAACCGCCAACACCATCTATCGCAGCAAGCCTACTGTTTAGTTGGCTCAAAGTTCATTAAAACAACTATTTAAAAAGCAGAAGCGATTTTCTTGTTATATTTATTAGTTGAATATGTATAACTCAACGTTTTAACTAATTGCAAAAGCTGAACAATCATTCAAAACTTACTGATTTGTGGTTGGAATAATTCACAATTAGTCGATTAATCGCTAGATTATTATCAAAATAATCGTTTGTTGCAGCCCTAAAGACGTGCGACCAAAAGAAGGTCGATAAGTCACGGTGTGACCTCTTAGCTGAATTAAAAGGTGGCAAACTTTTGCAGTCCAGTGGAGTAGATTGTTGTCATGAATCTGTCATCCATGTCATTCCTCCCACTCACCACCAGAGGTCTCCATAACCATTCAAACTATTCAATACTGGACTCCATTTCCCATAAACCCTCTGCTTAGGATCTAATCACTTACACACCTGTTTCTAATCAGTCAGACTATTTACATGGTACTACTCGGCTCGATACGGCTCGGCAAGACTCGACTCTGTTTGCGTTTCCACTAGGGGTGGGAGAAAAAAAAAAATCGATCCATCAAGGCATCGCGATTCTCTCTCCAACGATTCTGGATCGATTCTGAGAATTTCAGAATATGGTGTTTCACTCCGTCTCGAATCGCGTTCGCGGAAGGCGCTCGAGAAACAGTATTTCTTTGCGGTACGCTTTCAAATCATTTTTTTTTTTCAAACAAGAGACTGTACGACATTCACGTTACAAGATTTTTACATAGAGAGCGTGACAGCGCACCGCGTTAAAATAAATGATCATTCATGTTTTCACAACGGCTGGCCAAATTCTAAAACGAAACTAAAATTAAAACATCTTTGAGAGCAAGGGGGCCCCCTGGTGTTTCGGGGGCCCTATACAGCCTGCGTATTCTGCCTATAGGGAGGATCGGCTCTGCAGATGTGCGATGACGCTGAGTTTGCTTTAGAAACACCCGTATTCTGCTTGCTTCCAATTCCTCACACACATACACCTCTCGAACACTCCGTAAAATAATCTTTCATAAAGTTCGGAAAGGTTGAAGCGAATTACAAGGACATTTGCGGGCTTCATTGCACAGGATGCGCTGTGAGAGACGCGCGCTTTGTTTGACGTTACACTTGAAGTGTGCGGTCTCGCCCGTCAGTATTTTACCTTACAAATGCTCTACAAAGTCATCATTTATGTGGTTTGGAATGCAGTGGACTTATATATTTAAAATATGAACCTCACTAACAGAAGGCTGCTTTCAATTTCAAATGCTGACGCGTGCTTTGTTTGTGAAGACTGCTCGCGCATGCGGCTGTGCGCGACTCCGTGTTAGTGGTTTAATGTACTTGCTAATGGTTTTATGATGCAAAATTAATGTAAACACAGCCAGTTATGTCTTAAGGGATTAAACGGACAGGACAAACCACATTACTTCTAATATTTCAAAAGAGATCCATGCGTGAATGCAGCTTAATAGATATCCCGCTGTCTATGATGTCATAGTAAAAAACAACAGTAGGGGAGAGTGGGGACGGGTGCAACATGACTTATTTCTTCAATCAGGAATGAGCTACAGTGATTATAGCACACACACCCCCCCCCCCCCCACATCCTTCCTGGATGAAATCAGGCACATGTGACCATTCCTTTTACAAAAAAAAAATTTTCATGGTAAAAAAGTATTTTTTTAATAATCAGATTTTTTTGTCATACTAAGTTGTTTGCGTGAAGAATTGTAAAAACATATGATTTATATCTGTGTTTTCTTAGCTACTAATAGGCATAGCTAGCATGTGGCAAAGATTTTGAGTCAAGCTATTATACCAAGTTTTATCACGGCTGTCAAGTGTAGGGACAGTTGTTGTCCCTTACCACAACATTGATACACTTGGTTAGCTGCTAGTTGGTCAAACTAGTTCAAGACAGTCTTAAGTTAGTGACTATGTTCATGCAACTGGCCTTAGTTCAGTAACCTTTCACAGAAGTAGGCTATTATTACATTTTAGTGTCTTGATTCTTATTAAATTAATATTTTGAAGTTCAAATGTATTGTAATAATTAACCAAGACAAGGTTGTTACTTGATTTTTTTCTTCTTCCATTTACTATTCTTTGTTTTTATACAGCCAATTTAACTTATTAAAGACCATGTCTATGCACAAATAAAATAAAGAAACTGCAAAATGATATTTAAGAATGGTTTTAATTACATTTTAATGAATGCCCTGTTGTCGGGTCAGTTGCAACAATTGACTTTGTCTACTCAAGTATAAATTGTATGTATATAATCATATGTGCACGTGTTACAGCAATGTGGGTGAGTAGCCGACTGATGTGGCTTTATTGTATTAAAATTATGGCTTTCTAATGCAAACAGTCTCTGAAAAACTAAAGGAAATGCAAAAAGTGTTGCAACCATCCCCACTCTCCCCTATAGGCCTACAGTGCCCTCCACTAATATTGGCACCCTTGATAAATATGAGCAAAGGCAGCTGTGAAAATAAATCTGCATTGTTTATCCTTTTGATCTTTCCTTCAAAAAACTTACAAAATTCTAACCTATCATTGAAGTAAAACAATTGAAAGTGGGGAGAAAATCTCATGATGAAATAAATGTTTTTCTCCAATGGATGTTGGCCACAATTATTGGCACCCCTAGAAATTCTTGTGAGTAAAATATCTCTGAAGTATATTCCATTCATATTTAAATGTTTTAGCACACCAGGGTGACTAGGAGCATGAAATTGTCCAGCCATGACTTCCTGTTCCACAGGATTATAAATATGAGGAACACAAAGACCAAATTCCCTTAATCATCCATCACAATGAGAAAAAACAAAGAAAATATTTCTGATGTGCAGCAAAAGATAATTGAGCTTCACAAATTAGTGAAGTGGCTTTAAGAAAAGAGCTAGAGCAGTGAAAAATCCCAATTCACCATCAGGGCAAACTCCAGCATATTCAGTTATCAGACATGACTTGAACTTCAAATGGGACTGGCTTCTATGATCAGATAAAAATAAAAAATGAGCTTTTTAGCAGCTAACACTCAAGATGGGTTTGATGAACACAGGGATAAAAAAGTACCCCATGTGTACAATGAAATATACTGCTGTATTTTTTATGTTGTGGGCCTATATTTCTGCTGGAGGTCCTGAACATCTTGTTTAGACACATGGCATCATTAAATTCTATTAAATTCCAACATATAAAAAATCAATAAGTGACGGACCCTGCTAGAAATCTTATAATGGGCCATGTTTGGATCTTCCAACCGTACAATAATCCAAACACAAACCTCAAAAACAACACAAAAATGGGTCACTGAGCACAAAACCAAGCTTCTGCTATGGCCATTCCCGTCCTCTGACCTGAACCCTGTAGAAAACGAGTGAGGTGAACTGAAGAGAAGTACTACTAACATGGAGCTGTGAATCTGAAGGATCTGGAGAGATTCTGTATGAAGGAATGGTCTCTGATCTCTTATCAGGTGTTCTCCAAACTCTTCAGGCATTATAGGAGAAAACTCAGAGCTGTTACTCTGGGAAAACGACATTGCAATAATTGGGTGCCAATAATTGTGGCCAACATGAACTAGAGAACGTATTTCTTACACAATGAGATTTCCCCCCATTTTCAATTGTTTTACTTCAATGATAGGTTGGAATTTTTGGAATGAAAGATAAAAAGGATAAACAATGCAGATTTATTTTCACAGCCGCCTTTGCTCATATTTATCAAGGGTGCCAATATTAGTGGAGGGCACTGTAGATGAAGAAAAATCACTCACAGTTCTTGAATGGAAAACGTTCAGATAATCTTAAATACTGAAAGCACTCTTTGTTTGTAATTTGTATGTTTCTATGCTCCTCTTTATTATTTGCAACTAGCTTGAATGTTTTTTTTTTTGTTATCAACAGTTTTTTTTTTTTTTTTTTTCACAAAACACAACATAACATCCAAAATACAACAAAACAACAGGCACACACTCAACATCCCAAGGTCCAATCAAAAGGGAGGGAGAGAGGGAAGGACAACAAAAACACAAAAGTCACTCCTTTATACAATCACGTATATCCATCAAAAAACACTGCCAAGCATCAATGGTCGAGGGCCTGGCCCCACCAACTCGCGCCGTTGTACATTCACAAGTCACTATTTGCAGGAGGCTACGGATCCAATATGTTTTTCTACACATGTGGTGTAAACCAGTTCTGTATTATTGTCTTCTTCACAGCTGTAAAACCAGCAAACAACATTCTCTTTTGCATCGAACTAATACAGAGACCAGAATCATCATTAAGAAGACACAAACTTGGGTTAACAGACCAATCAATTCGCAGTAATGCTGACAAAACCAGGTTTACATGTGTCCATAGACTGATGACGACAGGACATTCCCAAAACATATGCAGAAAAGTGCCTGATGATGTAGTGTTACATATATGGCCAGAGGTGGAAAGAGTACGAAAATATTTTACTCAAGTAAAAGTACCATTACATTCATGAAATTTTACTTAAGTACAAGTAAAAGTACCAGTCTAAAAATCTACTCAAGTAAAAGTAAAAAGTAGCTCATTTAAAATTTACTCAGAGTAAAAATTACTTAGGTTACTTTTTAACAGTGGGAGGGAGGCAAAATGGGATAGTTCCTCAGTTCCTGGAGGGCCACAGCCCTGCAAGTTTAGATATAACCCTAATTAAACACATCTGATCCAGCTAATCTAATCATTTAGGCTTATTTGAAAACTACATGGTATGTGTGTTGGAGCAGGGTTGGAACTAAACTCTGCAGGGCTGCGGTCCTCCTGGAACTGAGTTTGACACCCCTGGGATAGGCCTATAAATCTCAAACTAGTTGTTTTTAATTAAAGGAATCAGTTATTTAGAATAATAAGACAGTTGGGCTGTTACCAGGCAAATTAAATCAATATCAACAAAATTCATCTTTGAACTTTGAAACATAAGCTTCATCTGAAGTGGCATTTAGATGTATTTACACACTGTTTAATGCAGGACATGAATGCATTTAACCTGCAGTTACAAATGCAGAAATAATGTTTTGATATATAAGACATAAAATGTTGAATACTCATTTGAAATTATATTAAAAAAAAATCACAAGATACTTTAAATGTGAAATTAAAACTGCCAGTATGTGTCACCAAGTCACTGTTATAATTGAGTCATTGCGACTGAACCGAATCATTTAAACAGTTGATTCAATCAGGCAGGGCCGGTTCTAGACATTAGGAGGGCCCTAGGCAAAATTCATGTTGGAGGCCCCCCACCCCCCAATAAAAAGCCCTTGAAACAAATATTATTCCTAACCTTTAAACAACATTTAATTTGGAATATTTTTACTTATACAGTACAAAAAATTGGAAACATTACTATTGTAAATGTTTTTTAAAAGAAGTCTGTTATGCTCACCAAGCCTATTTGATCAAAAATACAGAAAAAACAATAATATTGTGAAATATTATTAAAATTTAAAATAATGTTAAATTTAAAATAAAATTTAACCTTTCTTAGGTTCTTCCCTTGATTTTTCCTTGGTGCTAAAGTCAGCTCCTCTCTCATTTCAATAGAACTTCTTGGCGGTGTTACACACATCATTCTTCTAGATTTTTCAGGACTGTTTGGAACAGCAGCAGCCATTGTAACAGGAGACTGTAATGTCTTCTCCGGTTAACCATGTGGCCGGATACCAAATTTTGAATGTAGGTAGGGTCTGTAGGTGTGAAAAAACCAAGGATGTGGTGCCTTCAGTAGTCATAAACATTGGATGCTTTGATACATTCAGTGAGATTATTATCTCTTAAACAATCTTTTGTTTTTCTTGTGAACAAGGCATTAAAATGATCGTGCTGGTAAATGCACCCTTTTTAATAGAATTATTTTAATTTAATAATGTACAAATCAGCCAAGAACTCACATTCACATCTCCTGTAAAATGTTAATGTGTCAATTGTATTATTATTAATCTTAAATGATTCCGAGTGCTACATGGATATTTCAAGATCAAATATTTTCAAAGATCCTTGTGCTGCATTCTATATTCACACACATTACCCCAAGATTTTGTTAAATACTTTATTTAATCAAACAACTTCACATAATTATTGACGAATATGAACAAAGAGAAGCCAAGAACACAAAGAGCTAACATTACAGCAGTACTGTTTGCAAAAAAAAACAAGACACTCACACACAACTTTTACAATCACACATGACAATACAATACGAAATTGTGATGTTAAAAATTAAACCGTGGTTCAGAACAACACAAACAAATCATAGAAAGATAAAAACACAATGATTTTCATACTGCTACAACTAAGTCTCAAGCTAATTTTTTTGGTCTGGTTTCAGAGTCGGCCTACTACAGTGGAAAACTTTGTGATTTATACAGGACGTGTCTTCAAGTAATGAGGTGTTAAACCTGTGGAACAGTAACAAACAATATTCAACATAAACTAGAATCCAAAACTCTAATGTAACTGTGAGCTTGTTTTGCATTCTGTAGATCAGGGGTCATCAAACTTGATCCTGGAGGGCCGGTGTCCTGCAGAGTTTAGCTCCAACTTGCCTCAACACACCTGCATGGAAGTTTCAAGTATACCTGTTAAGACCTTGATTAGCTGCTTCAGGTGTGTTTGATTAGGGTTGGAGCTAAACTCTGCAGGACACCGGACCTCCAGGACCGAACTTGGTGACCCCTGCTGTAGATTATCTCAGTAATGAAATCTCAGTTGACTTTCATTTTCAGGCTAACAGCTGAAATGCGGACTTTTGCTAAACCTATTTCAAAGTCAAAGTCAAAGTCAAAGTCAGCTTTATTGTCAATTCTGCCACATGTACCGTACATACATACAGAGAATTGAAATTGCGTTACTCTCTTACTCCCTGGTGCATACAGATAACACAAAACACAAACAGTAGAACGCACAAATACAGATAAGTACAAATCAATATACATACACAAAATGCAACTATTACAATATACAAATAAGGACATGTAGGAAAAAAGTAAAACATTAAATAAAGAAAATAAAAATAATATAAAAAATGTAAAAAAAGGATAAAGTGGCATATGGCACATGGCAGATAGTGCAAATCAGTGAAATAAACAAACAAACAGTGTAGAATATAAATGTAGTGCAAATAGCTTATTTTGACTATTTAAAGTGACAAGTGACCAGTGTTTGTCTCAGTGTGAGTGTGAGTGTGAGTGTGTGTGGTGGTGGTGGGGTGGGGGACCGAGTTCAGTGATTCGTGGGGTAAGAGAGGGGAGGGGGGGCAAGGACGGGAGGGAGTTCAGCTTCCTGACAGCCTGGGGGATGAAGCTGTCTTTCAGTCTGTTAGTCCTGGCTTGGAGACTCCTCAGTCTCCTCCCTGATGGTAGCAGACTGAGGAAGTTGTGTGTCGGGTGGGTGGGATCACCTGCAATGCTGAGGGCTTTGCGGGTGAGACGGGTGTTGTAAATGTCCTGGAGGGAGGGGAGAGAGACACCAACGATCTTCTCAGCTGCTCTCACTATCCGTTGAAGGGACTTGCGGCAGGACGCGTTGCAGGCGCCATACCACACAGTGATGCAGCTAGTCAGAATGCTCTCGATGGTGCCTCTGTAGAAGGTGCACATGATGGGGGCCGGGGCTCTGGCTCTTCTTAGTTTGCGGAGGAAGTAGAGACGCTGTTGTGCTTTCTTGGCTAGTGCTACAGTGTTGTTGGTCCAGGAGAGGTCCTCTGTGATGTGTACACCCAGGAACTTGGTGCTGCTCACTCGCTCCACGGTCGCACCATTGATGGTCAGAGGAGCATGCTGAGTGTGCACTCTCCTGAAGTCAACGACAATCTCCTTCGTCTTCTCCACATTCAGAGAGAGATTGTTGTCACTTTATTTTCAGTCCTTTAGGTTTGGTGAAATATATGTTATACAATTCAACAACAGGCATGACAACTTTGTAAACACTTAACAACTAATATTTAAGTGAAATACATGTTTAGATATTTAGAAGGGAAAAAAGATATGCTACAATATTTCAAGGGACTGTGCTGTTGAATACAGTAACTTCATGCTGCATTGTTTAAATAAAAGTGGATCAATTCTGAAGACAATCATGACAACACACAGCCGCTGTTTCCCCAGGATCAAACCTTTTGGTCAGATGAATACTTAAAACATGTGTCTGTGTGCTGGTGCAGACCATCTAAAACGGTCAAAAATCATGCACCTTTCAATGAATTAACTACATGACATCTGTGATTTATTTATTAAAGTCATGTTTAGAGACGTGTGCAAAGAAAATAGTGTTTCCACACTATCTTCAACTTGTAATGTGCAACTTTGTGTTCTAAATTAAATAGATGTACATGTAACAGAGAAACAGTAAGATCGAGGGGCTTGTGTCTCGTGGCCGCTTTGTAGACAGACCAGAAAAAGCTCTACAGTACGTCACAATCTCAGCTTAAACAATCCCTTGTAGAAGGACTATCATTTTATTATCTTATAATGTTTTCCTGCAAACACTCGCGACATGATTGACCAGATTCTGAGAATAGTCTTCATCTAAAAAACAATGAAATGTATAGAGTGGTATCAGCTAGTGGGCATGCCATCAAAAGCAACATTAAAACTTTAACAATATATTTAGAAGAGAGGATTTCAGTATTAGGTTTTTGTTATACTGATACATATTTCTGTTGTGCAAACATATTTCCTGTATAAACGACTATGTCTATAACCTTTTCAAAGGGAATGTAGTATAATGCTATGGTTCTTAATTGTGGTCACATTACCTACACTTTAATCTCAAGCGGAAATTGAAAGAAACGAGTACGACGAATAAAATGCGCACATCGTCATCAGCTATCTGAAGAAGCGCTCTAGATGTAGTGGCGTAAGAAAAAAGTAATTTAAAACAACATTTACAAAAATATACCCAGATGATCATGAGTGGGTTTTCTATATTCATATGATAATTTTCTTAGTGTCTTGGACTCTTGAGTTACATAGGGAGCACAAAAAAAATCCTTGATATTTTGTGTCTGTAGCCTTTTCAAGACTGTGTACAACCTCAAACTTTACTGAATGTGTAGCTTTGACCACAATGGTTAGATATGTTTCAGTTGTAAGTGTAAAACAGCACGCCTTAATTTTCATGTCTAAACTTAATGGGGTCTCACATCAAATAGATAGATAATTGTCCTAAAAAAGAAATGAAAGTGAATGTGACATACGGCCAAGTATGGTGACCCATACTCGGGATTCGTGCTCTGCATTTAACCCATCCAAAGTGCACACACACACAGCAGTGAACACACACACACACCGTGAACATTACCTTTGGATTACGAGTCCGACTGTCTAACCATTAGGCCCTGACTCCCCCAAAACATTACTTCCCATACCGGGAGTTGAACCCGGGCCGCCTGGGTGAAAACCAGGAATCCTAACCGCTAGACCATATGGGACCATATGTTCCTAAATGCTAGACCATACCGACTTAAGCCGGGCTCACACTGTGCGATTTTTTAAAAGTCCTTTAGGATTGTACTTGTCAGACTGTATGAACATGATGATCATGTCACACTATGGGATCTCAGTTGTCATTAATGTCAGACTGTACGACAGTCAAGACGAGTTAAAAACAGGTGCGCGCAAGAAAACTTGTCCGGACACGTCCAGTGACTGCGAACTGCATTACACGCGGGACCGAACTGTTGGCTATCATGAAAAGTATATGAACGGCGGCAATACCGGCGTATTTGATAAATATGAGCAAAGGTGGCTGTGAAAATAAATCTGCATTGTTTATCCTTTTTATCTTTCATTCAAAAAATTCACAAAATTTCAACCTATCATTGAAGTAAAACAATTGAAAGTGGGGAGAAAATCTCATTGTGAAATAAATGCTTTCACTATTTCATGTTGGCCACAATTATTGGCACCCAATTATTGCAATGTCCTTTTCCCAGGGTAACAGCTCTGAGTTTTCTCCTATAATGCCTGATGAGGTTAGAGAACACCTGACAAGAGATCAGAGACCATTTCTTCATACAGAATCTCTCCAGATCCTTCAGATTCACAGCTCCATGACGGTGCTTCTTCTCTTCAGTTCACCTCACTCATTTTCTATAGGGTTCAGGTCAGAGGACAGAGACAGCCATGGTAAAATATTCATTTTGTGCTCAGTGACCCATTTTTGTGTTTATTTTGATGTTTGTTTTGGATTGTTGTCCTGGTGGAAGATCCAAACACGGCCCATTTTAAGATTTCTAACAGTCAGTCACTTATTGATTTTTTATCTGTTGGTATTTGATAGAATCCATGATGCCATGTGTCTAAACAAGATGTTCAGGACCTCTGGCAGAAAAACAGGCCCACAACATTAAAGATCCAGCAGTATATTTAATCGTGGACATGGGGTACTTTTTATCCCTGTTTGTACTAAACTCATCTGGTGGGTTTGCTGCCAAAAAGCTTTTTTTTCAGTTTCATCTGACCATAGAAGCCAGTGCCATTTGAAGTTCCAGTCGTGTCTGACAACTGAATTTGCTGGAGTTTGTCTTTGGATGAGCTAGGAGAATTTTTCTTGAAACCCTACCGAACAACATGTGGTGATGTAGGGGCTATTTGATATATTTTTTTAGGTTTCTGACCCCAAGACTAATCTCTACAATTCTCCAGCTGTGATCTTTGGAGAGTCTTTAGCTACTCAAACTCTCCTCCTCACCGTGCATTAGGACGATATAGACACACGTCCTCTTTCAGGCAGATTTTTAACATCTTGATGATCTTGTTGATTGGAATCTCTTAATTATTACCTTGATGTGGGAATGGAGATTTTCAATGTTTTAACTCTTTTCTTACAGCCACTTTCTATTTTGTGATGCTCAATAATCTTGTTCTTCACATCAGAAATATATTTTTTGTTTTTTCTCATTGTGATGGATGATTAAGGGAATTTGACCTTTGCATTCCTCATATTTATAATCCTGTGGAACATAAAGTCATGGCTGGACATTTTCATGCTCCTAGTCACCCTGGTGTGCTAAAAAATGTAAATATGAATGGGAATATACTTCAGAGATATTTTACTCATAAGAATTTCTAGGGGTGCCAATAATTGTGGCCAACATTCATTGGAGAAAAAATTTATTTCATCATGAGATTTTCTCCCCACTTTCAATTGTTTTACTTCAATGATAGGTTAGAATTTTGTGAATTTATTGAGTGAAAGATCAAAAGGATAAACAATGCAGATTTATTTTCACAGCCGCCTTTACTCATATTTACCAAGGGTGTCAATATTAGTGGAGCGCACTGTATATATGGTGGTGGTGGGCCGCCTGGACCAAAAAATGCCAGGGCCGATTTTTTGTCCCAGTCCAGCCCTGGTTTGAACTGTTCTGGATAGTGTTGTCACAAGACCCGGTACTTCGGTACCAACTCGGTACTAAAAAAATAAAAACGTCACGGTACTAGCTTTTTTCAAGTTCCGGTGGTACCGAGTACCCGGTCAACCCGGTTCTTGACGCGTACAGCTCTGATTTCCTCGATGCAGAAAACACGGATAGAATCCCGGAATCCAGTTATAAAAACGGAATTTACAGTTTAGCACAGAGTGTCACGGAATTTGTCAAAGTTTAGATGAATTAATCAAAAGAAGGTCATTACGCGTAAATCAATTCGCGACATGGACTAGTATCTGTAAATATTAAGCCGCAAACATCGATTCAAATATGAATCCCGCATGTTCTGCGAGTCTCTGTGTGAATGAATGAATGGTAGAGACGCGCGGTTTTTTTACTACATACACTGAAGCGCGCGTGACGCTCGCAGTGATTTCAGCATCTACCGTCTCAATGAGGACATAAATTCATAAACTACATCTCCAGAACTGCTCTGACAGTCACTTCACAATCATTTTACCGTTTCATTTGAGTAAAACCAGCGTCATATCATAGCTACACACATACACACGGAAATGTAAAGGTATTCACGGCAACCCGTCAAAATAAAAGTTCGTTTTTACTTAAAAGACATTGTGCCAGAAATATATTACTATTATTTAGTAGAATGTATGTGATACTATTACTACTGTTGAAAAAATTAATACATCTTTATTTTGAAAGAAATAATCACACAGTATTTCTTCCATATTTTAATTTTAACAGTAAATCCCCTTTATTTACCAAAAAATACAATGTTTTTAAATTTCATTAATTAAAAGACAAATTAAATTTGGGTGAAATTTGTTTACTG
>CM041793.1:3218635-3252701 GCA_023376895.1 Aspiorhynchus laticeps | reverse complement strand
ACAAAAACATTTGTTTGCTATGTGTTTTTATGTTTATTAAAGTATCTTGAGATTAGCATTAGCAAAATGCTAACTAACTATCCAATGTTACCTTCACTTCCTGTCTCCTAAGCCTTGATTTGATCGATATTTGAAGGCAGCACAGATGTATCCTTCTCTGCCTGATATCCCACAATCCTGTGCGTTCAATTTCATGACAGTTGAACTAGAAAAAAAAAATGAATAAAGATGGTATTGAATAAAGATTTTTGTGTGAATGTAGGTTGACCAACTTTTTCCATATTAAGTGTCATTTCTAGTGAAATTAGTATATAGTTGTCACAGTCGAAGCTCCCGAACCACTCCCTCTGCACCACCAGAGGGAGCCTTCCCCGGAATATTAACTCTCATTCGGACTCAGTTTCCCATCAGTCCTCATACCTGGGCCTGATTGCATTGCAACACCTGCACCTCATCAACACACACACATATAAGCAGCACACTTCCACACACTCATTGCGAAGTCTTGATTTGCCCCGGCTGTCACTTCTGAGCGTTACTACCCGTGTTTGATTTTCCTGTTATTACCTCTGCCTTGATTCTCGACTCTGTGATTCTTCTCTGGTTGCCCTGACTCGGACTGTTTACCTGGACTCTGATTATTGCCGCCTGCCCCGATCTCTGCCTGTTGATATTACTACGTCCCTGCCTTATCTACGCTGTTTCTACTGCTGGTGATTGACCCTGTTCTGTTTGACTATTCTAATAAACAAAGCTGCAAATGGATCCCTCTCTATCTGATGTTTCGCAACAATAGTAAATTAGAAATCAGTATTTTAGTAATTAAAATAACTAGTTATCACTTAGTTATCATCAAAGCTTTCTCTATTTTGTTGTAGATCATTAAACAATTACAGTATGTTGCCTCATAAGTCTGTCCGAAATCAGTTTTGTGAGGTACCTTTGTGCGCAAACACTGTCTGTAAAGTCATTGCCTGTTAAGGCAACGAAGCATCAAGTCAGCTGCCTAAAATTTCAGACGCAGCCAAAGTATTACATTGTTAGCTTAGCAAAAAGCTAACTACAAACTCTTATGCGACCTGTAACCAGTGCTGGGTAGTAACTGATAACAGATTCCAAAAATTTTGTACATGTAATTAGAGTATTTTACATTTGAAAATGCTTATAATCAGATAAGTTACTTTTTATGGATTACATGATTACATATTATTCACACATTGGCATGAAATTATTCATAATTTATCGATTCTGGAAGTCTGGACAAAAATATTGCAAACCAGGAAGACTTTATGCTTGTCGCTGTTTTCATGTTTATTAATGTGTAATGCAATGATTTCCAATTCCCATTTTCGCCACCCATTAAAATATAATATTTGTTGAAATATCACAGAATTTTGTAAAGTTGTTAATATTTCAATAATTTAACAACACGTTAGCATGTTTACAGTTCTCTGATGTCGATTAATAGTCACACTGACATGCAAGTAAACAAATACAATATTTATATTTTTAGTGTTTAAATTGCTTTTATTTTACATTTTATGACCTAATTATTAGGTTTTTATCAACTCACTATTCACTCTCTGTCAAATCACTAATGTAATGTTTAATGTATTTTATTTTGTTGATATCAAAAATGGAATATTTGGTTACACTATTTTAAGGTGTCCTTGTTACAGTGTAATTATACATTTAAGTACTGAGTAATACTAATTAACTACATGTACTTACTATATGGTTAGTGTTTGGTTTAGGGTTACTTGCATGCAATTATGCATAATTAATTGTTATAATAGTAAGTACATGCAATGTGTGTAACAAGGACACCTTAAAATAGTGTTACTGAATATATTCTCTTTCTCTTTGCTTTTTTTTATATCAATATGGAACTTTTATAAAACAAGTTTGATTTAAAAAATAATAATAATCTAAAAAAATGTCAGATTACTTTACCTAAAATGAGTAACTTAGATTACGTTACTAACAACAATTTTCATCATGTTATCTGTAATTAGTAATGGCCTACAATTCGAAAGTAATCTACCCAGCTCTGCTTGTAACATTAAAATGTTGCGTTGTTGGGTTAGCAATATGCATAATATGGCAAACGGAAGTGCTGCATACTCCAAATCTGTCACTGAGTGATGTAGCGAGCAGATTGCGAGAAAGCTCACTTGGTTTTGGAGCAGAACTAATATTAAGTTGAAAAAGTAGATGTTGTAGTTCCTGTCAGCTCACAGCTGTCTCTCTCGCTCTCTTGCTACTAGTTTTCTGTTCCCATCATCTCACTGACTGGTTTTCTGTTTATTTATTTGTTAAGTGCTGCATTTCAACACCCTCGTGGTCTGATGTCACTCTGTGTCGCAACTGGTAGCTGGTTTTATTAGGTTTGGGTGTTTAAATGTGATCTTCAGGTCTGACTCAGCTGCTCTACCATGTGACAGTTTAGCGGTGAATCATTTAGCTCGTGTGTGTGTAACAACTGGTAGTTTTGCAGAAGTGAACTGCAAGAAAATGCACACTCATGCACACTGCTATCAGAATCCTGGCCATTGCTTTTATTGTGTTAGTGGTGCTAGCTGAGGCAAGCGTCATTATTATTGTTCATACTTATGTTTTTTTTTTTTTTTTTTTCAGTATTACACTTTGGTGCATGACACATCCAACACAGTTTGTGTTATGAACATGAATGATTTGTCAAATTATTGTGCAGCTTAATTGAGCAGTATGTGTTTATTTTATTATTTTTCCAAGTGTATGATCAAGTTTTGCTTAAATATTTTTGAGACTTGCAGGTGGGCTTTTTTGAATTAGGCCAGTAAGCAACCACCTAGCAACCATCCATAATAGCATGGCAACCACATAGCAACATGGCAACCACATAGCAATGGCTTAGCAACCCCTAATAACACCTAGCAACCATATAGAAACATGCTAAAACAAGCCATAACACCCTTCCAACCATGTATCACTGTGTAAAACCCACCCAGAACACCTTAGCAACCACTCAAAACACCCTACCAACTGCATGGCAACATCCTAAAACAACCCAGAACACCCTAGCAACCACGTAACATGCAAAAAACATCATAGCACCCTAGTATAGCAATGTGCAAAAACTACCCACTACACCCTGGCAACCACTCAAAACACCCTAGCAACTGCATAGTGACATGCAAAAACTATTCAGAACACCTTAGCAACTGCTCAAAACACCATAACAACTGCATGGCAACATCCTAAAACCATCCAGAACACACTAGCAACCACATAACATGCAAAAGCCATCAGAACACCTCAGTAACCATATAGCAATGGGCAAAATCCACCAAGTACATCTTGCCAACCACTTAAAACACCCTAGCAACTGCATAGCAACATGCAAAACCACCAAGAACACCCTAGTGACCAAACAGCAACATGCAAAAACCACCTAATACATCCTAGAAGCTGTATAGCAGCATGATAAAACCACCCACAACACCCTGCCAAACACATATCAATGTTCAAAAACCAGCCAGAACACCTTAGAAACCACTCAAAACAACCTAGCAACTGCATGGCAACATCCTAAAACCATCCAGAACACCCTAGCAACCACATAACATGCAAAAGCCATCAGAACACCTCAGTAACCATATAGCAATGGGCAAAATCCACCAAGTACATCTTGCCAACCCCTCAAAACACCCTAGCAACTGCATAGCAACATGCAAAACCACCAAGAACACCCTAGTGACCAAATAGCAACATGCAAAAACCACCTAATACATCCTAGAAACTGTATAGCAGCATGATAAAACCACCCACAACACCCTGCCAAACACATATCAATGGTCAAAAACTATCCAGAACACCTTAGAAACCACTCAAAACAACCTAGCAACCATACAACAACACCTTGTAGTTTTGCATCCACTCACATATTATTTGAAAAAATGTGGGTCTTTTAATTCTGGAAAAAAAAAATCAAGAATTCTGGCTTGAGATGGAACCAAAAACCGAGAACATAAGAGAAAGGTTTATAAATCTTAAGTACCGCCCAAAGGGTTACATCATTCAAAAGATAAGCTGACACGGCATTAGCCCCAAACGCTGGCCATTGAAAGACAAACACCAATGTTCCCAGGTCTTAAATTTGCTCGGACAGATGAAGTAAAGCCCGTCTCATTTAGTATAATTGCTGTTGATTGGATTCAAGTCTGAATGAAATGGCCATTATTCTCATTCACATGGATCAGAGGCCAGCATCGCCCCAGAGCAACAACAACCTCATCATTTGGTGCCCTGACCCCGCCTACAGCTCATCTCTCTGACGTTTTAAACACCCTAATTTAATGCCCCCTCTCACAAGGACATATTAGTCCCCCAACCCCTAGTCGACACCCAAAAGCCTTCGCTCTTTACATCACGCACATAGTAGCCATCGGTACAAAACTCTTTTGAGTTTTCATTGGTGGTTTGAAATCGACTTTGACAAAACTGAATGCTTCACTCTGCTTACATGGCAGTCAAATTCTCACACAGTCATTTACATGGACGTGACTTCAGACAGACACACAAGCGTATATTCTTTCACCCGTCTGGTTAATGCCACCAGCCCTGGAGTTTAATCCCAAAATCAATCTCCTCTCCAGGGTTTCTGCTTGCTTCACCATGGCCTTGACAGACAATAAGATTTAGAAGAGAGAGCGCGAGAAAGATCATCTGTCTGTAAAGTAGGTCTTCCATTCAAACCAGCTCACCCTTATTCTTCCCATTCATGGCGCTGTGGATGGATGTTTAGACCAGACAATGCCTGGTGGTTTGCTGGGATCTGAAAGGCCCGTGCAGACCCAGGCAGAGGTCTGTCGTCTGTGCCAGATTGAAGGCAGATACTGGGGCACCACTTGCTGAGGAACATCTGGACATCATGCGCATCTATTCACCCACTTAACAGCAGAATAGAGATTTCACGAGTATTGTGGAAATGTTTGTGTTGGAATGTTAATGCAAATGTAAAATGGTGACATGTAAACTTCGGATTATCTGGCTATTTAAGGTTCTTTGGGGACACAGCCTTTCAAGGTTTAGGTTTAATATTAATAACCAACTGGGGGAAAAAAATAGTCACATACTTCAATTATCAATTAATAATTATTTCTCCTAATCATCTTGCTTCAAGACCCAGATTTTACATTGGACATCAAGTAGCAACCCAATACAGTATCCAAATTGTTCCCTCATACAAATTTAGTTAGAGAAATCTGGTCATAAAATGAGTTAATATTATATTGAATATAATATTACGGTTGCAATTGGTGAGGATTTGGCACCCTGTCTAAATGAAGCCAAATCAATTTGAGCCTCGAGTTTGATTAGATGGTCAACCTTTGACATCAACAACAAAAGAAGCATTTATCCACCATTTTAAGAGTAAGCATAATGATGACTTTTTTCTTTTTTGCATAAGGATTGTTTTTCCTGCTGTCCTAGACCCCTTTTGGGGGTTGTGACCTGCCAGTTCTGTCATTGACAGCAATGAGATTAAAACGAGAGCAGATGGAGATTTGGTCCCATACTTCTCCAGATTTTCTCTCAGTGATCTCACATATTTAATCTTTAGAGTTTCAAAAAAGGTCTCCAACACCTCTGTTCCTACCAAGATGCCAAATGTCTACAACCAAATTTCAGATACATCTACAACTCTGCACTTGCATTGTATGTCAATAATTTATTTCAGCAATGTTCTCATTTGTGTCTTTTTATTTTTTTTCAAGGATCTACAGGAGAAACATCTGAGACAATGTCTCCTTAGCTATGAAAGAGCAACTTCTTTTCCTATGGGAACTTAGGACAGGGAAACCTCATCTTCATATCACATCACAAAGGCTTCAAAAACTCTATAAACACAATAACCATAATCTGGGTGACCAGTTCCACTGCTCCTATCTTCGTCCTGCAGATCCAGTCATATTGTCCCAAGAGGATGGAGGGGGTGGAAAAAGACAGACAGAAAGTAGGAAAGAAAGGGGGATAAAAGTTGATATTTCATACAGAAAGGATCATCACAGCTGCGGGTTGAGGATAGTTTCTGTTGAAGAGTGATTAGTTCCTTTAGGTCTTTATTGAGCTGATGTTTTACTGTTCAGTAAGTCATTTTTCTTCATTACAGTTGGATTTAGGACTCCTGCCCCTTCTTCAAAGCTGGTTGTGTGTATGTATGCAGGGGGTGGTGGAGCCTCGTCCCCTGCCCCAGACAATGGGTGCAGATGGCCTTCAGGGTGGGGTGAATGTGGGGTGGGTAAAGACAGACATCTGCAAGAAACAGAGCGAGAGAGTGTGGCATTTCATTCTGGAAAGCTAACTGTGTATTTTGGGAAGGAGGAATTGGCCAAAACTAGTCAAGAAGAGACAAGTCTGCAAATATTAACCAGGAGAGTGACTCAGACATGAGTTGAGGGCCTAAAGTCATTCGAATAATAAAACCAGTATTATTTTCAGTCATTTACTAACCCTCATGTTGTTCCAAAACAATTTGGTTTCGTACACCTGAAAGTAGATATTTTGCAGAATGTCCAAGCTGCTTGTTTCCCTGCAACAAACAAAGTTATTCATCCTCTCTAGCTCCAAAAAGGACAAAAACAGCATAAAAGGTGTCTATATTAATTGTTTGCTGTGTCACGTTAATCTCTTTTGAGTGAAGTGTGGTTGACTCACTGTTTCTTTTTTAGTTAACCATGTTTCTGTCCTTGTTTCATTATCTCTGACAGTTTAAATTGTTTTTGTTAAATCAGACATCATGTGTTCCTGAGGAAGTGACAACTCTTGGTCCCTGGTGCAAGTGGGTCCGTGTGGTTTGGGGTGTAAGGTTGATATCCGCTGTCAAGAAAACCTCATCCTGAAGTCTTACACCCTATCTACTCTGCAAGAAACAACATGACAAATCTAGAACTTGACCGTCATAATCACCCAAGCTAAGCCGAGCACTTGCTGACAGATTTGTTTATAATGGGAGCTTTCCAGTTTAGTCATGTCATGTCACCCGCTTGTAGTCCATTCATCTGTAACTTTGTAGAAGCTAATCAAATTAAGATGGATGCCAGTCTGGGTGTGACACTGTCCTCATCTTTGAAAACTGTGAACAAAACTGCAATAGGTAAAGGAAAATATGAGTCAGACTTAATAACTTGTCCACTTCCAATAAAGATAAAAAAATTTGTGTTGTTAATTTACTACTGGAAAATCCAGTTTAAGCTTTTAGCTGTGTTTTGGAACATGGTCTACCATCTTATCACCAACTTGGACCAGCTGATAACCCACATGGACCATCAAAAAACCAACTACCAGCTGGACATAGCAAAACGTACAACAGGTTTACAGAACATAGTGTCTGGTTGACCAACTAAAGACCATCTTGGACCTGCAAGAAACCAGCTACCATGTTACAAAAGACAGCTAGCATCAAGCTCAAGCTGGATTTCCAGCATGGTTACTGGCTGCCATGACCATGTAACTATCAAAATTCCATTTCCAATTAAACAGTTTTGGTATTGGTTGGGTCGCCTCTTGATGTCCAGAAGTAAAACAATTTGCGAACCACTGATCTAGTGACCCAAATACCCAGATACAGTTCCTAAGAATGCATAGACCTCAGAACATGTTACTCAGCAGAGTTGGGTTACTAATCAATGGTTGTTTTTCTCCCTTTGAGAATCACAATGGCATCAGTGTGACCTACTGCTCGATATAGTTGCCCTTAGACTGATGCATTACATGCACACAATGGGCTTATCTCACAAGGAGGCCAGTGTGTGTGCGTTATGACACAGGGTCGTCTTGGATTAGACGGCCGATCGGTCCTCGTTGTGCACGCTAAAATATCCTGAGAGCTCTCACAGTATTGCGTTACAGGAAAGAGAGAGCCAACAGGTACAAAATGAACCTAAATATGATCTCATGCTTTTCCCTCCCCTCTCTTTCTCTTCACTCCCCTCCCTCCATTCTTGGCAGCCGGCCGTCACACGGGAGACACATTGCATGACTCCCTCCTTTTTATTTCCCTCCACTGCATTTTTTCTGAACCATCAGGCTGCTAAAGGGAGCAAAAGATGCAGTCGGATATTGGTGGTGTTGCTTTGGTGCCTTAATCCCTTTTTAATATCAGATTTAGGAAGGAGGCAGAGAGGGACTGGTGAAGACAGAGCCAGATCCCAGTGCCGAGTTGGCCTCGAGACTTGCTGCAAAGTCATTCCGTCTAAACACAATCTCATAGCGGCCTGTCCTCCTTTAGAGGACTGATGGGAGTGTGTTTATCATCGCATTGCTGACATGGCTTTGGATCTGTTTGGCTCCAATTCAAGAAGCTTCTGTTCTCTCTGAAACGGGCTCGGATTGAGGCCAGTTACAGTCTGACTGGTGCTAATTTTAGTCCCGGCTTAACTGGACTTGCACACTTTACTTCTAATTATAAAAGAAAGCTGTTGTAAAATAGCCATTATAAAGTGGACAGTTCTGACTGGTCAACGTCCATCATGCTAAAACCCACCGAAGGCCTTTAGCCGCGATAAAAATACAGTTTTGCAGTTCATGTCTGTTGGTACAGAAGTCATGGAAATGCTAATGAACTTCAAAATGATAGCAAAATTATTTACATATGCAAAAATATTTGTTTGCAGTGGCATAGACAAACTTTTGCTCAGCAGGGTGACCATATACTGTGGATATATTGTACCTTTGGATGTAAGAATCGGAATGCAAAGCATTTTTTATAGAGTACTGTCATCAAAGACGCCGTTTGAAACTAAATGCAGATGTTTACTTTTAAAGCACAAATTTGATTTAAACAATAGGTTTACATAATACGTATTCACATATGCAGACATACTGTATTAGTCCTACTGTTACAGCATGAAATACTATTTAAACCTACTATTTATATTTTCTGCCACCAGATAGGCTCCGTTATTTTGACAGGAAAATACAACAAAGAATATCGTTTACATGTAGCGCGTCAATTCTGCATGTTATGAAAGACTCTCTCGCTCTGTATCTTGTGTGTGTGTGAGAGAGACAAAGCCATGGCGAGCCGTGCGCTTCACACTAGAGTTTACGGTACGTCAAATACAGCTACACTGCGCATCCATTCAGATGAACTGAAAAATAAAATGATAATATTATAATAAATTATAGTAACGCCGCATTTTATTGTCAGTAATGGTAACGGCGTTGTAACGGAGGAAACAGTAATTCGGTTGATTACTCGTTACTGAAAACAACGCCGTTAGTAACGCAGTTTATTTATAACGCCGTTATTCCCATCACTGCTGCCGAGTAAACAGACTTTCCTTGTAAGGGACTTTTCATCCCTCCTCCGACAGCACCTGCAACTGATTAGCATTAGCAAGTAGCAAATGAGGGTTTTCTACTTCCTCCTCATAGCCAAGTTGCTTTACCATATATTTAGTCTTAAATATATGATAAATATGTTAATATACTTTAAATTACATAACACATTATTTTACAGAAGCTAAAAAAAATAAACATTTCCTTGTGTTTTCAGTGAGCAAGTGAACAATTTAGCCACTAGCTTGACACTAAGCTCAGTTAGCTTAAACAACACATCATGAGTCGGGGGCACGGCATCTTGCATAACACCAAGCTACGATGTAAACTGAAGCCTACTAGCTATTTCGAAGAAAGGACAAGCCCTTTGAAAGTTCGTAAACTGCCTACGGTCGTACTTTCTCGCCGTTCACAGTTACGGCAACAGGTGTGGTCTTCAATTATGTCCGTCAGATACTAGGAACATTTTATTCAAGTTGTCTTTGAACGTGCTGAAATGCACTTGCGTTCACATGCAGACCTTGGGAGTTTAGGCGTGTATAGGTGTTATAAGTCACACTCACATCCATCTCTGTCACTTAGGAAACCTGACCTCCTATTTACGTCCGCTCAGGTCAACACGGGAGAGGGACGCACGGGAGACAATGTGCAGAGCGCAAGGGCTGATCCTGATTAACCCTCTCTGACCTACACTGTCATCCTACACTGTGTGTGTGTGTGTGTGTGTGTGTGTGAGAAAGAGAGAGTGTGAGCCAGGTCACCATGTGCTATTGTGGGTAGGACGCTGCTTAGGGATTGTGTATATGTGTGTGCAGGGGCGGATTTAGTGAATTGGGGGCCCCAGGCAAATATAGGAATGGGGCCCTATACATTTGCACACATTTACCTAGATCAACCTTGAGGTTCCTTTTTTGTCGTGATGCTTGCTGCTGCACAATGGTGCCCCATAGTTGTGTCCAATGTTTCTACGTTTTGCATGTACATGTTATAATGGGATTCTTTCATTTACATTTATTAATTTAGCAGACACTTTTATTCTTTCATGTTGTAGACCATGAAATAGCAATTGATTTACCGTTGAGATACAAGTTTTAACAAAAAAAAATAATAATTATAAAATGCTAAACCTCACAATTAAACCTTTAAACCATTTTTTTTTTTAAAGAAAAGGGATGAATCAGAAGTATAAATTATTATATTATTTAAAACGGGTTTATGTGGGTGGATTTTCGCATTGGTCTGAACAAAAACTGCAGACTGGATTATTGCAAAGCAGCGCTCAGCTCATAAATTATACTTTATCAGGTAAAAAGAAAATGCCATCGAAACCTTTCTGAAGACAATCGGTTCCCTTCAGAGGTTCATTCTTATAAAAACTTGAATTAGTGAGAATGAGAAAAGTGTGAATATAGCCTATATTGATGAGGAAAGTCCACTGATGAGTTACCATCTTAAGCCTCCATTTAATTTTAGTCATTGTAACTTAGGGCTGTCAATCGATTAAAATATTTAATCGCATGATTGTCATGAGTTAACTTGCAAATAATCACAACTTAATCGCACATTTTTATCTGTTCTAAATGTACCTTAAATTAATACTTTTCAAGTTGTTAATACTCTAATCAACATGGGCATGGATAAATATGGATGCTTTATGCAATATATGTTTATTACTAGTGAAACCATAGTCAACATAGAGCATGAAGAGACATGTTTCAAAGGTCATTGATGTTTTTCAAAGAACTTGTTCATGTCTATTAGACTCATGGAAAAAAGAACATAGAAATACCAGGTTCCTATTACTTCTCTTTCCCTGTACTGAGCAATTTACTGACATTTTCGCAAGACAGGGCAGCTCACTTCTTCTGAACATGCAAAATGTACATTTATTATTTATTATTACATTTGTTTGGTTCTCTGGGCCACATACTGTATTTTGATGCAGCTAAATTCTCATTTTCATTAATATATTTTACTGTTTCTGTTGTCAGGCAATGGGATGAATATAAAATAGTGACTGAAACGCGATCCATTAAGACTACATAACCAGCTCTCCTTTCCAAGATGTTAATCTGCACAAAAATCATGATTTATAATCGTGCCATAGTCTGATGAAATCAAATAGGCTACACATAAGATAAAGACAATAGCTGTGCTGTGATTTCGGCTATACCTGCATGTAAAATTAGAGGAGAAACATATGTGTTTAACTGAAAGCGCAGCTCCTTTCAGAACAGAGCAGACGCAGAGAGAGAGAGAGAGAGAGAGAAAAAAAGGTGCGCGCGCTGGGAAAGAGAGAGACCTCGCGCGGCAGTCAGCTTCAGATGCATTATATTTATATTTGCTACAAGCAGGATACACAAGAAGCACGTTCAACTCGGACACGCAGATGGTTGTCGTGGCAATAAACACAGTAAACAGCAACCGTCCGCGGTCGCGCTTAATGCGCATCTCGTATGAAAAGCTTTTTAGGGGGCCCTTGGCTTTTGGAGGCCCAAGGCGGTCGCCTACCTTTGCCTAATGGGTAAGTCCGCCCCTGTGTGTGTGTGTGTGGACCTGCAGTGCTGTGGGCTCCATTAAAGGCATTGTCCCCTAGTTGGGACATCCTCTACCTCCCTCCACGGTGACCCCACTGACCTCTTTTCATGCGTAGCTGGGGTCTGCCTTGCTCTTGCTCTGGCACAGGGATGGGACGGTTTCTTCCTTGAAAGTAGTTGGGGGGACTTCAATACACCATCTGCTCCAGATGTCTTGCCCATTGGACACCGGTTCACAGCAGGAGTCGTCACCCAAGGAAATTATACCAACAGAATATCATTTACACCCTTAAAAGACAAATGATCTGTTCGCATTAGAAAGGCATACTGCTGCCCATTTAAAGTGGGTTCACAGCAGCCAACATAAAATATATTGATTTTAGTTTAGTTAGAACCACCAGAGCAGTTAAGAACCTAATAAAAAAACATATATACATATATATACATACATACATATATATATATATATATATATATATATATATATATATATATATATTATATATATATATATATATATATATATATATATATATATATATATATATATATATATATATATATATATATATATATATATATATATATATATATACACACATATATGCATATACACATACAGTACATTTTGTTTGTAAAAAGGTTAGTATAAATATATATTAAAAAAATTAAATATTAATGTATGATTTATATTGATATTTAAAAGTATATAATTAATATAAATATTTACATATGTTTATTATACAGGTGCATCTCAATGAATTAGAATGTCGTGAGAAAGTAATTTTTTTCTTGTAAGTTATTTCAAAAAGTGAAACTTTCATATATTTTAGATTCATTGCATGTAAAGTAAAACATTAAAAAAAAAAATGTTTTAATTTTGATGATTAGAGCTCACAGCTCATGAAAGTCAAAAATCAGTATCTCAAAATATTAGAATATTTACATTTGAGTTTCAATTAATTACCATCCCTACAGTATAAATTCCGGGTATCTCTTGTTCTTTGAAACCACAATAATGGAGAAGACTGCTGACTTGGCAATGATCCAGAAGACGAACATTGACGCCCTCCACAAAGAGGGTAAGTTACAGAGGGTCATTACTGAAAGGTGTGGCTGTTTATAGAGTGCTGTATCAAAGCATATTAAATGCAAAGTTGACTGGAAGGAAGAATTTGGTTAGGAAAAGGTGCACAAGCAACAGGGATGACTGCAAGCTTGAGAATACTGTCAAGCAAAACTTCACAAGGAGTGGACTGAAGCTGGAGTCAGTGCATCAAGAGTCACCACGCTCAGACGTCTTCAAGAAAAGGGCTACCAAGCCACTTCTGAACCAGAGACAACGTCAGAAGCGTCTTACCTGGGCTGTGGAGAAAAATAACTCAGTGGTCCAAAGTCCTCTTTTCAGATGAAAGTAAATTTAGCATTTCATTTGGAAACAAGGTCCCAGAGTCTGGAGGAAGAGTGGAGAGGCACAGAATCCATGTTGCTTTAAGTCCAGTGTAAAGTTTCCACAGTCAGTGATGATTTGGGCTGCCATGTCATCTGCTGGTGTTGGTCCACTGTGTTTTCTGAAGTCCACAGTCAACGCAGCCATCAACCAGGAAATTTTAGAGCACTTCATGCTTCCTTCTGCTGACAAGCTTTATGGAGATGCTGATTTCATTTTCTAGCAGGACTTGGCACTTGCCCACACTGGCAAAGGTACAAAAAGCTGGTTCAATGACCATGGTGTTACTGTGCTTGATTTGCCAGCAAACTCGCCTGACATGAACCCCATAGAGAATCTATGGGGTATTGTCAAGAGGAAGATAAGAGACACCAGACCCAACAATGCAGATGAGCTGAAGGCCACTGTCAAAGAAACCTGGGCTTCCATACCACCTCAGCAGTGCCACAAACTGATCACCTCCATGCCACGCCGAATTGAGGCAATAATTAAAGCAAAAGGAGCCCCCATCAAGTATTGAGTACATATACTGTAAATTAACATACTTTCCAGAAGGCCAACAATTCACTAAAAATGTTTTTTTTTATTGGTTTTATTAAGTATTCTAATTTGTTGAGATAGTGAATTGATGGGTTTTTGTTAAATGTGAGCCTAAATTATCACAATTAAAAGAACCAAAGACTTAAACTACTTCAGTCTGTGTGCATCGAATTTAATACACGAGTTTCACAATTTGAGTTGAATTACTGAAATAAATGAACTTTTCCACATTCTAATTTATTGAGATGCACCTGTATATACAATACTATATCCCAATATTACTGTACATCTATTTATATTGATATATAGTATTTAAAATACACGCACATACATATACACACACATATAAAATTAAAATATATAGTGTTTATAAAAACAACATGGGTAATAAATAAACAAATACAAATATAATACATATATACTTTATTAAATGAACTATATGTACATAGTTACAGTATATGTGATTTTGGACCACAAAACCAGTCATAATGGTCAAGTTTTCTGAAATTGAGATTTATACATCATCTGAAAGCTGAATAAATAAGATTTACATTGATGTATAGTTTGTTATGATAGGACAATATTTGACTGAGATACAACTATTTAAAAATCTGGAATCCGAGGGTGCAAAAAAATCGAAATACTGAGAAAATTGCCTTTAAACCTGTCCAAATGAAGTTCTTAGCAACGCATATTACTAATCAAAAATTAAGTTTTAATATATTTACGGTAGGAAATTTACAAAATATCTTCATGGAACATGATCTTTACTTAATATCCTAATGATTTTTGGCATAAAAGAAAAATCGATAATTTTGACCCATACAATGTACATTTACATTTATGCATTTAGCAGACGCTTTTATCCAAAGCGACTTACATTGCATTCAAGTTACAGTTTTTACATTTTATCAGCTCTTGCTTTCCCTGGGAATCGAACCCATGATCTTGGCGTTGCTAGTGCCATGCTCTACCATTTGAGCTACAGGAAAGCCAAACAAACAAAAATGTATTTTTGGCTATTGCTACAAATATACCCCAGTGACTTAAGACTGGTTTTGTGGTCCAGGGTCACATATATCCATTATATATATATATCCTTATGCATGTAAAAATATATCATTTTTTTTTAAAAATAACAGGCAATAATTAATAAAAATACAATACATACAGTATCTCACAGAAGTGAGTACACCCCTCACATTTTTGTAAATATTTTATATCTTTTCATGTGACAACACTGAAGAAATGACACTTAAAGTAGTGAGTGTACAGCTTGTATAACAGTGTAAATTTGCTGTCCTCTCAAAATAACTAACACACAGCCATTAATATCTAAACCACTGGCCGCAAAAGTGAGTACACCCCTAAGTGAAAATGTCCAAATTGGGCCCAATTAGCTATTTTCTCGCCCCGGTGTAATGTGACTCATTAGTGTTACGAGGTCTCAGGTGTGAATGGGGAACAGGTGTGTTATATTTGGTGTTATCGCTCTCACCCTCTCATACTGGTCACTGGAAGTTCAACATGGCACCTCATGGCAAAGAACTCTCTGAGGATCTGAAAAAAAAAACAATTGTTGCTCTACATAAAGATGGCATAGGCTATAAGAAGATTGCCAAGACCCTGAAACTGAGCTGCAGCATGGTGGCCAAGACCATACCGCGGTTTAACAGGACAGGTTCCACTCAGAACAGGCCTCGCCATGGTCGACCAAAGAAGTTGAGTGCATGTGCTCAGCGTCATATCCAGAGGTTGTGTTTAGGAAATAGACGTATGAGTGCTGCCAGCATTGCTGCAGAGGTTGAAGGGGTGGGGGGTCAGCCTGTCAGTGCTCAGACCATACGCCGCACACTGCATCAAATTGGTCTGCATGGCTGTCATCCCAGAAGGAAGCCTCTTCTAAAGATGAGGCACAATAAAGCCCGCAAACAGTTTGCTGAAGACAAGCAGACTGAGGACATGGATTACTGGAACCATGTCCTGTGGTCTGATGAGACCAAGATACACTTATTTGTTTCATATGGTGTCAAGCGTGTGTGGCGGCAACCAGGTGAGGAGTACAAAGACACACAAAAAAGTGTGTCTTGCCTACAGTCAAGCATGATGGTGGGAGTGTCATGGTCTGGGGCTGCATGAGTGCTGCTGGCACTGGGGAGCTACAGTTCATTTAGAGAACCATGAATGCCAACATCAGAATCAGAATCAGCTTTATTCGCCAAGTGTGCGCAAACACACAAGCAATTTGTTGTGTTTTTTAAGAAGCTCTTGGTACATACATGCATACATACATATATACATACATATCTGACATGAGAACAGAACATTTAAATAAGACTTAATAATAATAATAATAATGTGTATGAATCTGGAACAGAAAGATGTACAGATTTGTGCCTTATTTACTCTATATATACAGCTGTATAGAAAATTATGCATACATATTTACATAGTACTAGAGAGAGAGTAAATAATTAGAGATGGGGGATGAATTACAGAACACAGGTAATAATTCCTGTGTTAGTTGTTTAGGCTGGAAATGGCATGGAAAAAAACAAAAACCAAAACGTACTGTGACATACTGAAGCAGAGCATGATCCCCTCCCTTCAGAGACTGGGGCGCAGGGCAGTATTCCAACATAACGACCTCAAACACACCTCCAAGATGACCACTGCCTTGCTAAAGAAGCTGAGGGTAAAGGTGATGGACTGGCCAAGCATGTCTCCAGACCTAAACCCTATTAAGCAAACGGAAGGTGGAGGAGTGCAAGGTCTCTAACATCCTCCAGTGACTCCAGTGGCAACCTGTGAAGCTCTGGGGAACTCCATGCACTAGAGGGTTAAGGCAGTGCTGGAAAATAATGGTGGCCACAAAATATTGACACTTTGGGCCCAATTTGGACATTTTCACTTAGGGGTGTACTCCCTAAGTGGCCAGCAGTTTAGTCATTAATGGCTGTGTGTTGAGTTATTTTGAGGGGACAGCAAATTTACACTGTTATACAAACTGTACACTCACTACTTTACATTGTAGCAAAGTGTCATTTCTTCAGTGTTGTCACATGAAAAGATATAATAAAATATTTACAAAAATGTGAGGGGTGTACTCACTTCTGTGAGATACCGTATATACATTAAATATAATGTATATAAATATATACTATATATAGTATATAATATAATGTATGTAGTATGGAATGTATATAAATGTATATATATTTACATGTATGTGTTTTCCATGTAATAAATACATTTCATTTATAATGAAATAATACTTTTAAATGTATATATATATATATATATATATATATATATATATATATATATATATATATATATATACCCAAATCAGAAAAAGTTGGGACAGTATGGAAAACGCAAATAAAAAAAAAGAAAGTAGTGATTTCTAAATTTACTTTGACCTGTATTTCATTGCAGACAATATGAACATAAAATATTTCATGTTTTGTCTGGTCAACTTCATGTCATTTGTAAATATACATCCTTTCCTGTCATTCAGACCTGCAACACATTCCAAAAAAAGTTGGGACAGTAAAGCATTTACCACTTTGTAATGTTGCCATTCCTTTTCACAACACTTAAAAGACGTTTAGGGACTTAAGACACCAAGTGATGAAGTGTTTCAGGTGTTATTTTGTCCCATTCTTCCTGCAAACAAGTCTTAAGGTGGGCAACAGTACGGGGTCTTCGTTGTCGCATTTTGCGCTTCAAAATGCGCCACACATTCTCTATTGGAGACAGGTCGGGACTGCAGGCAGGCCAGTCAAGTACCCGTACCCTCTTCCTCCGCAGCCAGGACTTTGTAATGTGTGCAGAATGTGGTTTTGCATTGTCTTGTTGAAATATGCATGGACGTCCCTGGAAAAGATGTCTTCTTGAAGGCAGCATATTGTGCTCCAAAATCTCTATGTACTTTTCAGCATTAATGGTGCCATCACAGAAGTGCAAGTTACCTTTGCCAAGGGCACTGACACAACCCCATACCATGACAGACCCTGGCTTTTGGATTTGTTGCTGGTAACAGTCTGGATGATCCTTTTCTTCTTTGGTCCGGAGCACACGACGTCCATTCCTCCCAAAAAATACCTGAAATACTGATTCATCTGACCACAGTACACGTTTCCACTGTGTGATGGTCCATCCCAGATGCCTCCGAGCCCAGAGAAGTCGACGGCGCTTCTGGACACTGTTAACATAGGGCTTCCTTTTGGCACAGTACAGTTTTAACAGGCATTTGTGGATGTAACTACGTATTGTGGTACTTGACAAAGGTTTGCCAAAGTAGTCCTGAGCCCATGTGGTGATATCGCTTATAGATGAATGACGATTCTTGATGCAGTGCCGCCTGAGGGATCAGAGATCACGGTTGTTCAGCTTAGGCTTGCGCCCTTGTCCTTTACGCACTGAAATTCCTCCAGATTCCTTGAATCTTTTAATTATGTTATGCACTGTTGAAGGTGAAATATCCAAATCTCTTCCTATCTTTCTTTGAGGAACATTGTTTTTAAACATTTCAATAATTTTCTCACGTATTTGTTGGCAAACTGGCGATCCTCGGACCATCTTTGCTCCTAAAGGACTAGACCTTTCTTGGATGCTGCTTTTGTACCAAATCATAATTACAATCACCTGTTGACATCAACTGTTTCAAATCACATCATTATTTAACCAATTTACCTCATTACTAGCCCTAAATTGCTCCTGTCCCAACTTTTTTTGGAATGTGTTGCAGGTCTGAATGACAGGAAAGGATGTATATTTACAAATGACATGAAGTTGACCAGACAAAACATGAAATATTTTGTGTTCATATTGTCTGCAATGAAATACAAGTCAAAGTAAATTTAGAAATCACTACTTTCTTTTTTTATTTGCATTTTCCATACTGTCCCAACTTTTTCTGATTTGGGGTTGTGTATATATACACATATATATATATATATATATATATATATATATATATATATATATATAACTTAAGAATAAAACATAATATCCATTGACAAACATGTTTTCTCATAAAAGTCACATTAACCTAGAATAGCTGTGCGAAAGCTTTTTCACGTGAACTTTGCATTTCAGGATATAAATACAGTTCATCTGGCAGCTTCTGCTGCTCACCCAGGTTCTCCGCTTGACGTTTAGCATCGCTCCCCGACAGTGAACTTGGCGAGGCTCATAAGAACATTGTGTCTCCTGACGGTTCAGTTAGGACTGTCCATGAGAGCGAACAAACAAACTGTTCAGGCTTTTTAGGGAGGGCAGGAGAGAAGCAGTAGTGCTGAAAGAAGGAAAAAGGGAGTCTCTGGTCTTCGCTGACACAAATCAACCTCCCCTTCAGCTCCACAGAGCTCATCACAGTGGCCTGTAGAGGGAGCGTGTTTCTCGGTGTTCATCCCCTCTGGCTGAGCATCCATCTGGACTTGAGCTGTTTTATTGTTTTGACACTCACAGCAGGATACTGTCTGGAGACCTGGGGCCCCCATCCTTCTCTCTCTCTCTCTCTCTCTCTTTCTAACACCCCCACTTCAGTTCCTCTCACTCTTCTCCAGCTTAATATCGAGATCCTGCGGTCTTCCACTAGAGCCCATCTAAACGATACAGCCACAAGAAACACCAGTTTCCCGGCTCGCTCTGTTCTCCTGGGACGCCCCACGTCTGAATGGCTGTATTGTCTAAGGGCTGGTGTTTCGGCCCACTGACCAACTTCCCACAGCTCCTGCAGTCATGAGCTCACAGGACAAACACAACGACAATGCAGCTGGGTGACAGAGGAGCCTTTCTTCCCAACAGGAAGGACATTTCTGGAGCACATGTGGTTAAAAACCAACTGCTTTGAAGCAAGAAGTGACATGGAAATGTTTGTTTAACATTACCTTTGAATTCTACTCTTGTTAATATGATGTTTATTTAGAACGTATACTTAGTATGTAGTGCTTGGAAACAGGGTGCAAAACGAACACTGGCCAAGTGCCAGAGGGGAGTAAATACTGGTTTCCGGAGAGTAATTAAATACACCAGATAGCAAGTAACTTTATACTTTATTAGAACATGTCTTTGTTTACATAATATGTGCGTGTATTGTGTATACTTATGTATATAAATGCACACGTGTGGATATATTCAAGAAAAATGTGTTGTTTATATATTAAATATTTATATATTATATGAATTATATCAGTAAAATATATACATGTAAATATTTTCAATATATATACTGTATGTGTGTATTCATATATACATAATATACAGTACACGCATATATTATGTAAACAAAAACTTATTTTGGATGCCATTAATCGTTGCACAGCACTAATAATATTATACATTTTCTATATTGAAAGGAGAGAGAAGACGAGAGAGAGAGAATCAACTTTGATGAAAGTAATTAGCTTTTTTCTGATTTAATAATTAAAATACATCTAATTAAAATGTAAAAAAAAAATAGTATTTTGTATTTTAAAGTCAAACTTATAAATAATATTTTACACACATGTAAACTGAATATAAATACGTTTATTATAAATAATATTATAAATAATAGTTATTAATTTTTAATTGAGACCTTTTTTCCCATTGTTTCAATTTTTGCATGTGTGCACAAATATATATATATATACATACACACATATATACAGTATATATATACACACACATATATATACACATATATACAGTATATATATATATATATATATATATATATATACACATACAGTATATATATATATATATATACATACAGTATATATATATATAGTATATTAGTGCTGGGCAATGATTAATTGCATCCAAAATAAAAGTTTTTGTGTACATAATATATGTGTGTGTACTGTGTATTTTTCATGTATATATATATATATATATATATATATATATAAATATAAATACACACATACAGTATATATTTAGAAAATATTTACATGTATATATTTATATTCATAATTTATATTATATATAAATATATTTAATATATAAGCGTAATTTAAAATATATATATACACATGCATGTGTATGTATTTATACATAATAAATATACACAGTACACACACATATATTATGTACACAAAAACTTTTATTTTTGATGCGATTATTCGTGATTAATTGTTGCCCAGCACTAATATATTATGGCTAGTATGACTATTTTGTAAATAGTCAACATTCCAATAAGGTCATATGAAAAGAAAAAATCTCAAGGCCTCTTTTATTCATTTGCATTTAATCTTGATGCTTCATATACAACCAGAACATCTTCAAAACATTCATTTTCTCAGGCAAAATAAATCACAAGGCTGATAATATTTGGGTCACTATAGAGGATAATCTTAACAGTTTCACTATGCATAGGTCTGACTCCAGCTCAGCCCTCAGGGCAGCATTATTCTATGGCTCTATGAGAGTAAAATGAGCCGTCTGAGAAAAATCAAATTAGATGTGCAGGGAAAATGAAAGCAAATGAGGCTTGTGAAACAACCGATCTACAACCAGCCTCATTCTGACCACTGTGTGTCCTAAAACAGCAAAGCCGCCCCACAGTGAGCATTAGGGATTTGCCCCACCGACTCAATCGCCCACGGTTTAACTAACTTAACTAGCGTGAATCGCACCAGTGTCTGGATAAATGTGTTGCATATTTCAAGTGTTGCATTCATGGGGAAAATGCAGAAAGGCACATCAGCACAAACACAATAGTGAAGCGCCTGCTTTCAAACGAACAGTCTGTCGCTTGTGCAAAAGGAATCAGATGCATATTCAATCTTTTGAGAGGTCAAAGTGAAGAATAGACTGGATTTCTCAACACTGAGCATTACTTGTTAAGATATGGATGTTAAAAATTCAACTTATTCTTAAAGTAAAAGCATTGTTTTTGCTGTAAAGAGGAAATTCACTGTCCTGCAGCAGGGTTGGTCTTTGGTTGTTATTGGTGCATATTTGTGAGTTTTCAGTTAAAAGTGCTTCATACATAAATGTAATGGGAAACAAGTGCTGATTATTTCATGAGAATGCGGTTGTGAACCACATACACATGATTTTTAGGAACATGTTTTGCTGTGTCAGAGATCCCAAACACCATTGTAGCGATCGGCAACAACACACTCGTGAACCAACACTGCCATCAATGATGGTGCGACACATCTTCATGCTCCATTTTTGAAAAAAGCATTGATGCAAGTGGCATTCAAAAGCTATGAATTTAGATGACTGTAATAAGGGGTGTTGCAATATAGCGGTGATATTGGTGATAACAGTCATACTGTTAATGTTAATGAAATGTTTTCCCATTGTATTAGTGTCTTTTCCTGGGTCTTGTGCATGACATGGCATTTTAAAAATGTGACGCTCAAGATCAAAGCAGGTCAACGTCTCTAGACGTTGTTTTTTGGTGTTCCCTGTCAAAAATGACAGGCTTGTAAATCTCGTTATGCTATATTTCCAAATGTCACATGCATCATCGTGGTGCTCTCATGAACAAGCGGTGAAGACTGATACGGAAGAGAAGAAATAGTTGAATAAAGTCGTTATTTTAGTTTTCTTTGCACACAAAAAATATTCTCGTAACTTTATAAAATTACGGTTGAAGCACTGATATCAAATTGACTATTTCAATGATGTTCTTACCACATTTCTGAGCCTTGAATGTGTCAGTTGTGTTGCTGTCTATGCAGGGTCAGAAAGCTCTCGGATTTCATCAAAAATATCTTCATTTGTGTTCTGAAGATGAACGAAGGTCTTACAGGTTTGGAACGACATGAGCGTGAGTAATTAATGACAATTTTCATTTCTGGGTGATTTTTTTGTGGATAATTTTGGCAATATTTAATGCATAAATGCAGATCAATGAGACCTATGATCAATCAGTTCCAAAAACAAATATAAAACCTGTGCAAATTGAAAGAAGTTGACAAAAAGATTGAATCTAATATTTGGTAATAACATGGCGTAATTAGAGATTTACAGGCATTTTTTTGTAGGCGATCATTTTTGACCAGAAACACTGCAAGAGAAACAAGGTGAGGAACAAATACCTAAGTAGAAAAATAATATTTTTTTGTCAAGTTGTTGCGTGAGCAAAGTCATTACATTTTAGTATAATGCAATAACATTATTTTCAGGAAAAGGAAAATAGTGTATCTTGAGTATGATTTATCAGTCAAAAATGGAGAAAAGACAAAAAGTTCATTATAATTTAATTTGTAGCATTTTTGGTCAAAATGTCTACATTTCCAATAATCATGAATTATTTTGGCCATAATAATAGTGTAGTGAAAATCTGATATTGTGAGCTATACATATCGTGTACAAGGCATAACTACCACTTTTATGATACTTGCACTGTTATTTTGTAGCCAGTATAATCTTTCAAAAGTGTGAATATTGAAATTTTCTCCTTTTGTGTTCCACAGAAAAAAATCTGACTGACACGAGGGGTATTTTTTTTTTTTAGGTAAACTAACCTTTGAAATCAAATGATCCCATTTTAGTTAACATTTGCATTTCATAACTGTGAAAAGGCTGTGTATGAAGAACTGAGAAAAAGCAATGAATGACGTAAACAAATGCATAAATGGAGTGAGATGCATGTTTCCTTCCCCACAGATGAGTGCAGCGTTTGCTTCTTAAAATAGTTTATTTGTGAATTTACACTGATTAGCAATACATCTAAAAGCAAGTCCGTTAGATAACCATTTATATAAGATTTCACAGGTCACAAAGAGGCTCGGCTCAAACTCGCATGCCAAAGCAAACAGGCCTTCTGAACCACAGACTAACAGAGAGGCATTAGTAAAACAAGGTGCAAAATGGTCAAAAGGGGAAAAAAACGAGCAACAAAAATAAAAAAGAATGTGATGCACATTCCAGTTAACGCTTCCTACACTTCCTGAAAACAAAAACCGCAATAGAAACCAAAGCAAAAAATGAGCCAAAATAAGGAAAACTTTAAAGCAATAAACGAGTTAATCTTCCTGCCCGTCCCAGTTCTCGCTCCAAACTCGCACCCGGTGCAGCTTTAAATGCGTTTTAATCCAACGCCTGGCCCGCGTCCAAAAGCACATGCTATTTACACAGCTTAGAAGTGTCTGTCTCTCTCTCCGTGCCCAAGCCAGTACTTCACATTGCCCACTGGGATATACATATCTCTCTCTCTCTCTCTCTCTCTCTCAGTGGTTCATCCTCTTCCTCCCCCACGGGACGACCACATTCGGGCCTAACAGAGTTCAAACTGCTAATCTTAACCATAAGAGATTAGCTTTTTGGTGTACATTCTGTTCACGGAGCATCATCTCGTGGGACAGGGTGCTTTGAAACGGGCAAATCGAGCAACCTCTGACCTCACGGGAAGCGGATGTGGTAGAGGGAAGATGAGTAAATCGATCCAGTTTTAGATGCAAAAAACACACTGTACAATGCCGTTTCTCAAAGTTTAGTAACACTGACTCTTTGGATGGTTATGGGATGACCGTAAGGTGACATAATGAATGATGTAGCACTATAAAGGTCCAGAATCAATTCCACCGAATAGATTTGAACCCACTGTTGACGCCGTGAGAGCCAGTACTTTGCTTTGCTTTTTTTTTTTAAATACCGTTTACAAATATATATTTTTTTTCCATACACATTAACAAGTTTCCCTTCTCCACCCTTTTTCAAGATGCTAAAACATTTCTCATGTTTTCGTTTCGCCCCTCTTTCGCTTTAGATCTTCATCCGTAATGTTTTTTATGTATACCACATTAAAAAGTACAGCACAAAAATATTATATTTTATACATATATATCTCATCACTCCAGTTTTCATATATTTCCGTTACATGTGTTTAGTAATTTGAGCTATTACACGATTGAGAAGTCAGGCATCACTACATTATCAGCCATATAAATTCAGACTAACATGCTTAATTTTTTCTTTTTTTTTCCTTCGTTGTTAAAGTATAGAAACGAGTACAAAACTGAACGGATTCAACTCAATTGTTTCAATAAAAAAAAATAAAAAAAAGTTAAAATATTTCATAAGAGATGAAGAGTTGATGTTCACTAAAACGTGACTGCTCTGCTTTTGTTAAATGTTTTCTTACGGAACGGAGAGGAGACGAGTGACTCTACACAGGATCAGACCATCGCAGGCAACGCAAGAGAAACGAAATAAAACAAACCCTGTTAAAATAACCCCGAACGGTTTCCAGTGTGATTCTACAGCGTTTCCTGTGTAGTGTGACCAATTCCACCTACAGCTGGAGAAACCACGCGAGCAGAACTGACACCATGAGAGATGACGAATAGAAAAGGGGCTCATAAAAGGTCTGTGTGAGAATCTAATAAACATACAGTATGAAAAAATAATGCAGTATGGGCTCATCAACAAGATCAAATCATTAGGAAACTGTGTATAGAACATTTTCAGTCTATCAGGTGAGAGAAGCCAGTTTCCCAGGAGTTTCCCTCACTTCTCCTCCTGTATAAAACTCATATGGCACGTCTTTTAAAAACAGATGTTGCTCCATCTATTGACCGACTCCCAAAATAACGTGCCGTGTTTTTTTCAAAAACAAACTTAAAACGACAAACAAAGACAGACAAAGCGACAGGCGTGGATGCTCTCCGTCCTCTAGGCTTCCACTTTCTCTTTCTTTTTGTTCTTCTTCAGGAAGGACGGGGTTCTGAACTTCTTTTTCTTCTTGTTGGGTGATTTGGAGGGTGAGCTCTCGGGCGTCAGAGCCTCTTCGATCTTCTCTCCCGAGTGCATGCTGATCTCCACGCTTTCCACGCTGGTGGTCAGCTGGCTCACACGCTTGATCAGCTCGTCCTCGTCGCCGTGGTCGTCTTTACCATTCAGCATCACGCCGGTGTGGTTCTCTGCATGAGGAACGATAAAGAACAACTAATCAATCAATGTTTGGAAGCCATCAACAGCCAATAGTTGTGCTCAAAACTGGTAAGCGCTTCCGCTGCCTGATGGCAAAAACAGAGAGACTCAGGAGGAGTTTCTTCCCCACGGCCATCAGGCTCCTGAACTCAAAGTCAGCCTCTTAAAAACATCATCTGACTTCAAATCACTAATCACACACTCATTACTCTCTACCTCATAACTGTCAGTGTCATTTGCTCATTTGCACACTTGCACACAACACGTTCTGTATCTTGTAAATCGTATCTTATTTTTATATTTATTTTATTTTTTGTGATTGGCTGCTTCATGTCAACCATGTATAACCTGTTGCACATTCCTCTCTGTACAGTCATGCTTATATTAATATTTAATTCTACAGCTTACTGTCATGCACATTCTTTTATATTTTATTCTTTATATCTTATTTTTCATTCATTTTATCTTATGTTTACTTCCCTTGTGTTGTTTTTTCAATATTTGCACTGTCCATGGAGCGGACCCGACTCTCATTTCACTGCTGGTTATACAGTCTCTGTATAGTCGTGTATGTGACAAATAAAACTTGAAACTTGAAACTAATGAATCTTATTTGTTTGTGGTGGTTAATTTTTATTGCATTAATTTTATTATCAGTAAATGATACAGTAACTATTAGAAACATTAATGATAATTATTAATGTTGTTTGGCAACCAAAAATATTTGTGCTAAAGAACTATTTTTAGAAGAATTGCTGGGTATTTATTGTATTATTAATTAAAAAAAAGTATTAGAAAAATTAACTAGTAATAATTACATTAAGATACATTTTTTCTTAGCAAAAAATAAAAGGTTTTGCTAATGAATTTTATTTGCTTGAAATTGTGTTTGTTGTGGTTTTTATTTATTGTTTAATTGTATTAATTAAACTAAAACAAGAAAATACACTAATAATTGTTAAGATGTAATGTGGCAAAAAAAAACTTTTTTTTAATTATTTATTCCATTGTTGTGCTAAACTCTAATTTTATTTAAAAACAAACAATTTGGAAAAAAAAAATCAATATATTCTTTAATAAGCTACAATGTTGCTTGGCAAAAAGGGGACAAAAGATGTGCTAATGTATTTTTTATTTGCTAGATTTGTTTGTGGTGTTTTTTTGTTGTTGAATTATTGTATTATTATCGTATTACTAATAATTTCTAAACAAATTACTAAAAAATATGAACAATAATAGATTAAAAAAATATTTAATAAGTTATAATGTTGCTGTTCCATACAAAACCAATAGTTGTTTTTTGTTGCATTATTGTATTATAAAAAAATTCTAAACTAATTATTAAAAAATAAATAAAAATAGATCAGAATAGAGATTAGACAACAGAAATTGTTTAAAAAGTTACAATGTTGCCATTCCATAAAAAAAAACTATAGTTGAGAGCAAATGTTTGTGATTATTGTTAATATTTCTACTGATTTTTTATTTATAAAGTAATTAAATTATACAATTACAATGATTATTGAATTATATTGATACCCCATGTGATAAAATTACTGCAACTCAAACTAATTGCTTTATTTTTTCAGAGTTAAACTTCATGGCAGGTGATTAGTGCATATTTGTAAAATGTTTGAATATTTAATAAAAAGCTTTTTTGAACATCAGATTCACATCTAAACTCGTGATGCCCAAAGTTACAGAAGTTAATCATTGCATCAACATTACAAGAAGCTCTGTGGCAACGCTTCCCGGCTCGAGTGTGACCTACACTTCAGATGAACATGTTGAACGGGCCCTCAATTGTTGCCAACTTATGGTTCACCACCGCTCACGTAATATGTCTGGTTGAGTAACCGGTGATTTTGATGCAACTGGTACAGAGTGACTGGGGCAAACGTTTCCTGTTTCTCCACCCAACAAGACACTTTATCCCGCTGTGTATGTGAACGCATATCAGTGTTTCCTTTGTTTTTTTTTTCTGTTTATTTTTATTTAAATAGTTCTATTTAGTTTTAATTTCAGTTTTAAATTTTTACATTTTAGTACATTTCTCATTTTAAAATGAGAAACATCAAATTAAATAACTAGCCAAAATTAGAAATGTTGCCTTGTATAAAAAATATATAAAATTGACAAAAACAACAAAATTACTAAATCGAAATGAAAACACAAAAATATAAAAATAAAAACTGATGCATAATATTAATAAAAACTATAAAAGTACCTCAAAGTTTTTTTTATCCATGTAATATTTATTTTATTTCAGCTTTACTTCAATAAAAAATAGTTTTAGCCCTAGTTAATCTAGTTATTATAGTAAACTACAACTGAAGTAAAAATGAATAAAAACTATAGACATATTAAAAAAAACAAAATCACACAACAAAATTACTACATCAAAATTAAAACAAAAAACAAACTGATTCAAAATATTAATAAAAACTATAAAAGTATCTCAAAGTTTTTTTTTTCCCCCATGTAATATTTATATTTTAACGTTACTTTACCTAGCAACCCTGATAAACATTTGCAGCTAATATTGACATGATATGTTAACATACTGCAGTTTGGAGCTGCATATAAAACACACACACACACACACACACACACACACACACACACACACACACACACACACACACACACACACACACACACACACACACACACACACACACACACACACACACACACACACACACACACACACACACACACACACACACACACACACACACACACACACACACACACACACACACACACACACACACACACACACACACACACACACAGAGGTCACAGCTGAGTGAGACAGCCGGCTCTTTCAGTGTGCTATACCTTCTTTAGCGGGCGTGTTTTGTGGAGACACAGACTGAGAGAGTGTGGAAGCGTCGTCTGACGTGAGCTGCTCTTCATCTGCAGGAGTCAGTTGGTTAGTGAACAGACAGACAGACAGTTACAGAAGTAGACAGGTTAACATGCGAGGACTCTGTCACAGCTGTGAGATGCTCGCAGGACAGACAGTCTTGGATGTATGCATTCAAGTTAGTTCTGTGCAAGACGCACTGTATTGATTTTTAGATACGAGGGGCAGAGTTACACCATTAGCATTGACTGGGTCATACATATATGTGATGTAGGGAAAAGGAAATGAGGCGTTCTTAAAAGCAAGGAAGTATCATGCATCACAGTGGTCTTTATTTATTAGTTTACACCAGTTTGAAAGGTAAAACACTGTTTAAAAGTTTGGGGTTAGTAGGGATGTAACAATTCACCACTTGCTTTGTATCGCTACTGTTCATAAGCGCCACCTACTGGCAAAGAGTGAATTTGTGTCTCATTCAGCCCATCTGCTGTTTTTGTTTAGCGCAGATGTTATGTCTTATAGTTTCACAAAGCTAATGTAGGGCCATTCTGTTTTGGCTTCAAATTTCAAAGTTATACAATCTTATTTAAATCAAACACTGCTCATGTTGCATGTGTGCATCATCTCTGTTTGGATTGTGGTTAAAATGCAGTAGCCTTAGTTTATTTGAAGAGATTTTTTTTTTAATTATTTATTTGATTTGGGATTTGTTTAAAATTTCCATTTAGTTTTTTTTATTTGACATTTTCATTTCACAAAGAGAAGCAATAAAAGAACACCTTTTCATTTATAATTTGACTTAAATCTCATTTTGTAAATAAAAATCATAAGAAAATCTTATCTTGAAATCAGTATCATGAATCGTGACTGAATTGTTACATCCCCAGGAGTTAGTTTCTTGACATTTCTCACAAATGGCTGAATTTATTTGGTCAAAAATACAGTAAAAATAGTAACATCGTGAAATATTTCTACTCAAAAGAGCTGTTTTCTATGTGAATATATTTTCAAATATAATTTACTCCTGTGATCAAAGCTGAATTTTTTGCATTATTACTCCAGTCTTTCTTTTTTTTTTTTTTTTTTTTTACAGATTTCTATTTTAAATAAATGCTGTTCTTTTAAACTTTATTTTTTTTATTCAATTTTAAAGCAGTACATAAACATACTTGGATGATCCCATAAATACAAAATGTGTATATCTCTATTATGCATTTACTAAAAAATATGTAGAACAGCCTATTTGTAGAAGGTCACAGCAGAATGTTTATAGAGCAAAAGAAACAAAGGAAGAAAGAAATAATTAAATAAAGAGAAAAATAAATATGTATCCATTACTCCAGTCTTCAGTGTCACATGATCCTTCAGAAATCATTCTAATATGCTCATTTGCTGCTCAATAAATATTTATTTTTATTAATATTAATATTTTTGTATAAACTATGATACATTTTTTTCAGGATTCTTTGATGAATAGAAAGTTCAAAGAACAGCATTTATTTGAGATGAAAACCTTTATAAATGTCTTTACTGTCACTTTTGGTCAATTTAATGTGTCCTTACAGAATAAGATAATTAATTTACTTATCTATCTCTTACAAGCCCAAAACCTTTGAAAGGTTGTGTAAAGAGGAGGTGTGAGACTCGTGAGCGTGTTTTACCGTCTACTCGTTTCTGGTAGACCTCCAGCACTTTCTCGCTCAGCTCGCTGAAGGGGTTTGGAGGAAGCGGTCCCGTCTGCTCCTCGTCATCGCCCGTGTACGGCTGCACGTGTGCGTGGGGGCAGAGTAGAGAACACAAAATAAGACCCTCGAAGCACACCTCGGTTACGAAATGAGTCACAACGACGACTAAAAGCACTCAAACACACAAACCATCAGATGTGTTGATCACTGTGCATTCGAAAGCATGACAAGTCACAAATCCTCTAATATTAAAACACAAAATATGAAGTGAGAACACCGCAAATCCAAACTACAAGATTTCAATGTAACAAGGAGTCATGCAGATATTTCAAAAATGAAATCTGTGACAGCGGCAAACAAAACTCCCTGGGATTTTACCTGGACCGGCGACTGTCCCTTAAAAAGAAAAACAGAGCTTCATAAGAGCCTGCTTTGAAACTTGAGGCCTTTTCCTTACAAACTGATGCTCATTTCACCACCTGTCTCTGAGATGATCTGGCGCCACCTAGTGACAGGGATGTCTGTGTTTATGGTAATGTCGCTCTGACACTCACCGGCGGTCTTTCCACCACAATCCCTGCAAGCCGCTGTGACTGCGGCCCTGCTGTCATCATGTCAAACCGGTTCTGTTCGCGAATCTGAAACGATCACAAGAAAGAACTTAAGACTCAGTGACATCGATGAAATGGTGGGTAAAGCCCTGTTCACACCATAAAGATAACTATAAAGAAAACGATTTTAGCATCCACACCAGCGAACAATATCGTCTGTTTATTCCAAGCGCACGTGCGTCTGCTGCTTTAAATTCTCGATCTTGCTATAGCAGGATTGATTCTGACTGGCTGTAAGTGTTTTTATTGTTCATCAGCTGGAAGAAATGGTTCCGAAAGTGATTCCAATGATATCGTTTCTCTGTGCCTTTATCGTTATAGTTGTGGTGTGGACTCTGCTATTCTTTAATACTGATAAAACGATTTTTAGAATTATATCTTTATTGTTATCGTGCTCGGGCCTTAAGAGTCCTGACTCTTTTAAAAGACTGCGATCATGTGTTTCCATAGTTATTAACGTTGTAAACCTGGCAAAGTTTTTACGGTTTCATTTTTTAAAAGTAGTAATGTTCATTCATGACAATAAATTGTTGGCATTAAAGGGATGGCTCACCTAAAAATTAATTTTCGGTCATTAACTCACCCTCAAGTTTTTACAATCCTGTATGAGTGTTTCTTTCGTTTGGTGACCATAAAACAAGATATTTTGAAGAATGTTGGCAACCAAACGGTTGACAGTAGCCACTGACTTCCATAGTATAGAAAAAATACTATAGGAGTCAATGGCTACAAGTAGCTGTTTGGTTATTAACATTCTTCCAAACATCTGTTGTGTTCAACAGAAGAAAGAAACTGATGTTTCGAAATGGCATGAGTAAGTAATAATAAGTCACAGAAATGCTATTGTAGATTCTTTTATTTTGCTTTTGGAGCAAGTGTGAACGCAAAAATTGTATTTATTGTAATATTTCGGTCACCTACAGAAGTTTACCCAACTAAGATGACTTGCACTTCTGAGAGCCCTGGAAATGTGAAAAAAGTTCCTTGAGCGAGTTTTAAACAGTCTGATCGCACGCATAACTTACTTTATTTCTCTTCTCCAGAACATCACTGGGGTTCGTGTTCAGAGGAACAAACTGGTTGGGATCTTCAATGCGGATCGGAGTCCCGCTGGTGTTTCCACCGTCATCGGACTTCATCCACTGCAGAGGAGGAGGAAGAGAAAGAGATTTAGCACAGAACTCAGGAAAATAAATACAGGCTGAGATTTTGAAGCATTTGAGAGCATTCAGAGTCAGTGTAAAAGTCTAGTGACTGCTGTTTTGAAAGAGTTGCGCAAAATGTTGAAATCATTCATGCAAATCACAAATTTCTACCATGAAAAACATTACGCATTATAACAAATGCCTGCAGAGGGAGCCAACGATGATTGTTTTACACTTTACTGCACGATCTAATCCTTGTTTAATATTGACCAAACATTTCATTCAAATGTCCACTTAATCTTTAATCAGTTAAAGTTAACCACTTAATTAGAGCTGCTCTGAGAGTCAGATTCACCAACATTTCACCATTTTGGTTGATAAAAACTATCCTCATATATAAACAAAGTTCACAGCAACCTGTCAAAATAAAACTTAGGTTTAACTCAAGACAGAAATATATATCACTGCTGTACAGTATATTGTACTTCTCAAAATAAGCAATAATATAATAACACAATTATTTTATAAGTCACATTTTTCCCCTGTTTTAATTTTAACAGAGAACCTCTGCAGTGCAGCAATTTGCCAAAAGATAAAGAACTGTTAAAATCTTAATTTGTTCACATTTAAAGATTAACTAAAGATTAATTAAATTGTTATAGTCTTATGCCTTTAATTTGCATTACATCAAATTCAGAAAATTAAAACAGACATCATTTCTAACAAAATAAGCATTTCTTAGTGCTCAATTGTAAAAGGTTTAATAAATTACTTCATTTTTAAAGATTTACGAATCCAATGCATAAACACGTTTAGAATTAGTAGAATTTAATTAAACCATTAAAATGGAATTCAGGAAAAAAGTAAAACAAATAAAACAGAATTCATATGGCTCTTTAACTTTAATAAATTGTATACGTTTCATGATTTCAATGATTTGATGATTTTCAAATCTAGAAAATAATTTTGGGGAAACTAAAACAGAATTTGGAAAAAAAAATAATGGATGTTATAAGGTCTCCAAATTGTGTGTTTTGTTAAACTTTTGATAAATTGTTAAATTGGATAGGTTTCTTGATTTCTATTAATTAGACATGCCTTTTTATCAACAACATTTACTTTAACCATTAAAATGGAATCCAGAATAATTAAAACAGAAAAACATGGAATTCTGAATAATTTCATAGGGCCCTAAAAATGCAGCCAAAGCTCTAATACTAAAGCCTTGACCACTAGAGGTCAGGAGGGAACTGTGTTTGGCATCATGCTTGAAGGCCGTCAACTGACAGAAGTTATATGAGGCTTCAAAAGTTTCTGTGATGACAGAAATATGAGCTCATTTCATCTGCTTTCAGGTATGCTCAGGAAATAACCACATACTTGCTCATCCACAAAATCTGTTCTGATAAGAAAGATTTACTACTTTTACAGCAATCCCCCTTTTTTTCCCATTCAAAAGGCTTTTAAAAACTGGACTGCACAAATCTCAGATGACCATAACAGAGATGAACCGAGCCTCACCGTGGTCTTGCTGCGTCTGTTCTCCTCGCTCGCCCCATCCGACACGTTCACCTTCATGTAGCAGTTGGGTGAATTGAGCCAGCGTGTTTTCTCTCTCTGCTGTCGCTGCTGCAGCAGATTCAGAGGGAAGCGTGGAGCATCGTCGTCGTCGAACATGAATGCCGTCACTGTCGCAGGAATCTCCACTTCGCTCTTGTGCCGCAGCTTCTCCCGCACGATGGGATGCCGGTACGTGTAGCCTGTCCTGTAACCCTGAAAGAAAAACAGAAATCTTTATAATATACATCAAAAATAAAAAGTATGCAAAACAATTTTATAGTGGAAACAGAAAAAAAAAGTTTGCAAAAGAACAAAACCCATAAATACTATGAACAAGAACTACAAATATGCACCAAACTATAAATAAAATAAATAAAAGCACAAAGATACATGCAAATATAAATAATAATGAACTAAATTGAAATGCTAATATCAGGATAAATGTACAAATATTTAAAA
>CM041793.1:2851135-3213635 GCA_023376895.1 Aspiorhynchus laticeps | reverse complement strand
AAAGGCAGTTTACCTCCTCGTTTGCCCTCCGCTCATTTTGTTTTGGATACGCCGCTTGTTCCCTTCATGAAATCATGTCACATCTTTCGTTTGGAGTTCGTTTGGAAGCGGACCGAGACCCATCTTTTTAGCGGTCTCGGTCCACACCAGGGTTCGGATGGCAGCGTGGCACACTTACTCAAACGAACCGCACTAACAGAGCAAATCGCACCAGAGTTCGTTTTAATTTAACCAAACATGACAAGTGTGAACACACCCTTAGTTGAGCGCATACGTTTTTTTTGGCGCATTTTTAGAATATACATGCTCATCTTGGTGTTTCCATCCAACATTTTTTTATGCGATATCCCAAAATGCGCATAAAAATAAATGGATGGATACTAGGGGTGGAACGATACATGTATTCATACTGAACCGTCACGGTGAGGACATCTCGGTTCGGTGCATGAGGCCTTACAACGAATACAGGCAATTCACCCTTAATCCAGAAGGGGCGCCCGCAGGAATGCAACGCTGTTTGATAACTGCCAGCAGAAGAAGAACAGCAAATTCCATGAGTTGCGCACTTGAAAACAAAGCCCACTAGACAGTGACCATATGCTGATTCTGAATGTCTCTCTCACACAGACTGACAAAGGGGTATACTTTAAAGGCTTGCGAAATGGAGTTTTGCGCTCGTGTATCCTACCTCTCTCATTCGGCACAAATCCAAATATTCCATAATATTTCCATATTTACAATGTAACGTATCTGAATTACGTAGATACGTATCAGTCTTATGTAAAATATAGTCTTTGTACTTCAGTCGCGTTCCAACGGTGACACAGAGGCGGGCGCACTGATGTTTGGTTCACTGTATTTTATTTTGATAACGTACCAACTGCGCTGTCAAGTTAGTAATGCTGGAACTGATGTGTTTTTTTGTGTGTCTGTTTCCTTATACCAGCAGAATCAACTTTAAACACTTATTGTCTTATTAATAATGCCTCACTGTATAAAGGTCTGCTTTTATTTGTGTACACTCACAATGATGACGCTTTCTGCCATTTGAGTTTCCTTTCGGTGAACAAATTAAGCCTGTCACAAAAATTAACTGAAACTCAGCATATATAGGCTACGTTACGTGTCACACTGTTTGTTCCCCCTTGTTTATCTGTAAACTAAATCAAATATATTTCAAGAATTTATTCCTTGTATGTATATATGTACTGCAGATTTTATATATATATATAACATTATAATGTAATATATTTAGTATTTTCACATCTAGGTGGAAAAAACTGTAATTTGTATGTTACTACTGTCTGTTCAAAATAAATGAAAAGAAACAGAGCATATCGAACCGTGACCCCTGAACCGAGGTACGTACCGAACTGTGACATCTGTGTACCGTTCCACCCCTAATGGATACATAGCTAATGACAAGCACAGAACTACCTTCGTTGATGGTCCAAGGGCTTTTTGCAGCTCTATGCGCTCCTCTTGCTCATCCAGACTGCCTTGGTAGTTGTAATAGGCAATGTCACCCAGGATCAGAGCCTCCTGAGAGATGGGCAGAAGGCCGCACTTCATAGACGACACCTGACATGGCAGAAGAGATCAATGGCAAGTCCTGGTGATTTACAGTTATAATGTAAATTTCAGCTACATATTACTTTGGAACTGTTGATAGAGTATGTGGAGCAGAAGCAGGTGTGACTGGACGGATACTTACGGCAGCAGCGGCCGGTGTGCGTATGTGAATGATGCAGCGCACGTCAGGTCTCACAGAGTAGATGGCAGCGTGAGGGCTGAAGCCAGCCGGGTCAATCTGCAGGTTGGTGGAGCCCTGATCGATCACGTCACCAAGAATATTCACCTTCACCTGGAGAACCAAAGAAACACAATGTAGTTTATCACTGAAGATGATTGTAAAAATGTAGGCTAAAGACATTGAACCTTTCCTAAAACCCCAAAAATTGAGGCTACACAAGCTTTATTAAATAAATTCATATTAGCACAGATACAGCATCTGATTGCTCTTTATTCCCACATCCTACGCTATCTCTCATTTCCTATTAATCCTGACACTGTGCACCTAATCAGGAAGGAACCGTCATATGAGATACACTGAGAACCGGTGGATGATTCGGTTAATGTTTTAAATAAGCCTCCAGTTCCTGGTATCGTCAACAGATGATGACCAATGGGGAAATACTCCAGGAAGTTTACAGCCTGATTAAGCTGATTTACACTAACGTTCAAAGGTTTGGTGTCAGTAAGATTTTTGTATTTAAGAAATTAATATTTTCTCCAGCAAATTGATCAAAAGTGACAACAGAGACTGTAGAGCATTTCAATTTCAAATAAATGCTGATCTTTTAAACTTTTTATTTATCAAAGAACCTTAAAAAAAAAAAAAACGCACCTCACTTTTCAAAAAATCTAATAAATGTAGACTTGAGCATAAGACAGCTTAAAAAAAAAATCTTACCGACTCAACTTTTAGTATTAACTAGTATTAGCATTAATTATTCATCAATGATCGGTTGTGTGCGAGTGAATTAAGGTGCCTGTGCATGTCTGATTCGACTAGAGCTCTGATCGAATATCAGATTGCATCACATGCTTGCCCTGAAACAGGCCACCCAACATGCCTTTCACATGTGCCACACCCCATATCACTACCAGCTTAAAATAAACACACTGTCCCGCTGCTGTTAATGAGCTCAGAATGACATCCAACCTCATACAGATCATATTTATACACAGCTACTAATATCATGTGACTGTTCTGTCACAAAAACAGAACATCCCCACAGGAAGTTGGTCCACTTCTGTATGGACATATCTGCTGTATTATGCCACCACACTAATGCTAATGGACTGAAACAAGACCTAGCTGTTCTCATTTGGAGAGTTGTAGCTTAAAGTTGGTTTTAGTTTATGATGCAATAAATGGTAAAGTAGTGTAACTCCCTGAGGAAAACTAAACTTATGTTATCAACCAGTGTGTGGTTTGATTTCTGTTGTCATCTTATAAAACAGTCCAACAAAAGCATGAATATAATCATCTTTATAAATAAAGCACATTCCTAGATTTTTAAAGAGTGAAATAAACATTTAACAGGGCACAAAAAAGCAAAAAAGGAAAAAACAAAACTACAAGTTACATTTCCTGTTACATGAACTTTTGGAACGGTTTACAGCAGTTGCTCCACAGACATGAAATCTCATGCCACATTATGTAAGAGTTACAGTGATGCTTGCTTTAGCAAAACTCTACTAATCAACATTGCTCATACCTGCGGTTAGTGATTTGAACACACTTCTTAAGGTGCGGCCACATTTGCTGTTCTTTCATGGGTAAAATCCAGTCATTTTAAAAAAAAATCCATGGGGTTGGGAACTTCCCCATGCATTAGGGATGCACCGAAATGACAATTCTTGGCCGAAGACGAACAAAATTAAACACTGGGTCGAAGGCCAAATACCGAACACTGTTTTTTGCATTTTCTTCCCCATGAAGGCCTATTTTGCCATTGCATAAATTAAATATCCAAAATGTGCTTTTTACTGTTTTGTCCTGCTTTTCAAATACAAAACAACAATTTAAAAAAGATTTACTTAACACTGAACATTTTGTAACATTCTAGCAGACATTACACCAACAAAGCACAATTTAACTTAAAATTGATAAGTTACTAAAAATATTTTTTGCACCTTTTTGGGAAAAAAAGGTTCACCCTTCTTGAATCAGGCATGTCTTTTTTTTCTGTAAAAATAAACGCAGCCTTTCTGAGCAGAAGAGACTTCTTTTAAAACATTATAATATATTACAGATCCCAATTTGAACACTATGTGTGAATGTTATAATAAATGTATAGCTGTTGTAGGGTAATTAATATTATCATTATTATGGTCTTTTTTATTTTACTGAACAACAGTAAAATTTCAATACTAACATTTATGAATGTTGATGGAGTTGTTGCTTTTTCTGAGATTTTATTTTGGCAGAAACCCACAGGAAGATATGTGCTTCTTTTTGTTGACAACAGCATGCAGATATTTAAATGATTCTCATTACGAATTTGGGAAGATGTTTGACGCACATATCACAGTCACATCTTTAAAAAAATTACAAAAATATGTTACTGACCAAATGACGAGTAACAATGTTTTAGCGCAGATTTTTCTTGCACTTTGGACTTTGAACCCTGGCACCGCGAGCTCATGCAGCACTGTTTGAATACATGAAATTTGTTCTGCAGTTTATTTACTAATCGTTTGAGGCCATTTCGCGATTTCAATCATCATACCGTAACCAGCATCAACCAACTCTTCTCATCGGAGACATGAGATGCAGCGCTAAGCAGTCTCTCGCTATCGGTGCTTGTAATGTTTTTTGTGTCTTTCTCTGACAGTTTTAAATACTTTCACACTGCAGACACATTTGCTGCATTAGTGCGCGAATCTATTTGATCGCGTCACGTCATTGTTCGGTCTTTTCACTTATTCGGCCGCACACCGAAAGAGTTTTTTTTTTTGCTATTTTTGGCCGATCAATTTCGGTTGCCGAACATTCGGTGCATCCCTACCATGCATTTTTCGCAACAGGTTCAGGTTGGATTCACCATGTTGACCAACAGAAAGCTGCTTGGTTTGAAAGTGACGTCTGTGTGAGATGTGCTTCAAACATTGAAACACAACTGACATTAACGGACATTTTTAGCCTGCAAAACTTCACTAATGTGTCCATACTTTTATTTTTAAGTAGTCTTAAACTTTGGTGCGTAAGCCATCCTCCTGCACAATGTGGGCTATGGACATTAATGATACCCCAAATTGAGTTTTTTGATTGTACATTGAAGGAAAGGCCCAAGTGATTTCAAGAGACCAGAGGTTGTGTCCCAAATTACAATGATACCATAGGTGCATCCCAATTTGTGTATTAATGCACTATTCTATGCCGTTTTGTAGTATAGTGCAAGTAGCTACAGCGCAAAATAAACATGAATGAACATCAGAAGTTATCTTGTTTCAACCATCAATAGACATCAATAAACAATTTTTCAAGCTAAAGTCCACCAAGGTCAATTGGAGGGGGAGGGGCTATCAGACTCCGATTATTAATGACAAAATAACCATAAAAAAATGTTACTTTCAGTTTGTAGTCTGTTACTGATTACAGATTATATTATGAAAACTGTAGTTAGTAACATAATCTAGGTTACTCGTTTTAGGTAATGATTACTTTTAGATTTTACTTTTTAAACTTACCATTAAAAATAGCATATTGATATTATTAAAGCAAAGAGGAAGAAAATATATTCATTTTTTTTATATAAACATCAAAAAATGCATTAAACATTACACTAAACCAGGGTTTCTCGAACTGAGCTTAACCCTCTAAGCGCCAAAGTCGCAAAATTGCGACAAGACGTCATACTTAATCAAATAGACCGTAGTTCCTTATATGGTGTAATATCTCATTTGAATTCCCTACCACTAGATGACAGACATGTAGTACTTCGATTCTAGACCAAAATTACGTCCTGTTCCTATTCAAAGTGTTCGAGGAAATAGCAGAGAAAGTGAGTGATTGTGTCATTGATGCGAAAGTAGTTCAGTTCACAGTGTCACGAGTGAATTGTGAGATTTGTGAGAGAAAATCGCCAAATGGCTAATAGAAATTTGTACCGTGAGGATGTGTTGCAAATGTTATTCGCCGATTCTGACTCTGAAGGGGAATATTTGCCTTTTGGAAATGACGATCGGCCGTCTAATGATCGCGCTTCTCCCGGTACATCTTTGCAGCGCAATGGTGCCGCGCGCGCAAGGCGAGAGAGTTCACGAAGCACAAACAAGTGATCATTTGACCCTTTGCCCAACGGGGATGGGGGTGGCGGGGGTGGACGTGGTCGTAGTGTCCATAAGCTGTTGATCTCTGAGCTCACGGAGCGCTGCTGGCTCCGCGCCGCGGTGCTGATGGTCGGCCAGATTGCGTCTTTTTTTCTGATCGCACGCACTCTATGGGCCGCCAGTACAGGTGCAGTCAGTGTGGGGTTGGTCTACCATACTCTCAAGAACTATAAACTGTGTCACTTAGATACCTGAATGGGCAGATAGCTGGTCAACTGATCACAAAATAGACACATGTATTTTACTATGGCACAGTAATATAGTAATAATTTACTACTTTCTCCCATTTTACTGTTGATTTCCTCTTTTCCTGATCATTTGGAATGAGGATAAAAAGACAAAAAAACAAAACAAACATGCAAATAAGCTCAAACATCCATTATTTCCTGAATATTACTGATGAACTGATCAAAAAGTAGGCTACTGTTCACATGAGTTTTACTACTATATAGGATAGTGATATAGTAACAATTTAGTACTTTCTCCTGTTTTATTGTTGATTTCCTCTTTTCTGATCATTTGGAATGAGGATAAAAAGACAAAAACAAACAAACATGCAAATAAGTTCAAACATCAATTTAATATCTACTATTTCCTGAATATTGTGAAATTCAAGAGGACCGCCCCCCTGTTGACATCATAATATGCAAATTAGATGAGTATATTTACACCCCACATAAACTTTAGGTCATACCCAACATTTTTCTAATTTACAGTAGATCTCTATCTTTAAGCCTTTTCAAGCCACAAGCTTTTGAAATCTTGATGTCAAAATCCAGCATTTTTTTTAAAAAACCCGGGCGCCTAAAGGGTTAATGTAAAAACTGTAGTAAGTTGATAAAAAAATTTACTGAAACATTAACTCGCAAAAACAAGGGAATATTCACTGCATGAACAAACATTAACAAACATGGAAACAACAATGACACACCCAAAGTCTTCCAGGTTTGATATGTTTTTGTCCAGAACAATGTAATCATGGTTGAGTACATATAACATAAGTACATAGTGTATAAATGCACAGTGCATAGTGTGTAATTTTGGATGCAGCTTATGCACTATATACCCAACTGTCTAGGAATTATTAATTATATAAGGTTATTTTGCCATCCAACACCATTCTGATTTTGATCATTCAGTTCATTAAGTGCATCATCCAGGTATTTGTAGTGCACTTTTCTTTTCAGATTTATTACTAATATCTAATCATCACACTATTTATACCGCAAATGACTTTGAAGAGTGCATAAGTAACCAAATTAGGACGCACCTATATAAACTTGGCTCTTTTGACTACCCACAACAACCTTGCATCAAAGCAGTGAGTTTTGCACAGACATTTCTCTTCAAGGAGAGCTCAAATCTATTGCTAATGTAATGTTGTTCTCTGTTAAGCGGGCTTAGTGAACTAATGAGTGTAGAAGAGAGAGTGTGAAAGTGAGTGATCATGTAGAGGGTTAATAAAACTCTGACCCAGATTGCTGGCCTCATTCCAGCGGGCACTGTCCCCAAGGCCACGCCCACAGAAGAGGAGAACGGGAGTTCTGAATGACTGTGTCAGCAACACTGAGATCTCGCTCTATCACTCTCATACACACAGAGACAAAAAAAAATCCTGTGTGTTCTGACTATGCAAAAGAGTTCGGTCTTTATCTAGCCTACCTCTGAAACACACTGTCCATGCAAACAATAAGAAACTGGACAAACCTGTATTGGCTTTGATCCATGCATAAAAGATCAACATGCACCTATTATAAATGACCAAAAAATCTGATCTGCCCTAATCCTGAAATGGCACAATGACTGAGTGTATTTTTCATGACCATGAAAAATGTGTTTGTGGTAGTAGTCGTAACTCAAGCCCAAACACAATTCAGCATAGTACTGCATTAAATACAGCATTAGCCAGCACAAGAGTGCAAGTCAGATGCATAAACTGCCGCTGCTCGCCTCAGGAGCTTTCAATTCTGTTTACTGAGTCATAAATGCTGCAGGCAGGAGGACAAATGTGCTTCACAAATCTGTTCCAGTGTTAAATCACCTGATTGGCAGGAATTTGTCAAAACAGCATCCACCACGAGCAGCGTGTCAAAACTCATTAATACGCCAGCGGGAGAGAAAAACGCTCAAAAGCGATACCTCAAGAACTGGTTCGGTTCTATTCATCACCAACTAAATTGTGGTTTGCAGATATGAGCCAGACGTGAACTCTTAGCAAGGGCGTAAATGCAGTCGTATAAACTTGATATTAGGGCTGTGTATCACCAGCAAAGTCACGATACGTATCACAATACAGAGGCCATGATACGATACGCATCACGATACGGGACTGCGCTAAATTTCACCTCAGAAGAATTTTGTAAAACAGCTGTTTATTAAACACTGCATACTATAAGGCAGTTGGCCTCTGCATTATGAAGGGCCTCCATAACTGTACCACAATACAATATAGGCAATGGCATATATTTCATGTTTACATTGGGCACTCCCCACCAGGTACAATATTCTGATTGCTTGCATCTTGTTTTTAAGCCCATAAATAATAATGTACTCGTTCTAATAAATTTATATTGTAATGTACTCATATTAATATATTAAAAAAATCATCTTAACATTGCTGGTAGGTTATCATTGCAAATTAACGCACTCTCTACATTTAAAAAAATATATAAATATTAGAAGCGTTCTAAACTAATGCGCTGTCTTCGCTGTATCTAATGCACACACACGCTCAGTCACTCACACAGATCACGTTGCAGCCGCACACAGACATTCAGGAACAAACTTTTTAGCGCTGCCCTGCAATTTTATCAATAAAATAGCTTAAATCGCTCAAGAGCTACATTATCTTTTTCAACAAGGAGCTGGTGGTAACATCATTGTTTCTAAAGGAGCCACAGCTTCACTGTTAATACGGTGGTAATTCATACACACACAGCCTCTCTCTCTCTCTCTCTCTCTCTTTCATAAGTGAACACTTGATGAATTATACTTTTCTGAGAATAGAATATCGAAGTGGATATCGCTAAACTGCAAGCTAACCGTGTTTTCAGAAAGCAAGCACATTAATCCACAGTGGAGAGAGAGCGAGTGCACATGGTTGCCAGGTTGACAAAGATAAGTAACACTTAGCAGATATTTCCGTATTGCGCAAGTGGGGAGCTCTGTTTCGGGGATTACGTCTCTGTATATCAGGCAACCCAGTTGTGTTCCTCTGCGGCCAGATTAAACCTTGTTGTGTATCTTATATTATGCTCTATTCATTATTTTTTATAAACCTCACACTTTTCTACTCCATTTTAAATGGTGTTCTTGCATTCAAATGCCACAATATCGATACAGGGCCAGCTCATCAAATCTCTGTGACGATACATTGTCGTATCGATGTATCGAACACAGCACTACTTGCAGGGCTCTAGACTCATTCTTCCCACTGGTCGCACTTGTGCGACTAACTTTCTCAGTTGGTCGCACGAGCACATCATTTGGTCGCAATTATTATTATATATATTTTTTTTTTTATTTTTTTTTTATACAACATTTGATTAATCAATGCATGGACTTTTATCATAGTTTATAGTTATATGGTAACGAAAGTGTTCAACATTCAACCTTTTTTCATCAGTATGCTGTATTATACCGACTAATACATCACATGCTGTATTATACCGACTAATACATAACAGAATGTTTAGCAAACACTGAGGAATCAAATAATAATAATATTAAAAAAAATAAGGAAAGCCTCCATAGTGTAAAGTGAGGTAAACAGCAAAGATAACAAGCTTTTCAAAACGAAAACAAAAAGTAAAGTAAAACTAAACTGTCTGTCGCTGACAGGGCTTGCATGTTTTCTCTACAAGAATACCAACATGTTCACCTTCTCTGGTATAAGAAGAGGTCTTTTACTTTAGTTTGAAAACCAAATCCTTCCGCTGTGCGCACCTTCGCGCTTGTGCTGAAGTGGCAAGTGAAAGCACAATGGGCGCGCGCTGCTCCCCCTCTGCATACGCGCCGCTTCTGCGCTGCATCTGCTCTGCTTACGCGTGAGGTGTGAAATGGGCGTATCCCAGGCTCTACTGAATGCGCCTCTCTTCACTTGATCAGTGAAATCTTTCTCCTGCTACAATGTGCCGCAGCTCTTCTGCGCACACGCTTTGGAGCAGCGCAGACCATGTACTCGCACAAGTGCGACCACGTCAAATTTTTACTCGCACACTCTCAAAAAATGGTCGCAAATGCGACCATTTTGGTCGCAGTCTAGAGCCCTGACTTGATATGTGCACTTTTGTGGCGGTAGTTAAAAAAAACACAAAAACGTTACCTTCAAAAGTGTGTTGTTATTAGGGTGGTTAGATATAAACATTAAAAGCTTTGACTTTAACAGAATCTGATTTGACTCCAGATCCAGTGTGAACAAGTGTAGACAAACACCTTGAGTGTTTTTGCACAAATTAATTGGTCCACAAGGTGGCAACAATATCTAGGGCTTTTTCACACTTGAAAAAAAAAACAAGAGATTGAACGGTAAACTACTGGAGACGAATATGAAAAATAGACATTCACATTTATGAGCGCTTATGTGGGTTAAGAGATACACGCAATTCTAGTTAAAATTAATACAAAGACATTTTTAACCATTCGTAACTTCTGGAGAGATATAGCACAGACACTGGACAAAGATTATATATTTTTTAGTGCACTCTAGGGTGTTGAATACCTGTGTTCGCACATGCTATCAAATGGTGTATTGGCTAAGTGTTCACGTCAAAACCCAAGTATACTTTGGGCTTTTTTGCTGGGGTTTTCCAGGACCAGGATTAAGAACCACTGCAATACGATTAGAAAATAATAAGCATGAACAACTACAGGCACTAAAAGCCTCCGAAGGACATGAACACACAGGCTAGTACAAATCCAAAACCCACTCTGAGATTTCAATGAAATAACCGGCTGATTAAGCACTCGTCAAACATTGGCAACAAGCACTGAGCTCAGTCAAGGTCTGCCAATGCATTCCCTCTGTACACAGCACATATCAGACTGCAAAAATCCCAAACGCACAGGAAAACACATATTAAGCTCTAGGCAATATTATCGTCTCATTAATAATTTAAACCGACTGCTAGAACAAAAAAAAAGTAAAAAATGCCAAAGCAGCACAAAATATAACCTGAAGCTATCACAACGGAATCATTAAGTAATTATTTATAATTTAATCAACATAATATGTAACTGATAAATGAATTCCGACGGTAAGAACTGCACAAGCCTGAATCTAATCTATTTTAAGTCTTACTGGAATGTGAGTTTAACTAAAGCAACCACTCAAAGTGACCCCGGCATCCCTGTGGTGTGATGGTCGAGCCGTTCCCAGAACCGCTATCAGGCTCTGCCGTGATAATGCAAGACAGACAGTTTGTTTACCAGATTGGACGCAGAGGCCTCAGCGAAGGACAGTCCTCTGGGGAGGATGAGGATATGATCCTGCTCCTTACTGACACGAACCTACAAGTAAAAAAAAAAACAACAAATAATAAGCAGCTGTTTTTCCTCTTCTGATCAAGTTAGCTCAGGGTTTCTTCATCTATTCCAACAGGCATCCATATACTCAAAATTTGATATTTCCTTATTTAGCACACCTGTTAAGATCATCAGCATGAGTGCAGATGCTATAACTACAGCATTATGAAGACAAAAAGCATCTTGGTCCAATAACAGCCACTGAAAAGTAGACGTGTGTAATTTAATAATAACAATTTAATTTGATGATGAAAGGGAAAGCAGATATCTTTCTCCATGTATTAAACTGGGAGTGTCTGATTAGTGGAACTATAATGTTTATCGCCTGCAGTAATGGATTGCGAAACGCTGGATTACACAATGTACATCATTCACTTTCACTTCCTTTTTCTACAATATTGACACCAAAAACAAGTATAATATTTAATCTGTGGCAGCGATGTTAATGATATAAACTGTGCCTTACTGTAACATAACAGCTTGCGAAGTGGGCCCAACTGAACAGGTCCACTAGTCTGTAGAGGCTGGCCAGTTTACAGCGGATCTGTTTTTCTCCCTTCACCACAGTACTGGACTCCATGCTGAACATGTCGTTTATTGGGGTCACCATGCCCAAACCTGAGAAAACAGCAACAAGGGACAATTCAAGAACAGGTTTGAACCATTTTATAAGATGGACTTCAATTAAAGATTTATTAGCCCACTTAAGCGCACAACTTGAAATTAATATTTCTATACTGCTGTCATGGGAAAATGGACAACAAACGAGTGTAAATAGTGTAAATCGATACCTTGATACTACTCAAACTCAGACTAAAAGCAAGTGCTGTGTCCTGAATTAACTGATAACACCTCGAGAGTGTCCATGAAACACTGATATACCTGAATCTAATAAAGATGTTTTAGTTAGACTGATGTAGTTTATACAGCTAAAAACACTGCTGTAATCAATTTACCGTAGCTTATTTAGAACCTTCAGGGATACTGGTCAAATAATAGTAAGGAAATCCAATAATAGCTATAAAAGAAAAACTCAATTCAGCCATACAATAAATCCAGCTACAATAAACTGTCAGGACTTCACATCTAGAATACTCAGACTTTTTTTTAGAATGGCAGTTTGTATATTACAGAACTCTAGTGGCAAAAAACATTCTAGAACTCATTCTAGAGCTCCAGTTGCTTACACATTCCATTGAGTTTCACTTGGCTACATGTTCCAGAACTCATTTCAGACCTCCAGTTATTACAAGTATCAGGAAATCATTCTCAAACTCCAGTATACTTTCCATTCCAGAACTCTCTCTTGAGCTCCACTTGACTAAATGTTCCAGAATTCGTTAAACTCCAGTTCACCAAACATTTTAGAACTTAATTTTGAACATTCTAGAAACATTCATCCTTGAACTTCATATGACTAAATGTTCCAAAATATTTCCAGAACTCCACTTTACTAAACATTTCAGAAATCATTCTAGAGCTCCAGCTGACTAAACATTCTAGAACTCAACCTTGAACTCCAGTTGACTAAATCCAGCACTTTTTCTAGATCTCCACCGGCTAAACATTCAAGAAACATTCATCCTTGATCTCCAAGATGGCTAAACATTCCAAAAGTGTTTCCAGACCTCCACTTTACTTACTCATTCCAGAGCTTCAGTTAACTAAACATTTCATAACCCATCTTTGAGCTCCAGTTAACTAAACGGTTCCAGAACTCATCCTTGAACTTTAGATAGCTAAGTGTTCCAGAAACTCTTTCCAGAACTATACTTAAATGTTCCAGAACTCATAGAACTCCAGCAGGACAAATCTAGAGCTCAGTATACAGTATATATATATATGGGTAAATGTGGGCCATTTTTATATCTAAATTAAATATTGAAGTCTTATTTCTAAATCGCATACCTGTTTCCATTATATGTCGTAAATAACGCTCTAGATATGTGCATAGCCTACAGACACCTATGAGATTTAGGCTATGACTCTGAATGTACAGAAAGCACTGAAAGGGGTTCACTGAAGTTCTGCTGATTAGTTCCACATAGCAGAGCACAGAGAGAAAACAGATACATGCGCGGAGGGGCTGGATGGGGTGATAAGGGAGGAAGAAGTAAGATGAAAGAATGCAAAGGCTTTCCTGAATCGGCTAGTCGTATTTCCTCCCTCAATGTCTGTTTATGGGAATATCTGATATTTAGCGACCTGTTTAACTCTGACCAGGTGGATGAGTGGGGCAGTCTGGGACATCGGAGGACTGGAGGAATGTTGCAATCTGTTCCTGTGTAGATGAGCCACACTATGGTGTGATACTCACTGAGGGGGGAGGTGGAGAAGCCGGCGACGGAGCTGGCCATGAAGAAGTCTGCGATCTGCTGCAGAGCGAGCAGTCCTGTGGGGTTGTTCCCCTTGTTCATCTGTTCCTGGATCAGTCCCTCTAGCTCATCCCTAAATGCCTGAAAGAGAAAGAAAACAAGATTAGTGATGACTCACACACCATAATGAGAGATGGATACAGAGCTGTAATCCTCTCATGCTCCTGCATGTTTAAACCTTCTGTCCTCAGTTTTTTTCCACTTGTATCTTGATGACTAGTTAAGTCTATTAACCCATAGGCCCACTCCACTTACTCTGAAGAGCTGAAGGAGACTCTCTACAGAAAAACAAGGTAGTGAAGGATGAAAGTACCATCTTAAATTCTTTGGGTACGTCCAAAATCCATTTTAAGTCTACTGGAACAGTTTATTTTCAATGTGTAGGGAAGAAAACCATCCGTAACTGGTTTAATAAGCAGTACTAAGCTCTTCTGTATGACGCTCTGTCATTCTACACACCTGCTTGGAGTCTCAGGCACAGGGTGATCAAAGAGCTCAGACGACAGAATGAATCACAGGATAAACAGACACCGACAGAGCGCTCAAACTGACACAATGCCTCAGTTACAATGAGTGTTTGTTCTTACTTACAGAGACTTACGGACTTGTCTTATTAACAGATGTGAACTGAGGCATGTACGACTTCACTCGGCACTGTATTCGAGATTGGTGAGATAAAAACATGCAAAGAGTATGCAAAGATATATATATGCATATCAGAAAAAGGAAGGTAAACTAGTCTCAGCAGACACGCTCTGTTCACTGATGTATTTTGCACACAAAATGTCAAGCAGAGGTACAAATCTGGACTGATTGTTTTTATGCAAACTGCAGGTACTGGGATAAATAATGGCTTTTTTTAAGTTGTGTTTATATGGTACCTGGATTGTAATACTATAGATAATGAATCACTAGATTTGCCAGATTATTGGCATCAAATCTTTGAGAGATACTTTGGAGGCACTTAGAAAAAGTTAACTTAATCACAAATATAAATATTTTGCTTCGAATGTAAAATAAAATAAATATTTTTACCATAAAGATTTTTTTTCCCCTATTATTGTGGCAACAAATATTTTAGATAATTCTTCCTATAAACAGCAATAAAAACAACATGGTCGTTTCACAGGTCTAATTGGGTCATTCTTGGCCAGAATTTCAAGCAAGTCTGGCTATCCAAGACTACAGGAAAACAGCAATCCGAAATGTAGATTCCTCTTCAAATCTACAGATTCTCTGTCCATTCTGGGATGTGTTTTTGGCTGATATGTGTGTCCCATAAAGCACTTTAACTTGCCACTACAAGGGAATCCTAGTGCGCACCACAGGTCTAGAGAGATTGAGCTAAAGAAAGTCTGATTTCCATAGTCACAGTCGCCAAGCAGCCACAGGGAAGTGGGCATGGTATTTGTGTATCCATGTGCAGGCCGTCCCTGCCAAACTCTCAGTGACTTTGTGTGTGTGTGGGTCAGTGAAGTTCGCTGGGGTTTGATTTCCTAATCTAGGCTGAAACAAACTACACTAAGCAAATTAAATTGGCCCTTAAGTTTGTTTGTATTTGAATTAGAGCCTCATCCAAACATACACTGGAAAAAAAGAGAAAGAAAGAAAGCCATAAATTCATGACATTAATGCACACGTAATAGCCCAAAAAGTTACGGTAAGGGGCTGCAAATCTTAACTGTAAAAGTGAAGCACATTAACAGCTGTTCGGTCAAATTTTGTCAAAATTTCACTGCAGCCTTAAAGGGTTAGTTCATCCAAAAATGAAAATCCTGTCATTTATAACAAACCTTAAAGGGGTGGTTGACTTTTTTTTCTAGGCTTGATTGTGTTTATGGGGTGCAGTCTAACATGTGTTCATGCTTCGTTTTTTTAAAAACACATTATTTTTCACATAATTTACCTTTATTCCACACCACTCTGTCCCTTCTCGGACAAACGCCTCGATTTATTTCCTGTTTTTATGAAGCCCCTCCCTCGATGGGCTGAGATTGGTTAGCTGGCTCATTGTGTTGTGATTGGCTAAACCGCCTCTAGTGTGCGTCTAAACATCCCGCCCCTCGCCTCTGCAGCATGTGCTCCGGTTGAATTGTAAACAGTGGTGTTGTCTATATTTATCAGTTTGAGCCCGATTGATACACTGAGGATATTAGTGAAGAGGACCACGCAGAACCTGTGCTAGCACGACTCTTAATGGTATGTTTGTTTGTTGTTGTCTCATACTTTTAGATCCTCTGTCATTTGTAAATGCTACTGCTTCTGTTAGCTTTTAATATACGGTTTTATCCTGATTAAAGCTTTAATACAGCACAGCAACCGCATGCGCGTCCATGTATAAGGCTTCTCATAGCTGTGTGAATATAAGTGTATAATTGGAACAGTTGGAGCTGATCTGACGATCTGAATGAGAGAGAGAGAGAGAGAGAGAGAGAGAGAGAGAGAGAGAGAGAGAGAGAGAAAGAGAGATGCAGAGCAGGCGACGCAAGGAGCAGTATTATGAACCATTGTTTTAGGACATTGATTTTGAAACTTGTGAATATATTAGATTCGTTAGAAAACAGAATCGCGATTCATATATGAATAGATTTTTAGGGGAAGTCGTGGCCTAATGGTTAGAGAGTCAGACTCGTAATCCAAAGGTTGTGGGTTCGAATCTCGGGTCCGGCAGGGATTGTTGGTGGGGGAGTGAATAACCAGCGCTCTCTATCCTCCTTCAATACCACGACTGAGGTGTCATTAAGCAAGGCACCGAACCCCCAACTGCTCCCTGGGCGCTGTAACATAGTTGCCCACTGCTCCGGGTGTGTGTTCACTTAGGATGGGTTAAATGCAGAGAATACATTTCACTGCTGGTTATATACTCTCTATATAATCGTGTATGTGACAAATAAAAAAAAATAATTCTAAAATTCTAGTCTAAAATTCTTTTACGTGCACCCCTAGTTTTCTCTGAACCAGCGCAGCATGGCCTCGCCCCCTTCGTTGCGTGTTCCCGGGGGCGGGGTTTATCTGGGTTCTTGACGTAACGGACACGGGAAGTAACTCGTTGTAGTCCTTTACCAGCCGTTTTTGTAGGCATTAAACTGCCAGAATTTAAAAGACGATATCTCCGTTTGCATTGAACTTTCAGTGCTGCAACTTTGCAAATATTGTTTATGCTCAAACAGCAACATTGCACACTAACTAACGTTAAAAAAGTGAAATCGCAATCAACCACCCCTTTAATGTCACTCCAAAGACCTATGGAAAAACCGTCGTTCATCTTCAGAACACAAATTAAGATATTTTTGGATGAAATCCGAGAGCTTTCTGACCCTCCACAAACGGCAATGCAACTGACACGTTTAAGGTCCAGAAAGGTAGCAAGGAAATCATTAAAAGAGTCCATGTGACATCAGTGGTTCAACCGTAATTTTATGAAGCTACGAGAATACTTTGTGCGCAAAGAAAACAAAAATAAAGACTACATTCAACAATTTCTTCCCTTCTGTGTCAGTTGCACAAAAAGTACACTCGTAGCTTTATAAATCTAAGGTTGAACCACTGATGTCACATGAACTATTTGAACAATAGAATTTATCTATGCAGGGTCAGAAAGCTCTCGGATTTCATCAAAAATATCTTAATTTGTGTTCTGAAGATGAACGAAGGTCTTACAGGTTTGTAACAACATGAGGGTAAGTAATTAATGACAGAATTTTCATTTTTGGGTGAACTATCCCTTAAAGGCCAATTTACACCGCACAGACAAACGCCAACAAACTAGTCTGTTGGAGTTTGTTGGATCAGTGTGTTACCTCTGTTGGCGTTGGCTGGAGTTGGTTTTCACCCGACTGAACATGCTTATAGATATAGAGTTGGTCGGTGTCTGTTGGTGCAGTGTGAACATGACAGTTATTTTTCATAAGATTCTAAATCCAACAGCCAACTTGAGCCAACTAGTTTGTTGGCGTTTGTCTGTGCGGTGTGAATTGGCCTTTAAGTGTGGGCAATAGTAAAACTGATGCTTGTCTTGAACTAAATGACCGAAAATAATTGAACTAAATATGTGAATATTTAAATATTTTAGCAAAGTACTTTAGAGGTGAACTGCATCATGATGGAAGATTAACCGTGGGAATCAAACATGCCACAAAAAACAAACCTGCAGCCAATATGCTCTTGTAGGGATACGCCATCACAAAAACATGGGCTAACATGCCCACACTTGTCACTAGATCTAACCTCACAACAACACAAAACATAGTAACTACATTAATATCAAACCATAAAACCGTATCTGTCATGGGGGAAGATGGGTGTTATCTGAGCTTTGTGACATTGTAATGTGGGTCAGCGTCTGTATTGATCAGATGTGGTGAATTTGTTTTAGTAACCCATCCACCTCACACGGGCCGCACTTCAAACGAAGCAGCCCGAGCCAAAACCGGCCAAGTCTAGCTAAGGTACAAAGGTGAGATGGGGATACCCTGGGACTCTAGTTCCCTGTGTGAGTATTAAATTGTGCTTGAATGAGAAGTGGACGCCCGGGACGGGGTATGAACAATCCCGCTTGCCTCTCAGCACAAATTCCTCTCAAACGTAAGTGTCCCGACTGACACAAACCACAGCGCTCTTGGAAAACAGCTACGACTCTGGGAATGGCATGCTTTAATGCTGAAGAGGGAAACAGAGGGGAGTGGGGGGACTAAAAATAACCCAAGGGAGGAAATTCGAGACAAATTCAATTGTGCCATTACAGTTTAATATCATTAGCATGTTGTTTCACATCCTAAGTAAATATCAGCGGTCCCTCAGTGCAAACCGCTATTTTTCTGCTTGATTCCTAAGCGGGATAAGTTGATGTTGAGATGTCTTCATTTGTTTTGGTTGTGACAGCACAGATGAGGCCTAAGCATAGCAAACTCCGCCCTGCCTATAATAGTCTGACCTTAAACACAGTCTACGGAGAGACGTGTAATTTAAGCAGCGCTCTTCTGTGTGTGTGCACATATGCAGAAACCCTGCAGAGAGAGAGGGAGATGAAAGAGAGGCTTGTTGAATCAGCTCGGATGGTGCAGACGTAAACACACAGGCCTGTGTGTCGATACACCTGCTACCTGCCCTGCCTGGCTCATCTCTACACAGAGTGAAAGATGAGTGAGAAGAGTATATAGTGTGTCAGAAACACGTGCTCGGACAGCTGCCACTAATAAAGCCCAGCGGCGCAGCCGTAATTAACCGTACTGTCACACCGCCTCTGTTTTTATCACAATCACAGGGAATGACAGAATATATTTCAATTTCTCATACTGAAAATACAGTGCTCAAACCCTACAGAGCTTCTCTAGTTTTTAATATATACAGGTGCTGGTCATATAATTAGAATATCATCAAAAAGTTGATTTATTTCACTAATTCCATTCAAAAAGTGAAACTTGTATAATGTATACATTCATTCCACACAGACTGATATACTTCAACTGTTTATTTCTTTTAATTTTGATGATTATAAGTGACAACTAATGAAAACCCCAAATTCAGTATCTCAGAAAATTAGAATATTGTGAAAAGGTTCAATATTGAAGACACCTGGTGCCACACTCTAATCAGCTAATTAACTCAAAACACCTGCAAAGGCCTTTAAATGGTCTCTCAGTCTAGTTCTGTAGGCTACACAATCATGGGGAAGACTGCAGACTTGACAGTTGTCCAAAAGACGACCATTGACACCTTGCACAAGGAGGGCAAGACACAAAAGGTCATTGCAAAAGAGGCTGGCTGTTCACAGAGCTCTGTGTCCAAACACTTTAATAGAGAGGCGAAGGGAAGGAAAAGATGTGGTAGAAAAAAGTGTACAAGCAATAGGGATAACCGCACCCTGGAGAGGATTGTGAAACAAAACCCATTCAAAAATGTGGGGGAGATTCACAAAAGGGCTTTTCACACTGCGCTTCACCCCGGGTTATCGTCGTTCTAAACACCGCTTTTAACCCCGGGTAAAGACACGTTTCACACCTGTAATTTGAAAGCGGTGTTAGCACCGCATTTTACCCGGGGTTATGAAACCCTGCTCCGGAGCAGGGTTAGCACTGCATTTGTGGTGTTATCCCCGCATTGCGGTGCTAAGTTTGTTCAGTGTGAAACTGAGCGGTGTTTGCTTGTTGCTGCTGGACACTTGGCAACAGACAGCCAATCAGAAATGAGCAGTGAAACGCGCGTCGTGTAAACTGCAGCCGGTGAGAAGAAATATCAAAAGACGGAAAGCGTGTGAACTGGAGTGAATAGGAGACGGTATTAATCTTACGCTACTGTACAAGTAAACACTAACGTTAGTCTCTCCACACTTAAAAGAAATTCAAAGAAATATTCACATAATTTGCTCCTTGTTTTCTTTCTTTTGTACTTGTCTTTATGCGTCTCATGAGGCCGTTCACATGATGTCGCGCCTAAAACGCGTTTAAAACGCTAAGCGCGGCGCTTTCTCCTTTCCAAAGCGTTCTGTAGCTTACGCTCCCGTGGCGTCTGCCGTTGCTAAGCAACCATGACCCGCGCTCTTCATGAAGACGCAGAAGTTTCAGCAAAGGATAAATGGATTTCCAGCACTAAATCGCTTGCAGTAGCTCGCTGATCTAAAGACAAAAGAGGCGACGTTGTTTTTAATAACTGGCACGACGCGGGAGAAGCCAGATTGCCTGCTGTTCGTCCAATCAGTGATAGTGACACCGCAAATATGCAAATAAGAACGTTAACCCAGGGTTTGGGAATGTACTGTGTGAAACATCTGTTAATGAATACCCAGGGTTAACAGTTAACCCCAGGTATAGTATGAGCAGTGTGAAACGTGATTACAGATAACCCAGGATTCCTTTATCCGGGGTTTAGGATGACCCAGGGTTAACAATTTCAAGTGTGAAAAGCCCTAAAGAGTGGACTGCAGCTGGAGTCAGTGCTTCAAGAACCACTACGCACAGACGTATGCAAGACATGGGTTTCAGCTGTCGCATTCCTTGTGTCAAGCCACTCTTGTACAACAGACAGCGTCAGAAGCATCTCGCCTGGGCTAAAGACAAAAAGGATTGGACTGCTGCTGAGTGGTCCAAAGTTATGTTCTCTGATGAAAGTACATTTTGCATTTCCTTTGGAAATCAGGGTCCCAGAGTCTGGAGGAAGAGAGGAGAGGCACAGAATCCACGTTGCTTGAGGTCCAGTGTAAAGTTTTCACATTCAGTGATGGTTTGGGGTGCCATGTCATCTGCTGGTGTTGGTCCACTGTGTTTTCTGAGGTCCAAGGTCAACATAGCCGTATACCAGGAAGTTTTAGAGCACTTCGTGCTTCCTGCTGCTGACCAACTTTATGGAGATGCAGATTTAATTTTCCAACAGGACTTGGCACCTGCACACAGTGCCAAAGCTACCAGTACCTGGTTTAAGGACCATGGTATCCCTGTTCTTAATTGGCCAGCAAACTCGCCTGACCTTAACCCCATAGAAAATCTATGGGGTATTGTGAAGAGGAAGATGCGATATGCCAGACCCAACAATGCAGAAGCGCTGAAGGCCACTATCAGAGCAACCTGGGCTCTCATAACACCTGAGCAGTGCCACAGACTGATCGACTCCATGCCACGCCGCATTGCTGCAGTAATTCAGGCAAAAGGAGCACCAACTAAGTATTGAGTGCTGTACATGCTCATACTTTTCATGTTCATACTTTTCAGTTGGCCAAGATTTCTAAAAATCCTTTCTTTGTATTGGTCTTAAGTAATATTCTAATTTTCTGAGATACTGAATTTGGGGTTTTCATTAGTTGTCACTTATAATCATCAAAATTAAAAGAAATAAACACTTGAAATATATCAGTCTGTGTGGAATGAATGTATACATTATACAAGTTTCACTTTTTGAATGGAATTAGTGAAATAAATCAACTTTTTGATGATATTCTAATTATATGACCAGCACACATATACATATATATATATATATATATATATATATATATATATATATATATACATACACATATATATAAATAAATTAAAGTAGTTCAGATTTCTCAGATTTTCAAAAATAAATATTTTTTTTAAATAATAAAACCCTGCATTTTTTATCATTTATATATTTTTTTTAAATTATAATTTTAATGTAACTTTTTAATACGGAATTAAAACTAAGTTTAATTATATATATATATATATTATATTATTTTTTATATATTTGTATATTTATTTTATTAAAATTAAAGATCATTTTGCACATTTTTAATTGGATGTTTTTTCTTACAACACAAATATGCAATAACAACTGGATATTACACAGCTATTATAATTTTACAAGAAACTCAACTCCAAAACAGCATGACGTTCATAAAGAAGGCTAAAGATCAAGAATTGGTTTATGATTTTGATCAAGAATTGGTTTATGATTTTAAATCCATTTTTACTGATGCTACCAACACTATCACAAGTCATTCATGCAATTTCTAAAGTTAACAAGCAGAATTCTCAAACAAATGTCATTGATTTTGCAAGGTCTAAAAATGCATTCACTACCGTTCAAAAGTTTTGAGTTAAACAATAATAATTAGTTTCTCAGATATAAAATGTATTTTTTTGTTTACGATGGTACAAAGCATGCGTGAGTCTATGGATACGGAATCATAACAGCTACTATAAAATCATACATACTAGGCTATATGACTACAAAATCATAGTTGTTTTTTTCTAAACAATAATAATTAGTTTCTCAGATATAAAATGTATTTTTTTGTTTACGATACTACAAAGCATGCGTGAGTCTATAAAACATATATATATATATATAAAAAGATGCTCCTGATATTAACATGCTCACAAATGTTTATTTTTTTTGGTTGTTTGTATTTTATTGAATCAGATACCTGCACCACAGATGATGAATCCTGATGACTTTCTTCAAACTGTTTTCCTCTGAGAGTGCTGTACCAACATCAGATGTTCAACTACACTGATATTCTATGGTAAAACAAGCTCCTTGACCACTGATTATGTTTTTTTCTTCTTGAATCCATGGAAAGCAACAGAAACACTTAAATAACACACGTAAATATCAGGCATGATTTACTTGTGTCACTTGTTGAACAGAATCTGTTGCAGGAATGACTCAGTCTGTTCACATCTCTGTGGTTAGATCAGTGTGCACAATAATGTGTCTTTGACCTTCATTATGTATGTTTTGATTATACTGTCTTGTAAATAAAATACAAATAATATATTATTGTTTTTTTTTCAATCTCCTCACATTCTCTCTTACCTGCCTCAAAGTCACAGTCACACTGATGGGCCATTAGGGACCATTAGGGGAGGGCCCTTTGTCTCTCAGGTGAAAATCACTTAATATTCAAGGCCATTGCCACTCCCTCGCATATAGGCTTTCAATCACAAAACATGTCTTAAAAAATTTAAATCAATATATTGTTTTCTGTGAATGAGTAAGCAGAATGATTCTCACATAATTGTGAAGTAAATATTCTAGCCTAAAAGACTGATTACTCAAAAGTCTTATTCAGAACTATTTAGTGTGGGTTTTATGGCCTTATTTCAGCTACATTTTTTTCCCCAAAACCACGCATAATATTTTTTTTTCTAAAAAATGCAAACATGTACATCCATCTTGGTCACATATTATTGTAACACAGTTTGTGCTGAATACAAAAACAAATACATGTTGGTCAACAGTATGTTATAAGTAGCTGAAATAAGCACAAATATCAGGGCATGTCAAAACATCTCAAGGGCCCCAAAATCACCTCAGACCCCAGAGGGTTAATATTCTAAACCACGATTCTTTGGTGAACAGAAAGATCAAAAGAACAATTTATTTTAAACCTAAATCTTTTGTGACATTATAGATGTCTTTACAGTCACTTTTAACTACAACCCCAAATCAGAAAAAGTTGGGACAGTATGGAAAACGCAAATAAAAAAGAAAGTAGTGATTTCTAAATTTACTTTGACATGTATTTCATTGCAGACAATATGAACACAAAATATTTCATGTTTTGTCTGGTCAACTTCATGTCATTTGTAAATATACATCCTTTCCTGTCATTCAGACCTGCAACACATTCCAAACTGTGATTTGAAACAGTTGATGTCAACAGGTGATTGTAGTTATGATTTGGTACAAAAGCAGCATCCACAAAGGTCTAGTCCTTTAGGAGCAAAGATGGGCCGAGGATCGCCAGTTTGCCAACAAATACGTGAGAAAATTATTGAAATGTTTAAAAACAATGTTCCTCAAAGAAAGATAGGAAGAGATTTGGATATTTCACCTTCAACAGTGCATAACATAATTAAAAGATTCAAGGAATCTGGAGGAATTTCAGTGCGTAAAGGACAAGGGCGCAAGCCTAAGCTGAACAACCGTGATCTCCGATCCCTCAGGCGGCACTGCATCAAGAATCGTCATTCATCTATAAGCGATATCACCACATGGGCTCAGGACTACTTAGGCAAACCTTTTGTCAAGTACCACAATACGTAGCTACATCCACAAATGCCAGTTAAAACTGTACTGTGCCAAAAGGAAGCCCTATGTTAACAGTGTCCAGAAGCGCCGTCGACTTCTCTGGGCTCGGAGGCATCTGGGATGGACCATCACACAGTGGAAAGGTGTACTGTGGTCAGATGAATCAGTATTTCAGGTATTTTTTGGGAGGAATGGACGCCGTGTGCTCCGGACCAAAGAAGAAAAGGATCATCCAGACTGTTACCAGCAACAAGTCCAAAAGCCAGGGTCTGTCATGGTATGGGGTTGTGTCAGTGACCTTGGCAAAGGTAACTTGCACTTCTGTGATGGCACCATTAATAATGAAAAGTACAGAGATTTTGGAGTACAATATGCTGCCTTCAAGAAGACCTCTTTTCCAGGGACGTCCATGCATATTTCAACAAGACAGTGCAAAACCACACTCTGCACACATTACAAAGTCCTGGCTGCGGAGGAAGAGGGTACGGGTACTTGACTGGCCTGCCTGCAGTCCCGACCTGTCTCCAATAGAGAATGTGTGGCGCATTTTGAAGCGCAAAATGCGACAACGAAGACCCCGTACTGTTGCCCACCTTAAGACTTGTTTGCAGGAAGAATGGGACAAAATTACACCTGAAACACTTCATCACTTGGTGTCTTCAGTCCCTAAATGTCTTTTAAGTGTTGTGAAAAGGAATGGCAACATTACAAAGTGGTAAATTTTTTACTGTCCCTACTTTTTTTGGAATGTGTTGCAGGTCTGAATGACAGGAAAGGATGTATATTTACAAATTACATGAAGTTGACCAGACAAAACATGAAATATTTTGTGTTCATATTGTCTGCAATGAAATACAAGTCAAAGTAAATTTAGAAATCACTACTTTCTTTTTTTATTTGCGTTTTCCATACTGTCCCAACTTTTTCTGATTTGGGGTTGTAATTGAATGTGCCCTTGCTGAATAAAAGTAGTTGTTTTCACAATGTGTGGGATTTATTTGCTGTGGTAATCAATAGCATGTGACAGATGCCATCCATAAAGCTTAACTTGTATTGAACTCTGAACATTCCTTTAAACACAGTATGTGTTTGCTGAAATGTCTGCAGGAGTGTAATCTGTGCAGTATGTTCACTGTATATCTCTCCAGCAGTGTGTGTGTGTGTGAGTGTGTTAACTAATCTCACGTGTGTGTGCGTTCGCTATAATCTCTCTCTACTGTAGGTCAGAGGTGCTTCGCTGGCTGGATTGTGTTTATATACAAGATGTGGAAGTCGGCGGAGTGCGTGTAATAGGGTGTGGTCTTCCAGATGGTTTTATGGTGCAGCTGTGGCTTTGTGCGTACGATTGAGCTGTAACTCAAAACATCACACCAAACACACAATTAAGTGACTGACAAACCTACTCATCTGACAAGAATAAACCATAAATCTTTCATTGTCAACAGAGAGGCAGTGTAAGGTGCAACCAGCTGGCTTCAAAACCAAATTTAGAAGTTCATGCCAAGTTTTAAATGTAAAGTTCATGGCAGTGTGGCATTTACTCAAAACCACATGGCTCAAGACAACCTATAAAATCTACAAGTAAACACTTTTACGTTGAAAACACATTCTTGCTGATTAAATCAGTGGAAAAACATCCCTGTACAGTATAATAACTTCACAAAACATTAAAAATAAAGGTTCCAAAAGGGTTTTTCGCAGTGATGCCATAGAAGAACCATTTTTTGGTGCCCCAAAGAACCTGTCAGAAAAAGAAGAACCAAAATAACATAAAAAATTTTTTTTTATTAGTGTGATGGACATTTCACAAACTAAAGAAACTTTTTCCACTGTAAACAGCTTTTTGTGTGTTAAAAAGTTGCCATGGATGTTTAAAGGTCTTCATGGAACCATAGATTCCAATAAAGAACCTTTATTTTCAACAGTGAATAAAGGATCTTTTATTGGCATTGATGGTTCTTTGAAGAACTTTTAACAACTATGGAACCTTTCCATTGCACAAAAGGGTATTTACAGTGGAAAATGTGTTTTGTAAATACTTTTTAAATGTTCTTCACACCAAGAAAAAAACAGTTCTGAGAACAATTCACTGAAGGTTCTTTGGGAAACCAAAAATGGTTCTTTCAATGCATCACTTTTATTGTTCTTTTATTGGCATTAATGGTTTTTTGAAGAACTTTTAACATCTATGGAACCTTTCCATTACACAAAAGGTTCTCTACAGTGGAAATAGTTTTTTGTAAATACTTTTTAATGTTCTTCACACTAAGAAAAAACAGTTCTGAGAACTATTCACTGAAGGTTCTTTGGGAAACCAAAAATGGTTCTTCCATGGTATGGTATCCCTGCAAAAAAACAAAACAACCTTTTGGAACCGTTACTTTTGATCATCATGTTGTGTTCTGATCATTTTAACCCCAAAAAAGATTGTCTTTTTCCTGAAAACGCTAGTTAATGTTTTCACATTGGACTAAAACTTAAAAAAATGTGAATTGTTACACATGTGGTGTTCCCAGACAAAAATGGTCAACTGCTTCTCATTATTCTATATTATTACCAAATATAGGATTTAATATTTTTATCAACTTGTTTTCTTTCAATTAGCACAGGTTTTGTATTTCTTTTTGGAACTAACTGATCATAGGTCTCATTTTTTGAGTTAATATTTCCAAAATTATCCACAATTAATGCTTTTTTACTCAACAATTGAGGTGCATAAGCTCCAATTAACGAGGCCTACGATCAATCAGTTCCAGAAAGAAATACAAAACCTGTTGCTGAAAGGCAAATAACAAAGAAAACAAGTCGATAAAAATATTGAGTCCAAGATTTGGTGAGAAATAGCATAATAAGAGATTTACAAGCAATTTTTCCACTGGGAACACCAAAGTGTCATTTCAGTGTGCGTTTGTCTTCTTACTGGACTCTGTAGTATCTGTGTGACCCTTTTCTTCTGCTCCATCATGTTGAAGTCTTGTCGCAGGTCGGGTGACATGTTGCGTGCGCGCAGGTATTCAGGGTCATTTTCGTTGATGCGGTCGAAGTAGCCCTCCCTTTTCCCCACGCTGGGGGGCGGAGGGGTCGTCACCACCCCCTGTCTCGAATCGCCACTCATCTCTACTTTATTTTCCAGCTGTCTTCACCTGGAGAGAAAGAGAGCGATTTAGCTTGAGTATGCGCATGTTCATGAAAAATCTCTACATACTTATTTTTGCACATCCCTAGTACACACCTAACAATACATACTGAATCAAAAAACCTGAGAGAGGAAGTCTGTGCACTTCATTTGACAGGCAAAACAGTCTCGATCAGTAATGCCCTAAGGACAGACTCATGATCCCACACAACATGCACATAAGTCCACCGATCAATACAATCAAAAAACAGGTAACCGCACATTAGTTGAACTCGCTTGCTGAGAGTATCACTATTCACAATGGACCATGTTCTTTGTTCACCCTCGACAAAAAGAAAAGAGTGGCTGTCCCGCCAACAGTGAAGGGTGGCGTCAGGTCAACCAACAGGAGGGCAGCACTATCCTATAACACTATCAGGTTTAGTTAAGCCTGATTTTTGTTCTCTCTCACACACACACCATTGTCTCAGACATGTGGATTTCTCTCTCTAGTGTGAGTAAAGTAGGGCTGGTCCGAATACCATTTTCTGAGCTTCGAAACTTCGGTATAAATCAACATTGAATATTCGAAGCTTCGGAGGGAGGGCCTGAACATATTTTTCTCTCTAATAAAGGCAAGAATCTCTGTGCGTCTGTCTGTCTGTCTGTATTTTTATTATGTCAAGAACCGTTCATCCAATCGACTTCACGCGTGGCGGGTGTGTTGCTGCGACGTATATTTTGGTGCAATATGGACACGTGACATGTTCAGAATTAATAAACTTTTAATAAACTACAGAACAGCGCGAGCCGGAAGCGGCGTGATAATGCTCCGAGAACGGACACTGCACTAGTGATACAAAACACAGGTCTGTTAAGAGCAATACTTTTAATAAAGCAGCCCAGTGCTTAATTTGTGAATTGAGAGGTCCCGGAATAAAGCGGGGTAACAGCTCGCCTATGATTAGAGGAGGGAGAGGACTAATCTTTAGCGATTGAAAGTGTGCATCAGTTGCTTTTAACAGGGTTCGTATGGTCATGAAAAACCTGGAAAAGCTATGAAAATTTAAAACAGCTATTTCCAGTTTTGTTAAAGTCATGAATTTTATTTCACAAATTTCTGTATAATAGAGTTATATTTAATAAGGTCCTGAATGTATGTGTATATCGCATAGTTTTACTCATTCCTGCAGCTTTCGAGTTTATACTGAGTGAAATTCCTGCAAACATTTATTGAAAATAGCATGTAGGTTAGATGAGTAAATAAATCCACACAAACTATCAGATTAAATCAGTCATTTGAAAACAGCGTGAGTGATTCAGCTGGACCGCGTCTTCTCTCTTTCACTCTCTCAAAGCGGCTTCACATCAGCGCATCTCGTCTGCACTACAAGAGCTACTGCACGCTGATACAAGACTTCTCGCTCACATCTTAGGACAGTTGACAGAAAGAAAACGCATGCATCGCATTCAGTTTTGTGATAGAAGAGGGTCCGTTCACATGTCGCGTCTTTTACGCATTTAAGTTCATTATTTCAAATGTAGATGTGCGGCAAGCGCGCTTATAGCTAATAGAAGAGAGACAACTGTCTCTCTCTGAATGTGAGCAAAACTAAAGGGCTGATTGTGGACTTCAGAAAGAGACACCTGCTGCCTGATGAGTGGGACCACTGTGGAGAGAGTAAGCAGCTTCAAGTACCTCGGTGTAAACATCTCAGAGGACCTGACTTGGACTACACACATTCAAACTAGAGCTGTCGCGATTCGTCAATATTAGTCGACTAGTCGATTTTGAAAAATCATCGACTTCATTTAGCTTGCGTCGACTAACCGCAAAATACCGGAAGTGCCGCTTTTCACGGACGAGAATCCTTAAAACACATTATTAGACTATTTTACAAGGCTGCATGATATTAAACCCATTTAAAAAACATAATTAAGCATAATTGTGAATTCACAAACGCTATGATTTAATTAAATAATTATATGCGATGCAGTTCTAACAGTATATGAGCTTTAATTATCTACATGCCTGTAGGTTAAGTATGTGCGTCACACAGTGGCTCCGTTCACAGTAGTTCCACAGAAACTTATCATTTACATGTGGAGCGTCTCAAACTCCATCTCTGCATGTTGTTGTGAGTTTGGGTTTATTATAACATTCATCTGGGAACGCAACATGCGCCATTTCATCAGATTTGTAAGGTAAATCATTTATAAGCCTATGCAAACACAGGAGAATACATCGCGATTTCAAAATAAAAGCTCAAACCCTCACTCTGAGTTTACAGTTTTGATGTCCACATATTCATTTAATTACAGTGGCTATAGCATTTCTGTCCTAAAGAAATGGCCAAATATTAAAGATTAAGTGGACATTTGAATTAAATGGTGCTTGGTCAATATTAAACAAGGATTAGATCGCGCAGTAATGTTTAAAAATAATCATCAGGCTGTCAGCGCCCCTGCAGGCCTTTGTTGTTATGCGTTATGTACATTAGCTCTATTGTTTATACTACATTGTATTTTAACAGTTTTGGTCAATAAAACCATATGATTTCTTTCTTTTGATACTTTATTTGAACTAATTATTATTGCATCATTGCTATTATACAGTGCCCTCCACTAATATTGACACCCTTGATAAATATGAGCAAAGGCAGCTGTGAAAATAAATCGGCATTGTTTATGAGACTGGCTTCTATGATCAGATGAAACTAAAAAATTTGCTTTTTAGCAGAAAACACTTAAGATGGGTTTGGTGCACACAGGGATAAAAAAGTACCCCATGTGTACAATGAAATATACTGCTGTATTTTTTATGTTGTGGGCCTATTTTCTGCTGGAGGTCCTGAACATCTTGTTTAGACACATGGCATCATGGATTCTATTAAATACCAACATATAAAAAATCAATAAGTGACGGACCCTGTTAGAAATCTTATAATGGGCCATGTTTGGATCTTCCAACCGGACAATAATCCAAACACAAACCTCAAAAACAACACAAAAATGGGTCACTGAGCACAAAACCAAGCTTCTGCTATGGCCATTCCCGTCCTCTGACCTGAACCCTATAGAAAATGAGTGAGGTGAACTGAACAGGAGAAGCACCGTCATGGAGCTGTGAATCTGAAGGATCTGGAGAGATTCTGTATGAAGGAATGGTCTCTGATCTCTTATCAGGTGTTCTCCAAACTCTTCAGGCATTATAGGATAAAACTCAGAGCTGTTACCCTGGGAAAAGGACGTTGCAATAATTGTGGCCAACATGAACTAGAGAAAGTATTTCTTACACAATGAGATTTCCCCCCATTTTCAATTGTTTTACTTCAATGATAGGTTGGAATTTTGTGAATTTTTGGAATGAAAGATCAAAAGGATAAACAATGCAGATTTATTTTCACAGCCGCCTTTGCTCATATTTATCAAGGGTGCCAATATTAGTGGAGGGCACTGTATATGTATTTTAAGTCATTTTAAAAGCTATTGTTCACTTACATCTATTTTTATCACCACAAAAACATTATTATAATTATAGGGCCCTATGAAATCCATTTTATTTCCAAATACAGTTTTTCCATTTTCATTTTTCTATACTCTGTTTTAATGGTTAAATTAAATTTTATTAATCAAAAAGCCTGTCTAATTAATTGAGCTTTACAGTTTTATCTGTACCAAATTCTGTTTTCCATTATTTTCTGTATTCTATTTTAATGGTTCCATTAATTTATTATTTTTTTATTTTTCAGAAATACTGCACATTTACATTTTTCTCATAAATAAATTCTAGTAAATAATATTTCTGGTAAATACTCCTTTATTTAAAATACTGATTATAATTTTATTATTAGACTAGAACACGTGGATATGTTGTCTTTCTTACACTATAATACTGAACTGATTTCAGTGATTTGGACTATGAGATGGACACTTGCTTCTTGCACTCTATGTTGCACTTTACTTTTGCTTTAAAAAAGGATTTCATAGAAATTTGGATTTAATTTGGTTTAATAAAATATTCTTAAGTAAAATTGTTGATTTTTTGTGGGAAATTAATCGTTTAGATTAACCGATTAATTAGTTGATAGATTAATCGAAATAAAAAGTCGTTAGTGGCAGCCCTAATTCAAACACAGGTTAAGAAAGCCAGGCAAAGGCAGTACCATCTGCGACAGCTGAGGAAATTCAGGGTCTCACCAACAATCCTGAAAACTTTCTATTCAGGGACCATAGAAAGTGTATTGACTCAGTGCATCTCAGTGTGGTATGGAAACAGCTCCAGCCAAGACTGCAAGGCCTTGCAGAGAGTTGTGCGCTTAGCTGAGCGCATCTCAGGGTCTGCTCTCCCCTCTCTGCAGGACATCTACCTCAAACGCTGCAGAAGCAGAGCTGTCAAAATCACCAAAGACTCAAATCACCCTGGAAACTGTCTATTCACTCTGCTGCCATCTGGTAAGCGCTTCCGCAGCAATTTAGGAGGAGTTTCTTCCCCCAGGCCATCAGACTCCTTAACTCAACTCAGCCTCTTAACATCATCTGACTTACTTCATAATCACTAACAATCAGTAATATATACACACTCATTATTATCTACCTCATACTGACAGTGTAATTTGCACACAACACTTTCTGTGTCTTGATATCTTATTTCATATATATATATATTTTTTTTTGTGATTGGTGCTTCATGTCAACCATGTTCAACCTGTTTGCACATTCCTCTCTCGTACAGTCATGCTTATCTTAATATTTAATTCTACAGCATACTGTCATGCACATTCTTTTATACTTTATATTTTGTTCTTTATATCTTATTTTTTATTCATTTTATTTTATGCATACTTCCCTTGTGTTGTATTCTACAATATTTGCACTGTCCATGGAGTGGACCTGACTCACATTTCACTGCTGGTTATACAATCTCTGTATAGTTGTATGTGACAAATAAAACTTGAAACTAGAAGATTTTTCATGAAATATATGCATGCTATAGGTCAGCACGAACGTCTTTCATTGGCGAACGGTCTGTTGCTGGTGCAGATGTTCAGCCAGGCGGACAAGTTGATAACCATTTCGCGGGGAATGCCAGGTGTTCAAAAAAAAAAAATAAATAAATAAAAAAAAAATGGATCTCTAATCTCAAAATTGAAAATCGAATGCCAACCCACCGAACGAATATTTGAATAATCGAAGATTCTGGTCCAGCCCTAGAGTAAAGCTGTAGAGCATTAAAAATGACAGAGCCCTGAACTTCTCCAGATGGTTCACTACCATTGGTTCGTAAGAAATTAAAGGTGATATCATGAAAATCTGACTTTTTCCATGTTTAAGTGCTATAATCGGGTCCCTGGTTCATCTATCAACCCAGAAAACGTGAAAAAGAACCCAGTAATTTTTTTTGGTATGACTTTCTCTGCAAGCTTGTGAAAAAAAGAGCCGCTAAGCTTTTGCTCCCCCCGTGACGTAGAAAGGGGATCATATTCAAATATTAACGCCCCTTAATCTTTTGGGATGATTAGCATCCGTCTTTCGGATGAGACGTTAAACCGAGGTCCTGACTCTCTGTGGTCATTAAAAATCCCATGGCACTTCTCGTAAAGAGTAGGGGTGTAAACCCGGTGTCCTGGCCAAATTCCCTCCACTGGCCCTTGTCACTCATGGCCTCCTAATAATCTCCATCCACCTGATTGGCTCCATCACTCTCTCTCCTCTCCACCTGTAGCTGGTGTGTGGTGAGCGCACTGGCGCCGTTGTCCTGTGGCTGCCGTCGCATCATCCAAGTGGATGCTGCACACTGGTGGTGGTTGAGGATAGACATTTACATTTTTGGTTGAGGAGAGACATTTACAATCATATAGAGAGACCCCCTATATGATTGTAAAGCGCTTTGGGTGTACAGCAATACACAATAAAGCGCTATATAAATGCATCATTCATTCATTTATTCATAATCTGCACATTTCCACCCACAGTGCTACCATTGTGTTTTTGCAAGTGACAACGGTGTACCAGTTCTAACACCATGGCGAAAGTTTCGAGCAAAGCATGCTAACCAGGGCTCTAGACTCATTCTTCCCACTGGTCCCTCTTTTGCGACTAACTTTCTCAGTTGGTCGCACGAGCACATAATTTGGTTGCATTTTTTTTTTTTTTGCTACAATTGCTACAACATTTGATTAATCAATGCATGCTGATGAACTTTTATCATAGTTTATAGTTATATGGTAACGAAAGTGTTCAACATTCAACCCTTTTTCATCAGTATTATTTGTGATTTAAATTTTGTGAACAGGAATTACTTTTCGTGCGCTTTCACTTTCACTTTCAAATTCGCGATCTTGGTGTCATGTTTTACAAGAAAAGATAATTGTCTGTTTTGCTTATCTATACACCTTTCACTTTTTAAGTATAAAACAAAAGATGGATAAATTGTTATTCTTAATTAAAAAGCACAACAATAAAACAGTAGGCTACAATGACAAACTAGCTTACATAACCTTTATTAACAAAAACGAATGGCACAGGACACATCACATGCTGTATTATACCGACTAATACATAACAGAATGTTTAGCAAACACTGAGGAATCAAATAATAATAATAATATTAAAACATTAAGGAAAGCCTCCTTAGCATTACGTGAGGTAAACAGCAAAGATAACAAGCTTTTCAAAACGAAAACAAAAAGAAAAGTAAAACTAAACTGGCTGTCGCTGACAGGACTTGCATGTTTTTTTCTACAAGAATACCAACATGTTAACCTTCTCTGGTATAAGAAGCGGTCTTTCATTTTAGTTAGAAAACCAAATCCTCCGTTGCGCTCCGTCCGCATCGCGCACCTTCGCGCTCGTGCTGACGCAGCGAGTATAAACCAGGCTCTACACCAGAAGCGCTCGTGCTGAAAGCGCCTCTCTTCACATGATCAGTGAAATCTGACTCCTGCTACAATGTGCCGTGGCTCTGCAGCGCACGCTGTATGAAGCAGACGCTTTGGAGCAGAACAGACGGCATGATTTCAAGAACCATACATTCATGGGGCAAAGTTGCCATTCGAGGTTTCTTCAAATCCTTAATCCTAGATATATTAATAGTGACGCTTTGCAAACTCCAGACATTCAGCTGGGACTGCTGTGCAAGACAGTGACAGGCATTTCCCAGGCCTCGGTAAAAGTTTTCACCTGTACCTCTCTAGGCTTTCACACTCGCTCTCTTCTGCGATTCACTCTGGAGGGGTGGGGGGCTTCTTTTCTCTGCTGTACGTAGCTAAGCTGCTCATTCAGGTCAAATGGCACTTGGAAAGATGGTTCAGATTAGAGACACACAACTCTGCCAGAAAACACACACACACACACACGTACCGAGGGTGGGCTCAATAAAATAGCCCAAGCCAACAAGCGGCAATACTACACCACACATTTTTAGGTGTGTGAACACGCGTACAAGAAAGCAAAAAACACATTAACCTGAATAAGAGTTGAATTCTTGGAGGAAAAACCAAGTAAGCACAAACAAACAAATACAAATGCTAAAATGGATCAAATAAATCTAAAGGGGGAGATTAAGGGGACGCTGCTTAAGTTTATTATGCTGTCAAGACAACAAACCCGCACGCGTACACACAAAGCTCACGTGTTTCAACTCATGATGCAATATTCAAACCTAGCGAGCACTAGTGACAACTGTTGTGCTGACAGATGACGACAACTCTGACACACCCACCCAGAAACACAACACACAGGCTGCCAAGCCTGAAAGACAGAACTCAGAACAACTCTAAACACTGACAACAACAACAGGTGGGTGGATATTACCAGACAATAACCACAGTATTTGTCCCTTTAAGATCCAAAAATGAGGTTTAGTCAGCCTTATGTCGTTTCAAAGCTGTTATGACTGCCTTTCTTCTACAAAACATAAAATTTAATGGTTATGATGCTATTTCCTGAAAAAATGAAAGTGAAAGAGGAAAAAGAGACACCTTATACTATTCAAATGTTTGGGGTCAGGAAACTTAATAATAATAATAATAATAATAATAATAATAATAGTACTTTTATTCAGCAAGGATGCATTAAATTGATCAAAAGTGACAGTAAAGACATTTATAATGTATTTCTATTTCAAATAAATGCAGTAAATAGAAGAATCCAGAAAAAAAAAAAATCATATATTAGCTAAGCAGCACAACTAGGGCTGGGCGATAATTCGATAACGATAATTATCACGATATAATTTTCCTCGATAAAACGATATGAAGAGTTCGATAAATGTTCGATATAATGTTTATGCGCCAAAAGCGGAACGAAACGGCGCGACTCATTTGAATCGCGCCAAAAGGACCATTTATCCGTTCAGATCAATGTTCAAAGTGCCGCGCGGCGCAAGCTCACTAGAGCAGATGCGTTTACTCGGTCACACGAGCTCTAAACAGCGCTGTGAGATCCAGTGTGAAGTGCTTGAATTCAGTGATGAACAAATTACTCTGATTTAAACTAGCCAAAGCCAAACAGGAGAAACACTGTGTGCAACGAGACAGTCAGAAGGCTTTTCAATCTACACATCGCCATCATTTACCATGGATTGAGGTGCTAAATGTGTGGTTTTAACTGTGTTTATCATGATTTAAATGTATGCTACAATGGGAGACCAATGCTTAATAAAAAAAATAATAAATCCTTGGTCAGAATAAATTTAGCCATATAAAACTGAGGTTGCTACAATTTTTACAGATGTTACTGATTTTGATAATGAACAAAAATTTACCTCTGCATCCTAACTCAAGCTACTATCAAATGTGCATTTCTAAGAGACAAAAAAAAATTATATTATTATTATTATTATTATTAATAATAATAATATTATCAGGCAACCCAAACTAGGGATGTGCGGATCTAGTCGACTAGTCGACTAAACGGTACAGCTCCTACTAGTCGACACTGAAAACAATAGTCGACTACACCAGAGAAAAAAAACATGATTTTATCATTCAAATTACCATCATTTTAACGTTACATTTAAAACATTTTAAAGAACAGTTAAAATAAAACTTTTGAAAAAGAATACATATCAAAATTAGGGATGCACCGATCCGATACTCAGTATCGGTATCGGCTCCGATCCAGTCATTTTCCGCAGATCGGGTATCGGTGAGACGAGACCGATCCAAATCCGATATTGTGTGTATACTATTGTGTTATTGTTAAGCCCGACGAAAGCACAAAAACATTATAAAGCACCATAGAGTCCAAGTCCAAGTGTTCTGAAGCCGTTTCATAGTTTAATGTGAGGTACAGATGAATATTTAAGTCGTTAAATTCAAGTTCAGGCAAACTCTTCTCTCTGCTGCGTCTGTCCGTTATCCTCCGTTCAGCGCTCAAACTGCGTGTTGCGCTCGGCTCAATAACTGAGATTTAAAACCGTTAAAAGAAAAGGCTCAATAAACTATCGCGCAGATTTAATAAGCTACGCATCAATCTCTCTCTTCCCTCTGTGTTTTGAACTTCACTGACCGGAGCTGCGCGCTGTGACTCCGTGCTGCTTCAAGCGCATCATTCTGCGCACGGGAAGCGCATAAGCGGAGCTGTTCATATTATAATACTTTTGAGCAATGAAATATTATTTATAGTGTTTCTTGTACTGTCCTATCAAGGCTATTAATAATCTAATGTATAGCACAGTAATGGAGGCAGGACTCCTCTATCATATGTTGCTGCCTTCATTACTGTGCTATATATTTAAAATAAATGTATTTTAATTAAGTAAATTTACATTTACTTGTTTTCATTAATGTATTTTAGAACAATACAAAGAGCAATGTGTAACATTTTACCAGATTTAGTTCTTCACATATTCACTTTTATTTGTTCCCCACTAAATAATGTTATTTCACTAAATGTTTAGATTTTATAAAATTGTGCACTCATGATTTTTCTAGAATAACTTTTGCTGCTAAATTATCCACTAACCTAGTTTATAATATTATTTTTGTCATATATTATGAATGGGTCTGTTTACACCTGGTCATGTCATGCGTTTTCTCTGATCAGATATCTATCTGATTTGTTTAAGCGTTTCCGTTTATTTACACTTGGCCACATAAATGGATATAAATCCGATCTTCAATTCCCGCGCTGTATATAAATTTAACGAAGTTCACGTCAACGAAATCAAAAGCGCTGCATTTTATTAATTATCAGCTCATTTCAAGATCAAAGAGCGCAATAGGAGAGCGCGCGGCATCAGCACTGGAAAGATAAGCTGGTCTCACTACTTTTAATGAAGATGATTGTGTGTTGATCGTCTGCGTCTTTCTTTCAGTTTCATTCGCGGCAGTTTGAGCGTCTGCTTGTTGAAGAAATACTCAGATACTCCTCCGCAGTGACGCTTGTTGCATTAGTGCAGTCATATCTGACTAAAATGTCATATAGCCTATAACACGGTCTCACACAGTTATTATTTTAATATTTTGGGAGGAGTAAAATTCACATATGTGGTTTCAACAACCAGATGCATTTACACTTGTCCAGTTTCGTCCCAGACCACCTCCTGAAGTGTTTTGAGAGATCAGATTTATATTACAAAACGAATGAAGTGACCAGGTGTAAACAGCCCCTATATATTTTCATGTTATTTTTCATTAAAATTAAATTGTCTATTAGCTTGTGTTTAACACACAAAAGAGTGACACAGAAGTATAGAAACTCAACATTGATTTATAAAAAAAACAAAAAAAAAACTGTGCTAGGATCGGGAACGGATCGGAATCGGCCGATACTCAGAACTTTCTGGATCGGATCGGATCTGAAAAAATGGTATCGTTGCATCCCTAATCAAAATATTTAAATATATAAATATTTTTAAAAGCATATCTGGGCGGGAACTATAATTTTACCTCACATGCGTTTTCTTAATGTCAGTTGCGGCGAGCTCCACGCGAAAGACCAGCAAGGTGTGGGATTATTTTGAATTAGAAGGAAATGGAAACGTTTTTTGTAAACTGTGTAATGCCAAATTGGTTTACAATAACTTTACTGGAGCTATGCGTAATCATATTCAATACAGGCATGTGTTAGCTTGGAGTCTAGCCAAAGCCAAATGTCAATCATGTCATACACTACAACCTGCCGCTGCGGTCCGTGATCCTATCCGCGCTGTCTATTCCTCTAAACGAAGACCCACTTCGGTGGTGCTGCGGGATTTCCAGGCTCTTCTCGAAACTGTCTGCTTGCTTGTAGTTATTTCTCTGTGTGCCTGTGACTTCAGTTCCTGCCGAGCGCGTTTTTTTGCAGTTACTAGATTTAATTAATCTAGTCCCGTCTTTCGCCAGACCACGTTAACATGTTAAATTCACTGAACAAATGCGCACGGTCTGAGTAAGTAAAACGAGCTTTGTTTTGTTTTTAGACAATATAGCCAACATGAAGTACATTTTTAAAAGCCGTTGTAATGCTATTCCTTGATAAACTTTCCTATTGTTTTAAACTTTTGTTTTAATATGTTGGCTATAACGTTATATGAAAATTAAGAATTCTGTCAGTCTATTGATTGATTTTCCATTTCTGCATTGCTCCAGCCGATCTGAATAAATAAGCTACGCACTGGTTTATGAAGAGTGTATGCTCTTCCTTTTTTTCTGTTTAACGACCGCCTAAAATTAATTGATGATAACGCGAGGCAAGCATACGGCATAATCATGACCTATTTTTTGCAGAATTCATTGAGGGATTTGACAGTGTGATTCAAAGATTAAGTATTTCAACTGTATGCTGTTATATAGACACACGCAGTTTTTTTTTTTTTTTGCCATTTTTGGGGGGTTTCTAGCTTTTAGACTAGTCGAATACAAAACTTCCGTTTAAACGGCAGTCAAATTAGTCGTAGCGCACATCCCTAACCCAAACCTGTTTCTTGTTTGAAACAATATCACTCATTAGACCATGCAGAAACTAAAAAAAATATTTTTTCTATTTAGATATTTATTTTAAGGAAAATTAATGGTCTGGTTTCTACAACTTTCACTTTGGAGTTAAAATCTGTCTTTAAACTTGAAAGAAATACAGATTTGACATTTATCGTGATAATTATCGATATCGACTGATATGAAAAAAATTATCGTGATAATTGTTTTGGCCATATCGCCCAGCCCTAAGCACAACTATTTTCAACATTGATAATAACAAAAAAATTATTGAGCAGCAAATCAGCATATCATTAGGATTTCTGAAGGATCATGTGACAATGAAGAATAAAGTAATGATTACAAAAATTCAGTTTTGCATCAAGAATAAATTGCATTTTAAAATATTCAAACAGAAAACAGTTATCTTGATTTGCAATAATATTACAGTTTTTACTGTATTTTTTGAGCAAATAAAAGCAGCCCTGGTGAGTATACGAGACTTAGTTCAAAAACATTTTTTAAAAATCTTCCGACCCCAAACTTTTGAGCAGTAATGCAGTCATACGGACCACTTTTATGCCATGTTTGACAATATAATTTTTGCGTCAACTAACTATTTAAAACTTCCCACCATCTGTTAAAAAATAAACTGCATCATGGAATTAAAATCTGCCAAATATGAATCTGGATATGACTCTACTGGGACAGGCGGCAGATGTCCCATACATGAAATTATATAACACAAACTGTCAATCTCAGCTTATCGACTGCTTTATGTAAAGCAGTGTGTTGATGTGGGACGTGTTGTTGATCGTTTCAAACTGTCAGGGTCGGTGTATGAGGGGAAAAAAAAAGAGTGTGGGAAATGTGAGGAAAGAAACGGGGAGGATCCTCAATCCTCACTACAACAGCTGTTCGGTCTCTGAATACAGGCAATAATGAAGTGCTTGTGCAGGATTTCTCTTGCATAGACAGGCTTGCAATAACAGAAAGGACACTAGTAATACAATAGCCACACAAGACAATACAATACACTACAGGGACAACAGCAGTACGAGTCACAAGATTCACAGTGTGTCCTACAGTCAATGGCTCATTGTGTAGCTGCTTTCTCTCACACAGTTTAGATGCAGGGTGACAGGAATCCCATTTCAGACAGCAATAATCACCTTCAAATGAGCCATTACAACCACTACTTACCAATCACAGCGTCTCCGGCTGACCTTTGCACTTTTAACACACTAACCGACAACGAATTCGGATTAAAACCAAACAAACAGATTTAACGAATGTCACGACTTTCATATTTGTTACCCTTGACTACAAAACCAGTCATAAGTAGCACGGGTATGTTTGTAGCAATAACCAACAATACATTGGATGGGTCAAAAACATAAATTGTTATTTTATGCCAAAAATAATTAGGATATTACGTGAAGATCATGTTCCATGAAGATATTTTGTAAATTTCCTACCGTAAATATATCAAAACTTAATTTTTGATTAGTAATATGCATTGCTAAGAACTTCATTTGGAAAACTTTAAAGGCGATTTTCTCAATATTTAGATTTTTTTTTGCACCCTCAGATTCCAGATTTTCAAATAGTTGCATCTCTGCCAAATATTGTCCTATCATAACAAATATCCACACATCAATGGAAAGCTTAACGTTATTTATTCAGCTTTCAGATGATGTACCTTTATAAATCTCAATTTAAAAAATTGACCCTAATGACTGGTTTTGTGGTCCAGGGTCACATATTTTTGTGCAAAAATATGCACTCTGCATCCTCCCACACCCCCTCATCTTTAGCATGCACTACTATTTGTCTTCTTATCTTTAGCAGCTCTATAAATAGGCGCGAAAGATTTTGGGACTCAGATTTCAGTCGCGGCGGCACAAGGGTCTCTCACCCAGAATAGAAAAGAACGACAAGGTAAGAGAAAAAAAAACAGTAACGTTACGTTGTAAACCCACAGGAGATGCGACAAAAACCGTTTAAGATTAACGTACAAAAAAGTGTCGGTTGAAGAATAAGACCCTCTTTTAAGGCTGCTCAGCGCTGTTGAAATTGCGTCCAACGGTATTGTGTGATCTGCTTAACCACAAAACTTGGCTCCAAACGACAGTTCGTCGTTAAAACATAACCCAGAAAACAAAACGACATGTTTTTCTATAATTTTAAACCGTTAAACTCACCTGTTTGCTCCTCACAGAGTGAAAGTCCAGTGAGCGCTCGAGCGCATCTCTCTCATTCCCGCCTCAAGAATCCCAGATTACCTCAGAGGATTAAACACGACAAAAACAGACCCCAAACTCCACAAACAGAACCCAGTTCCACTCAGTAAAGCGCAAAACGCAGCTCTCACTCAGCGACACTCCTCTTCCCTCGTAAAAGGGGGATTTTCGGTTGTGGAGTGTGTATGTGTGTGTTTGCGAGGATCTGCTTCAGGAGTGAGAGAAACTGAAGCGGTCATGTGACCCAACTAATCCGCCCCTTCTCTGAGCGCACAAATGCGATCGACCAATCGGAACGCAGACTGTCCACTATGCCCCGCCCACTCGCGTCCTAGCTAGAAGAATTAAAGGTCAGTGTTTACACTACTCAGGGCATGTGTGAGAGAGATATAAACGACTGTATGACACAAATCCACACTGTACCTGAATCACACGAGCAGTCAGCGCATAGATTAGAAGAACACAGTTGTGACTCAAAACAACTTTGTAAAAAAATTGTGCCACTTCAAAATACTGGCAAGTTGTGTTCCAATGCATCCAATCAATGTTTTGGGTTCAATACAATCGACAGCATCTGTAACACGCTGTGTTTTACCAGGCAACAATTTAGACTTGTTAGTTTGTAAAAGCAAGCAAAATCTACATATTGCACGGAGGGCTATTCGGCAAGATATTTTGAGTGGATTGCAAGCAGAAACATGCACATGATACTTATGTTAATTAATTATTCTATACAAAAGTGTTTTAAGATGCTAAGTTATCAGTTATAGAGAATGTGAAGGTGACGTCACGCCGCGTTGAGTTCTGGGAAACTGCTTCGTTTATCCGCCATACTGGGAGGATCGCGCTGCCTCTCCGCTATTGAGTTTAGGGGCAGTATTTGATTTTCTGTCGCGATTGTGAAAAAAAATAAAATAAAATAAATCACCATTGTATGTCATTCATGCTGCATCGAGAATTGCAAAAGTTACTCAGATCATCGTTCTGAGAGAAAACTGGACAATGCGATATGTTTTCTACTTGTAAAACCACCAAGGGAAGCAGGCTACGAAGATGCAGGATGATAAATCTAATAATAATGTCATCAATTAAACCCACTGCCGTGTCACATTGATGTGCGTTTTTGAAAGTTTTGATTTTGTTTGGTTTAATTAACGTTACCTTTGCGAGTATGACTCTCACTCGGCTTGTGAATAAGCAGAACAGGGACTTTCACTAAAATGCTTTACCGGAATAACACTTCATGTGGCTTAATGTACTAAGACAGTTATAAAGACCAAACTGTAAAGCATATGAGCCCCAAATGTGAACGCAACGCGTTTATTTACACATTAAACATTTTCCTTTCATATAACGTAAAGAAAATGCTTAATGCACCGAGACAGTGATATTAAAAGACCACCTTCTGTACACACCTTACTAATAAAGCATACTATATATGAAGAAAAACAGATGAGCCCAGAATGTGAACTTTAAATATAACTGTCTTAATGCATAAGCGATTTCTATGGTTTTCTCAAGGGAGAAAGCTTAACATGTAATTAAACGCATCTTTTAGCATCACTGTCTTTACATTAAGCCAGCATTTTATAATGCCATAGCTGTTCACAAGCTCCCAGGTATTTGATTTGATGTCATTTGTTGAAATAACTATAAAAAAAATACAGTGTGTTCATGTCTGTCCGGTGAATGTGACCCACAATCTCTGATTCTCATTCGTGGCCATCGAAAAATTTATATTTACAATGACAACAATTATACTTTGTCATTGAAATGCTTCCAACAAAGACATGGATGGACTTCTGTCAGCTTGTTGAACACACACTTTTATTTGGATAATCTACCATATGATAGCTGAAGCAGCAGCGAGTTTTCACGGTAATCAAATCAACATTGTAAACAAAATTCTACAAAGTGAAAAATTGAATTATCATGCGAAGCGATAACATATCTTATCTTTCCTGCAAACAATACAATGAAGAATGTAAATATTTAACTTAAAGGGTTAGTTCACCCAAAAATTAAAATTAGCCCATGTTTTACTCACCCTCAAAGCATCCTAGGTGTATAAGACTTCTTTTAGACAAATCCAATCAGAGTTATATTAAAAATTATCCTGGCTCTTGCAAGCGTTAGAATGGCAGTAGGTGGATGTTTTTGTTCAACAGTCCAAAAGACATGAAATAAAGCATCCATAATAAAACGTGCCTCACCGGGGGGTGAATAAACACCTCCTGTAGCGAATCCATGCATTTTTGTAAGAAAAATATCCCTTTACAGGCAAAAACTAAATAAAAGATAAGCAGGTATCCGTATTAATTTCAGCATTTGTAGCAGAGGGTGATCCTCCCAGAATGGCGGCGGTGCCCCAGCATGCAACATGGCATGACAGCTTCACATTCTCTATTCTTTTAGCAACCTATTTATGTAGCTCCGCCCCTTTTCAGCGCTGCACTCCTTGTCTTTTGTTTTCCAGATTGTATTCCCACAGCATGAGGGTAAGACCTTATGTATTTATGAATGAACTGCTCATTTAAAAATCTTCCCGGTCTACTGACATTTGTTGTGACATCTGCTCTGAACGTTAAAATGCTCATGAAAAATTTCATTAACTCTACAATTCGTAAATCCACTTTACCAATTAATTCCTCTTGTATGTATACAGAGCTACCACAAAAACGGAAGCTCAAAGACAAAAATCTAAAGATGGCTGCGCACTTGTTTCTCTGGTGCGTAAGGTCAACATTCCTATTGTGTTAACATGATCCTAACAGAATTAATACATTCTGGATGTAATTTTGGTCAGTTAGTAAGTGATTACTCTAGTCTCATGTTTGATGTCGTATAGGTATAGTTTGTATAGTTCGAAAATGTATTTTCACAGGTACTCTGGGTTTAATGTCTTGCCCCATAAATTTATTTATTTAAAATTAGTAAGCAATTTTAATTACACTAGGCTCCTGTTAATGTGTTTAATGTTTAACTCTAATGGCTATGATTTTGAAAATTATTCAAAGATATTCTGGTGCAATGTCTTGCCCCATACACTTCTATTGTAAGCGCATTACCTAAAATGTGACTTTGTATTACAAACAAAATTAAATTATGTAATGATACAGTGGTATGAATCAGCTAGTAGTGTTTTGAATATAAATTATAATTTAAAAACCTGCTATGCTACAACAGAGAATCAAATTTCATAACTGGCCTCTAAAAGCATCCAGCACAAGTAAATTTCCCACAACCTGCCATCCAGAGGGTTGGAAACACTTTATATCCCACACTCACTCTCTGATAAACTACACATTCTTCTAGTCCATTTGTTTGAATGTGTCAGTGTCTATAACACAATTCCTGACTAGAACACGAGGTCAATGTTAGCATGGCCTAGTTTGCGTCTGCAGGCATAGTGTATTTGCTGTGTACCATGCCTTTTTATATTTTGTCAAGAGACAAGTAAAACCACAAATAATTACAGTAGATATTTTAGCATTTTTTTTTGAACTTTTATAAACGGGTATCAAAAGAGCAGACAGACATATTCCACAAAGATATCATGCTCATAAATCTCTCTCGTAAACCTTTTCCTGTCAACGTAAACACACAGATAGCAATAACTCACACATACAGTAAACACACCTCATCTCAGATGAAATCAGGGAAGTAAGGATCATTGTTGTTGTGTACACATACATCCAACAGTACAGTAAAAACAGACATGAATTCAATCCAGGATATCAGAAAATGTACAAATTATATGCAATTTAATGGCAGCATTTGGATATGATCACTAATTAAAGTGAACCAATATGAAGAGAAAAAGAGAGAGACAAACCAATTCAGACAGACTATAAATAAATGGTTTCCATGAGACAGTTCACAAAAGTCCAGTGGGAGGAAAGTCAATCAGATTGACAGCCAGAGTACATGCAGGAATTCCTGCGAGCCGGCAAAAGCGAGCGGAACATCTTTGTCTCGTGGTTTGGCCTGAAATAAAGCCACACTTTTATGGAGACTATGCCCTGTTATCGCTCCCTTTCCCACAATTCCCTCTGCCTACTATTTGATTTGAGCAATACCAACAGAACAGGTGCAGATGTGTGGTGCGTACTTCCCCGTGGTCTTACGCAAACACACGCCATCACTGTTTACTCTCTCTCCGATGGTTCTGCTCCATGTTTCCCACATGTATCTCATTGTACGAGTGCATTACGTGATGCAAAAATTTTGTAATTTTGCAAACACAAGACCTCATCGCAGACCACTTCAATTACAGACATCCGGGTCTTGCACATTGTTTTTTACACTTGGTTCAAACTGGATTTGATAATACTTGTCCGTTCATATGGCTCTTCTGTGGATCGTCAGTGCTTATCAAGTGTTTGCATTCGGTGTGAAACCTATTGTTTGCACTGATAAAAACTGTAAAATATAGCCAACAGTTGTGGCTTTACACACACTGTTGTGATATCAAATCAGGCCATCATTTCTAATGTTTCATCATAGTGCGGCTCTTTTTGTGTGATCTCTCAGGGAAGGGCAGAATCATTGTGGCCAGAGGCTAATATTTAACCCACCCTGACTTCTGAACAATGCGGACAGTGTATGTCAAAAAACACTTCCACACAAACGCGCACATTTAAATTACACTCTTACTGAACCTGCACGTAAACTTGGAACTGAGACGAACTCATTAAATTGGTGATCTCAAGCATTTCAGAAGATCATGAACACACACAAACAGTCTCTAAAAGAGACTGTAGTCTCAGGTAGTGAGGGATAGAAACTAATTCATTAGGTAAACTAGCTCTGGTGTAGTTTGGCAAATAGATGGGCAAATGCAAACATTATGGTCTAGACATGAAGGCACATTAAAAGTAAACTCCTGTGTTTTTCGTTAACCATTATTTTGGTGTAAAAGGTGTCTAGTGATTTAGGAATGTTTGAGAATTAATTTATATAATAATTGTTAGTAATATAATATAATAATTTCTAATATTTAAAATATATTACTCCTTAATGATGATTCTGGTCTCTGTATTAGTTCAATGCAAAAGAAAATGTTATTTGCTGGTTTTACAGCTGCGAAGAAGACAATAATACAGAACTGGTTTACACCACACATGTGTAGAAAAACATATTGGATCCGTAGCCTCCTGCAAATAGTGACGTGTGAATGTGCAATGGCGCGAGTCGGTGGGGCCAAGCCTTTTGTTGGATATATGTTTTTTGTTAGATATATGTGATTGTATAAAGGAGTGACTTTTGTGTTCTTGTTGTCTTTTCCTCTCTCCCTCCCTGTTGATTGGACTGAGATGTTGAGTATGTGTCTGTTGTTTAGTTTTGTTATATTTTGGATGTTATGTTGTGTTATGTGTGAAAAAAAAAATAAAAAAAATTGTTGATAACAAAAAAACAATCATCCTAATCTCAAGATATCAGAACCCAGTTGACCACTAGGCCACTTTCAAACCAATACAAGTAGATGCATCTTTTGTAAACACATTTTTTGTGAGTCTTTAATAGTCTGACTGTCAATAGTGTGTCTGAAATCATATTTACATTCTTAAGACATTAAGACATTGATGACTGTATTGGTATTTTTGCGTATCAGTATCATATTTTCATGTTTGCCTGTCAGCCAGACAGTAAAGTTCATGGCTGATGTACAAGCATGTGCCAAGATCCGCCTGTAGCACTGCAGCTCCAGGAGGGCAGCCTCACCTGACAGACGTCAACACATTCCCCAAGTGTAGGAAGCGTAACTTAGGGAGCAACCATCTTGGAAACAAGCACACAGTAGACAAACAGTCTCTGCTGTATCTTTATATGTTGTCATTTTTCAGATTCTAAACAGATAATAATTACCATGGAGATGCACAAAAAAATAAATCTTCTGAATGCGCAACCATATCAACTTCATCACAGATAGGTCTAGATATTAAAAATGTGGGCTGGATAAAAGTGACATTACCTTCATATTTTGTCTGAAATCTGACTTGGTCAGAGAGTAAAAGGTGACATTTCCTGCTAGGTGCACCAACTTTTCCAATAACAGAGGATGCAGCTTGACAAATACTGTAGTTTTCACTCAGCCGTGAACTCTCCGTGATTGTATGCTTTATCTAGAGAGAGTTCCTCAAGGGAAATGATTTTACCTTGAACTGTTTGAGTTTTGAGCCGATTTCAGATTGTTTTAATTCAATCCATGTCAGAGCATCACAGGATGCAAGAAAGACTTTAAAGAGAGAATAATGAAATACAGAATTTTCCTTGCACTTTTGAAATAAGAGTCTGATGTACAATGTTGTCATACTTTAAAGTTTACAATATAAAGCCCCCTCCCTCATCCACCATTTATGAAAACTTGCAAAACTAACTTTAAAAAAGGCAACAACACAATAGATAAGTGTAGAATATGTCAAAGAAGTTGTATAAAACAGTTAATCTTCTCCTTCAGTAACCTTATGCACTGAAAACCCAGTACATTCTCATCTTGCTACAGATCTGTGTTTAATTAGCTATTCTTGGTATCCTATTATTCTCAATGCAGATCAAAGCCTTTTCCGAATAAAGTAGTGCCAGCATTAATTTCATACTAATAACCTGTTAGCTTGCTCGCTCGCTCATTCATGTTTAGGGATTATGTAATGGCTAATGACAAAGAGAGACACGTTGCTCTTTTGATCATGAAAGCCGGAAAAAAGACGACAAGCTGAAATTCTGAATAATAGAGTTGGCAACCGTTCACAATACAACATGTGATGCTATTGGCACCTATAAAATTTTGCTAAATCACTTGACTTCATTGTGCTAGACTGCTGCTTTGTTCTTATTTCACTGAAATTAAAGATGGACTGAACACTTATGTACACTGATGCACACGCTACTGAAGTAAAACAAACACTTTATAATAAAATTAATCTCAACACAATCAGTTAATTATGAGTTAGTCAATTTTAATTATTTTATCTATCAACTCACAGATTTTAAGTCTTTCACAGATTATCAAATGGATCACAGTTTGAGAACCACTGACTGCCTAACCAAACAAACAACAAAATAATCACCATATAACTGATCCATTGAAAACATCCTTTCCCAAAAGAACTATCCAGAAACCATTCATCCATGTGTAATAGGTCTCATTTTGTGATGACGCTGATAAAGAGGATGTTTGTGTGCTGCTGTGTATCACATGGCACTGCTGTGACTTCATGTCATGACCACACAAGTTCAAGCCCCTCGGGACAGAGTAATTTCAGAGGCACAGATTAGATCCTGATGGAGGATATCACATGGGGCTGTCAAACCTGTTCGCAGTAAATCTTGGCTTTAAAGGAACAGAATCACTAAACTTCATTAGAGGCTAATTAGTTGCAGTCACAATGTAGACCCTCCAATAATTTACAATACAATTTATTTCTAAAGTTATAACAGGATTCTCAAGGAAATAATTGCTGTCCTATCATCTTCCGTTTGTTCTTTATCAAAATTAACAAGATAATTATTAAAAGGTTACTCCACTCCAAAATGAAAATACATTTTGTACGCAAAGAAAATAGAAATAACGACTTTATTCAACAATCCGTCTCCTCCGCGTCAGCTTGTGGCGCGACTGACACTCAACAGCATACCCAGTTTGCATCCAGCGGGTACTCTCGAAAATGGTGCTACGCTGACGCGGAGGAGACGAATTGTTGAGTAAAAGTTATTTTTGAATTCTTTGCGTACAAAAAGTATTATCATCACTTCATAACGTTATGGTTGAACCACTGATGGCAGATGGACTATTTTGGCGATATCTTTCATACTTTTCTGGGCCTTGACAGTAGGGCTGCACAATTAATCGAATTTCTAATCGCGATTACGAATATGGATGCCACGATTACATAATCGTTCAAAGCCGCGATTATAAAAAATAAATAAACAATTAAAAATGCCCACTTGCATTATTCTGTGTGCTTAAGAGGTGTTTGCAGCGCAGGGTTTAACAAACTCAAACACACTGGATAAAAGACATTTTGTGTAACTGATAGTCGTTGTCACTGTTGTGCATTATAGATATGTTAAACGCCAAATGTGTCAAAAGCGGAACAAAAAAGCGGAACTCGTTTGAACTGCGCGCCACACTGACCTTTTATCCGCGTGCCTCAAAAGAAAACAGCGCAGAGGATCACGTGACCCCTCGATGGCGATGCAGGCTTAGTCGCTTAGTCTTTTGCTCCGCTCACTTTGCCACATATTTTACGATCCTGTCAGTAAAATTTAAACCACTCTGCATTGGACCCATCATGAGTGCTAAGGCAGACAAAGGGGATCGGAAAAGAGAGATTGTGCAATCGCCAATGAAGAAAAAATTCAGAGATTCAGCCATCTCCAGTGAAGACCTCGATGATGCTATTGCTAGCCGCATTGAACTAGCATTTAAAGAACACCTAAGCACTTTGAATTCGGTTGTGAATTCGGCAGTGAGAGATGCTATGGACTCGGTGCTGATTCCCGCATTGCGCGGACTGCGTGAGGACATACAAGCGAACAACGAGTCTGTTAAAAAGCTAAGAGAGGAGTTTGCGGCCATAGTTACCACGGCGAAGCAGACACGTGACCGCGTTGATTCTGTTCAGGCAGCGGCGCGTGAAGATAAGAGAACAGTCACGGACTTAAAGGATCAGCTGGAGCGACTCCCCGAGAAGATGACAGATATGGAGGACAGGTGTAGGAGGAACAATGTAAGACTGGTGGGGCTCCCAGAAGGGATGGAGGGTAACGATGCGGCTGGTTTCCTCAGAGCTAATCTTTCCAAGTGGATTCCTTCCTTGAGGGGCCGTGACATTGATATTGATCGGGCGCATCACGTCTATGACGGAGGGAGGGGCTCCGATCGGCTGCACACTCTCATCTTCCGTGTACTGAGATGGCATGACAGATCAGATATCCTAAAAGGTGCTCGGCAGGCTTATCCCGTGAAATGTTCACAGAGCAATGTCACACTGCTATTTTCACACTGCAATGTCACTACAGCGATCAGGAGAAAGGCATTTGGTCCGGTTTTGAAGAAGATGACAGCGCTTGGTCTCCAGCCCTTCCTCATCTATCCGGCGGTAATTAATCTACGGCACAAAGGGGAACAGAGAAGCTACGATTCCCCTCAGAATGCGTAGGATTTTATCAGCTCCATGTCTCAGCAGAAGTCGTTTTTGGAGGGGACTAATGGAGAGTAGGTTTAATTAATAAAAAAATGTTTTTTTGGCTGCGTGAGCCCTTCGTGAGACATGTCTTGCGTTGGAGTGGATCGATCACGAATTATCACTGTTTTTTGTTGCTCAGTCAGACCCATGTTCTCGGTAATGTGCGGTGAGTTGTTCTTTGTTTGTGGTTGTGGGTTGTTCATTTTTTTTTTTTTTTTTTTTTTTTTTACAGCAGACATTTATACTTTTATGTATTTTACCTTATTTCTAAAGGTATTATTCATCTAGGAGGTTTGGTATCTAAAATGCACATCAGCGTTTACGTGTTATTTATAGAATGGAAGTGCTTCTGGTTTTTTTAATTTATTGAGTACAATCTTGGGATTATGAATATTCAATGCATACTCTAAATATTTTATCACTGAATGTGAATGGTTTAAATTCTGCTGTTAAACGAACCCGTGTGTTAGAATATTTACACCGTAAATCTATTTCCTGTGCCCTAATTCAAGAGACACATTTAAAACAATCTGACGTGGCACGTTTCCAGAATAAATATTACAAATTTAGCAGCTTTTTCCTGCGCTCAAAATAAAACTAAGGGGGTGCTTATCCTTGTTAACAGGAAGTTAAATTTAACAATTGAACACCTTGGTAGTGATGAGAAGGGTAGATTTGTTTTTATCCGATGCAAAATATATAATAATAGGTTAGCATTGGTCTCTATTTATGGTCCGAATGAGACAGGCAGTGCATTCCTTACACAGATTTCCAAAACTCTACTTGAGGAGATTGATTGCCCTCTAGTGGTGGGTGGTGATTTTAAGGCTGTCATAAATCCTGCTTTAGATAAATCTCAATCTGATACAACAGCCAATCCATCCTCTAAATTATTGAATAAATTTATCACTGAGCTCAACTTAATCGATCTATGGAGAATTCAGAATACTAAAGCTAAGGACTTCACTTTTTTTTTCTAATAGACAAGACTTTCTCTAGGATAGACTACATATTTCTCAGCCCATCTTTAATTTCGTCTAATTCCTCCATCTCTATATTACCAATTTTATTATCTGATCATTCTGCTATGTTGTGCAGTGTTCCTCTTTCCGATGTTAAAGCCAAGTCCCCTAGATGGCGCTTTGACATATCATTATTAAGTAATCAGACTTTCATTACTTCTCTAAAAGAATATTAAGGAATTTCTTGAAATTAATATGCCCTCTGATGTGGATCCTCAAATACTGTGGGAAACGACTAAGTGTGCTATACAAGGTTTCTGTATATCTTTCTCTTCTACTCTCGCCAAAGCGAAAACTCACCAGTTTACACGATTAGAAAATAAAATCCAATCATTACAAAATCTACAAAAACAACATTTTACTGAGCAACAGGCTACACAGCTGTCCTCTTTAAAAGAAGAATATGATTTACTTTCACACTCAAAAGGCGGAATTTACTTTACATAGGACTAAACAAAAATATTATTTTGAATCAGAGAGACCTAGTCATTTATTGGCCCTTAGGTTGAAAGAATGTGAGTCTAAGGCATATATTAGAGCAATAAAATCATTGGATGATAAGGTCACCACGAACCCTGTGGCAATTAATGACTGTGGCGAGGGGGGCGTGGTTTAGCGGGGTCTGCAGCGGGAGAGAGCATTGGGAGACGAGCGGGGAGAAAGTGGGTCAAGTGCAAACGACGATCACCTGTGTCTGATTGCAGTGATTGGCGGGGAGAGACCGCTTAAGAGGCGTGGGAGAGCGTCACAGAGAGAGAGAGACGGAGACTTGAGAGGTTGTCTGCTGACTGTCGCAGAGGAATCGACTACAGGAACTACGTGTGTTTTGGAGACTGTGCCGTTGTGGCTCTTTTATTTTTATGTGTTTTTCTTTGATTAAAAACCCCAAGTCTCCGAAACGCCAACCTTGTCTTCTTCCTTCCTCACCCTGAAGCTGAACCGTATCACACTGGTGCCGAAACCCGGGAAGGAAGAAGGGAGCCGCTACCGTCATGTCGTCCCCGTCGAGTTCGCCGTTTGCGGAGGTCATCCATTCGCTCGCGGGTCTCCATCAGGAGCACCATCAAGCGCTGCTGGACATGAGGGAGGATCAGGAACGTCGTTTCCAGACCCTCGTCCAGGCGCAGCAGGAGGACCGCGAGCTGTTCCGGAGCTGGATGGACCGGGAGGTTCGGGCCGGGGGAGCAACACCGGCTCTGGCCCCGCCCACCCACATGCCGTTGAACAAGATGGGTCCGCAGGATGATCCAGAGGCGTTCATCGACCTCTTCGAGAGGACCGCTGAGGCATGTGGGTGGCCTGCGGCGAACTGGCCCGTGCGCCTCCTTCCCCTGTTGTCGGGGGAGGCCCAGTTGGCGGCGCAACAGTTGCCAGTTCAGAACCTCCTGGTCTACAACGATCTAAAAAGGGCCATCCTCCAGCGGGTCGGCTTGAACCCTGAACAGCAGCGGCAACGCTTCCGCTCGCTGGAGCTGGGGGAAAACGGCCGGCCCTTCGTGATGGCTCAACAGCTCCGGGACGCGTGCCGCAAATGGCTGTTGGCTGGGGGAAACGATGTCGACCAGATAGTGGATCGGGTGGTGCTGGAGCAGTTCATCGCACGGCTCCCCAAGAAGACCGCGCAGTGGGTCCAGTGCCACCGGCCGACATCGTTGGACCTGGCCATTCAACTGGCGGAGGACCAGATGGTAGCGTGCCATGGGGTTGGCGAGGCCCTTCCAGCGGCCTCTCTCTCTCTCTCTCCCTCTCTCCCCCCTCCTTCTTGTCCCAAACCTTCCCCTCTCCCTAGGTCGCGGATAAATCCTGCGCGAGCCCCACCTCGCTGGAGGGGTGGGCCGGCACCGGAGTCTGGAGGCCTGAGGTCCTCGCCCAGGGGGGCGGGGCCGGCTAGACCGGCGGGGATCCCCGATGCTGGTCCCTCGTTCTCTCCTCGCCAAGACCTTGACCCGCTTCCCGCCACTAGGGCGGCGGGGAAGTCTGGGCCGGCCTGTTGGCGTTGCGGGGACCCAGGTCATTTTATCGATCGGTGCCCGGTGATGGAGGTAGGGGCACTGATCCGGGTTCCGGACTACCCACAGGCCGCCCCCGATCAAGCCGGCCGGTACCAAATACCTGTGAGTATTAAGGGGGGTACTTATTGGGCTCTGGTGGATTCGGGGTGTAACCAAACCTCGATCCATCAAAGCCTAATTCAACCGGCGGCATTGGATAAGAGCTGCATGGTACAGGTGCGGTGCATACACGGGGATGTGGTAAAATACCCGGTAATGCTCTTAGCCATCCAATTTCGGGGGCAAAAACATAATGTAGAGGTGGCTGTTAACCAGCACCTCAGACATCCGCTGATTTTGGGGACCAATTGGCCAGCGTTTAGTCAACTATTGGGGTATGTATGTGCGGATGTCGCTTGGGAAGGGAAGCAAGGGGGGGAGGTGGCCGTGCAGGCTGGGGAGGCGGAGCCTAGGCCGGCCGAGCCAGGGGAACCGAGCGCAATCGAGAGGCTGATCCTTTCGGAGCGCGATGACTTTCCCCTGGAACAGTCTCGGGACGAGACGCTAAAACGAGCGTTCGAGCAGGTCTGTTCCATCGACGGGCAGCCCCTCCAGTCAGACCGGCCCCTTTCCTATCCCTATTTTGCTGTTTTAAAGGATCGGTTGTATCGAGTGACCCAAGACACTCAAACAAAGCAAGATACAACCCAGCTGTTAGTGCCTAAAAGCCGCCGGGAAATGCTTTTCCAGGCGGCTCATTATAATCCCATGGCAGGGCATTTAGGGCAGACAGCTACACTAAACCGTCTAATGACCCGATTCTTTTGGCCGGGCATTCACGAGAACGTGCGCAGGTGGTGCGCGGCTTGTCGTGAGTGTCAGCTAGTGAATCCCCCGGCCTCCCCAAAAGCGCCTTTGCGCCCCCTTCCTCTTGTGCAGGTCCCCTTCGATAGAATTGGTATGGACCTCATCGGGCCATTGGACCGGTCAGCACGGGGGCATCGCTTTGCATTGGTCCTGGTGGATTATGCAACGCGATACCCCGAAGCAGTGGCACTCCGCAGCATTTCGGCGAAAAGCGTAGCGGAGGCACTGTTTCGTATAATCTCCCGAGTGGGAATCCCGAAAGAGATTCTCACGGATCAAGGCACGGCGTTTATGTCACGTACGATTCGCGAGCTGTACGAGTTATTGGGCATTAAGTCCGTTCGCACCAGCGTTTTTCACCCACAAACGGACGGCCTGGTGGAACGATTTAATCGCACTTTGAAAACCATGATTCGTAAGTTCGTTCACGAGGACGCAAAAAATTGGGACAAGTGGCTGGAACCCCTTTTGTTCGCGGTACGCGAGGTCCCGCAAGCCTCCACGGGGTTTTCCCCCCTTCGAGCTCCTCAACGGACGCCAGCCCCGAGGGGTTTTGGATGTCCTAAGGGAAACTTGGGAGGAGGGGCCTTCAGAAAGCAAGAACGAAATTCAGCATGTGCTGGACCTGAGAACAAAACTCCACACTTTGGGGCAGCTCTCGATGGAGAATTTGTTACAGGCCCAGGACAAGCAAAGCCAATTGTACAATCGGGGTGCCCAGCTACGCAAATTCACACCGGGAGAGAAAGTACTTGTATTACTCCCAACTGCTAGTTCTAAATTGCTCGCCAAGTGGCAAGGGCCGTTTGAGGTCACACGGCAGATAGGGGATCTCAATTATGAGGTGATTAGATCGGACAGGAACGGGGCACGTCAAATATATCACCTCAACCTCCTTAAAAAATGGACGGAGGTGGAACCCGTGATGCTGGCGACAGCAGTGAGTAGAGAGGATGATCTCGGACCAGAGGTAAACACCAAAACTCATTCTCTCCCTCTGGCTCCGGGCGGGGATCACCTCTCGCCCTCCCAGCTCACGGATGTGGCGAGGGTGCAAACTGAATTTGCGGATGTGTTCTCGTCCCTGCCCGGTCGGACCAACCTCATTCAGCACCATATTGAGACCGAACCAGGCGTGATAGTGCGCAGTCGCCCGTACAGGCTACCTGAACACAAAAAACAGGTAGTTCAAACCGAGTTAGGGGCGATGCTAGAGATGGGAGTAATAGAGGAATCACACAGTGATTGGGCGAGCCCGATAGTTTTGGTACCCAAAACCGACGGCTCGGTGCGATTCTGTGTGGATTATCGGAAGGTGAATGCGGTGTCGAAATTCGACGCCTATCCAATGCCGCGTGTTGACGAGTTGCTTGATCGGCTGGGTACAGCTCGCTTTTATTCGACTCTGGATTTAACGAAAGGATATTGGCAGATCCCCTTATCGCCTTTATCTAAAGAGAAAACAGCCTTCACCACGCCGTTTGGGTTACACCAATTCGTTACGCTTCCATTCGGGTTGTTCGGGGCTCCGGCCACGTTTCAGCGTCTCATGGACCGAATCCTTCGACCGCATGCTGCCTATGCCGCTGCCTACCTGGATGACATCATCATCTACAGTCAGGACTGGCAGCGTCATATGGCACATTTGCGGGCGGTCCTACGGACGCTGCGAAGGGCCGGGCTCACGGCCAACCCGAAGAAGTGTGCGGTTGGGCGGGTGGAGGTCAGGTATCTGGGTTTCCACTTGGGTCATGGGCAGGTGCGTCCCCAAATTAATAAGACGGCGGCAATTGCGACCTGTCCGCGACCCAAGACCAAAAAGGAGGTGAGGCAGTTCCTGGGGCTGGCGGGATATTATAGAAGGTTCATTCCTAATTATTCGGACCTCACCAGCCCGCTGACTGACCTCACTAAAAAGGAATTCCCAGATCCGGTCCAGTGGACGGAGCTGTGTCAGCAGGCTTTTACCCAGGTGAAGGCTGCTCTGTGTGGCGGCCCGCTATTACATTCTCCTAATTTTTCTCTCCCTTTCTTGCTGCAGACAGACGCGTCGGACAGGGGGCTGGGAGCGGTTCTGTCTCAGGAGATAGAGGGTGAGGAGCGGCCGGTGCTGTACATCAGTCGAAAGCTCTCTAAGAGGGAGGCGATGTACAGCACCATTGAGAAAGAATGCTTAGCCATCAGGTGGGCCGTGCTCACCCTCCGCTATTATCTCCTGGGACGGGAATTCACTCTCTGTTCGGACCACGCACCTCTGCAGTGGCTCCACCGCATGAAGGATACCAACGCGCGGATCACCCGTTGGTATCTGGCGCTACAGCCTTTTAAGTTCAAGGTGATCCACAGGCCGGGGGCGCAGATGGCGGTGGCCGACTTTCTCTCCAGGAATGGGGGGGGGGGGGCCGCAGGCCGGAGGGCTCCCCGGCCTGAGTCGGGCGGTGGGGGTATGTGGCGAGGGGGGCGTGGTTTAGCGGGGTCTGCAGCGGGAGAGAGCATTGGGAGACGAGCGGGGAGAAAGTGGGTCAAGTGCAAACGACGATCACCTGTGTCTGATTGCAGTGATTGGCGGGGAGAGACCGCTTAAGAGGCGTGGGAGAGCGTCACAGAGAGAGAGAGACGGAGACTTGAGAGGTTGTCTGCTGACTGTCGCAGAGGAATCGACTACAGGAACTACGTGTGTTTTGGAGACTGTGCCGTTGTGGCTCTTTTATTTTTATGTGTTTTTCTTTGATTAAAAACCCCAAGTCTCCGAAACGCCAACCTTGTCTTCTTCCTTCCTCACCCTGAAGCTGAACCGTATCACAATGACATATTTAAAGGTTTTTACACAAATCTGTATAAAGCCGAAACAGATTTTGATGAACCAATTTGTAAGCAGTATCTAGATAAATTGGAACTGCCTCGGATCTCACAGATAGATAAAGAATCTTTGGAGGCCCCATTAAGTTTGGAGGAACTCCACGTCTCTTTAAAAAGCCTTCAAAAGGGCAAATCGCCGGGTCTAGATGGTCTCCCCCTGAATTATATTTAGAAATTTGGGATTTGGTAGGGATACTTATGCTTAACTCATTTAATTTTGCAATAGAACATGGGGTATTTCACAGAGATCAAAAAACATCACTGATTTCATTACTTCTTAAAAAAGGGAAAGATCCATTAGATTGTTCCAGCTACAGACCGATTTCGCTTATCCCATGTGATGTAAAAATCTATGCTAAAGTTTTTGCTTCTCGTATGGAGAAGGTAATTCACAGTCTGATCAAGGAGGACCAAACTGGTTTCATCAAGGGGCGCAATGCGTCTGACAATATGCGTCGACTCCTTCATATTCTTGACTTTGCCGACTCCCACCCAACACATTGTGCGGTCTTTTCACTTGATGCAGAAAAAGCCTTTGACAGGCTAGAGTGGAATTATATGTGGGCAGTTCTGCAATGTTTCGGCTTCGGTGAACACTTAATTTCTATGATTAAGACATTATACCACTCACATGCAGCATCAGTCATAACTGGTAATATTATTTTCCCCCTCATTCCCTTTACAGCAGGGAACGAGGCAGGGGTGTCCGCTTTCCCCCTTATTGTTTTGTCTATCTCTTGAACCCTTAGCGCAAGCCATCAGGAAATCTGAAGTATCGATTAAGATTCATGATCATAATCATAGTATTTCATTATATGCTGATGATATTATTCTATATTTAGACCACTTTGATGTTTCAGTCTCTAGTATAATTAAGGAATTTGATAATTTTAGTAGCCTATCAGGATATAAAATAAATTGGAGCAAATCTGCTTTAATGCCAATTAACAATGTTAAAGTTAATTTTTCTATTCCCTCATTTATCCCTATTAAGGAATCTTTCATCTATTTGGGCATTACCATATATAAAAACATTCATAAGATTGCCAGAGACAATGTTAATAACATTTTAGTTAAGGTCAAAAATGACATTCAAAGATGGAAGAATCTTAAAGTCTCTCTCCAAGGAAGAATCTCCACTGTTAAGATGAATTTGTTGCCTAGATTTAATTTGTTTTTCTCTATGCTACCACTTTCTCCCCCTCCAGGTTACTTTAAGGAGATCAACTCCATAATTTCTAAGTTTATCTGGAATGATAAATGTCCCAGAATTAAACTTACCACATTACAACATCCTAATAGCGGAGGAGGACTGGCTGTACCAAATTTTGAATTATATTATTGGTCGTTCCAGCTTAAAGCTCTTCATAATTGGGTTGATCCTCAATCTAGTTTCATGGAGAGTGATTGAAGCTGACAAGGTTAAACCAAATAGACTTCAAGATATTCTATTTACTGGCACAGGAAAAAAAGGGGATAATTATAAATTTGGTCCGGTTGTGGCCAACTCTATTAAAATCTGGAAAACGGTTGAACATCGGATAGGAGGAACCTTCAAATTTTGTAACAGTACACCTTTATGGCACAATTTTACTTTTGTATGCGGAAATCGTCCATTTGTCCAACCCTCTTGGTCTTCTTTAGGTGTAAACACGTGCGGTGATATATATGATGACCAGGGCCTCTGTTCATTTCAGACATTGAGGGCCAAATTTTGTCTACCAGCTTCCGCATATTTTGTCTTTCTTCAATTATGTTCTGCTCTCAAAGCGAATGGCATTCCTTGGTCTTCTTCCATTTGCTCTCATCCTATGCGGGACTGGATTGCACCATCTGCTTGTCAGCCATCTGTTTCCTTAATATATACTAAAATTATTGATTGCATTACAAAACCTCTTTCTATTAAAACTATTTGGAATAGGGAATTATCTGACCTTAATTTATCTGTCGACTGGGAGAGAGTGTGGTCTAATCTCAGTTTAACATCTAAAAATCTGGCTCATCGTCTTATTCACTTCAAAGTCATTTATAGAGCATACATAACTCCTTACAAAAGATTTAAAATGAAACTACAGTCAAATTTGAACTGCCATATATGTAACACTGCATCATCAGGCACTTTTCTGCATATGTTTTGAGAATGTCCTGTCGTCATCAGTCTATGGACACATGTAAACCTGGTTTTGTCATCATTACTGCGAATTGATTGGTCTGTTAACCCAAGTTTGTGTCTTCTTAATGATGATTCAGGTCTCTGTATTAGTTCAATGCAAAAGATAATGTTGTTTGCTGGTTTTACAGCTGCGAAGAAGACAATAATACAGAACTGGTTTACACCACACGTGTAGAAAAACATATTGGATCCGTAGCCTCCTACAAATAGTGTCATGTGAATGTACAACGGCGCGAGTCGGTGGGGCCAAGCCTTCGACCGTTGGCGCTTGGCAGTGTTTTCTTTTTGATGTACGTGATTGTATGGAGGAGTGACTTGTTTTGTGTTTTTATTGTCCTTCCCTTTCTCCCTCCCTTTTGACTTGACTTTGAGCTATTGAGTATATGTCTGTTGTTTTGTTATATTTTGGATGTTATGTTATGTTATGTGTGAAAAAAAAAAAAAAAAATGTTGATAACAAAAAAAAAAACAGCGCAGCGCGAGCTTAGAGCGTATGCGTTTATTACAGTGACCAGTCGCAATCACGCGCTAAACAACGCTGTGAAATCCAGTAAGAAGCACAGCGCAGAGTTCTCCAGTACAAATCACGTCTCTTTAAACTAGTTTAAAGCCAAATAAATCGGAGCTGTTATCCTCATCAACACTGATGCAGCAATCAGCAGAAACAGTGCAACAACAATCCAGTTAGAAGACGTTACAATCCACAAATCACCCACATTTACCATAGTTTTACTGTAGTAACACTAACGTAACAATGGTACTGTGGCAGAAAAGTAGGATATTCATATTGAGTATTATTAATATACTAAATATGTTAAAGGAGTAATGGAATATAATTACATTATTTTGTTAATTATACTATCAGTTGATGTGGATTTGTAATTGACAATGACTTTAGGCTACTGTTCAATGCAAACACCATAGAAACCATATAGTTAGGCTACTTTTTTACCATGTAATGAGGTGCTGTACTTTTGGTTAAGTATAAAAGATGAGGCTGTTACAGTTTTCACAATGCTGTCAAATGTACATCTGCATCCCAACTCAAGCTCCTGCTACTCTGAACTCAAGCTCCTGTTCTAATGTTCATTTATAAGAGACAAAACTTGTAATATTACATGTTCAGTGCTACCAAATCAGGTGCTGGTGCCACTGCTTTTCAATGTTAGTCTGGAGCCCTGATCATATAAATTGTACTTTAAAATGTTACAGTAATTTGAAATTTCGTCTGTTTAATTGTAAATGAAATATATAGCTCTAGTAAACTATATTTTCTTTCTGTTAGTTTTAGTAAAACATTATTATACCATGCATAATTTTACCTTTTTTTGTTTAAAAAAAGAAACCAAACCAATGTATAGTTTACATTTACATCTATGCATTTAGCAGACGCCAAAGCGACTTACTATTTATATATTCAGGCTATAATTTTTTTTTTTTATCAGTATGTGTGTTCCCTGGGAATTGATCCCATGACCTTTTGCGCTGCTAACGCAATGCTATACCACTGAGCCACAGGAACACCCCACATTTGAGGCTCAATGCTATATAAAAGCAATAAAAGTTCAGGAAGAGTTTTTCAGCCTTTTTTTAAATATATATTTTATATAAAAATATGGCATGCAGCTTCAAACAATGGCATAAATAATCGCAATTACAATCTCAAGGGAATAATCGACAATTATGATTTTTGTCATAATCGTGCAGCCTTACTTGACAGTGTTAATTACTTGGCAGTCAATGGGACCGTCACAAACCTCCCGGTTTTCATCCAAAATATCTTAAATTGTGTTCTGAAGACGAACAAAGCTTTTACGGGTTTGGAACGACATGGAGGTATGTGATTAATGACAAAATTTTCATTTCGGGGTGGAGTTACCCTTTAACAACCTGTTAGCCTGCACCAGGACGCCGGCGCACTGAACGCTCTTTATTTGCACATGTCATTGTTTGTGAATAGATTAAATGAAACGGGACAAAGCTAATCTTGACAAACTATATATCATTCTGAAGGTCTAAGCCTCAAGCATCGAAGAAAGAAGCTTTCTATCGCTGTTTTTCGATAGAAAGCTAATAAGGAATGTATTTGCTGATTTGTGTAAGCAGTACACATCAAAACATTTATAAAAAAAATGCACTACATACCAGATTCATCCTGATCATGAGACACAAACGTATCCACTTTACCCACTTTAAATCCCAGTTTAGTTAGAGAGGTAAGGGTCCACGGAACAACATTCCATCAAGAACTTTTAGTCCAACGAAACAACGTTGTAATTTGGATCGTTATTCCTTTGTTTACGTTTCATTTCTTCAGGGAGAGTTATTGTTTGTGTCCGTTATGGAATAAATTACGCTCAAAAACAGCGTCTTGGTGGTAAAAAACAATAGTTTTGTAGCATACAGTCTCACAAACAGAATGGGACCATCCAAAAAAAAAAAAAAAAGTGACAAGATACGCGGAAGATTGTTTATTTGAATTCTGGCGCTCCCTCGTGACGGCTCGTGACGCACGCTGTGACGCACCTGTCATCTGATGGGGGCGTAACTTAACGATCGGCTTTTTGGACAAATAAACCTTTTTTTTCAACATTTTTCATATATGTTTGCGTGTTTTGTGGGGAATGGGACTGTATCTGTATGATTACCATCTGTATGGCTGATAATCAGCGTGTAATTACTGACTGTTGACAGGTATCAGTGTGAATGCAGTCTATATAAAAGGCCATTATAATGTGATTATTGACTATATGGGCGGCCATCTAAATGATTACCATCTGTATGAATGATCGTCAGCATGTAAATACTTATGTATGAGCACCTATCTGTATGTCAGGAAATCAGAGTATGTAGGCTACTTGACATTCAAAGTTATTTTTTTATTTTTTTTATCACTCAAATTATTCTTATTGTATCTTTCTAGTGCTCAAATAAATCACTTATACGATCTATGTACGGTCTAAGATGCTGTCTCTACTGTTTTATACTTGAAAAACTATGCTGGAGTTTGTATAATGACTAAATAGCTTGTAGAACTCAATACATTTGGTAAATATTTTTCCTCAAACGGGGGGGGGGGGGGGGTCTAGAAAAACGGTTGAAAGGAATCTCATTTTTCATTGTATCTTCTTCAGATTTGAAATATAAACTCGTGAGACATGTGACTTTCAACCCATTACTTTTATGGATTGCTCCAGGACTGATTTCATGTATTTATATATGAAATAAAAAAAAATCAGTGTGGTACAATTTTTTTCAAGGCACTTCAGTGTCTATAACTTTTTATATTTTTGAGCATTATCAACTCTGCATGATGGATAGTAAAGCCCAAAGGGTCTTCTCTCCAAAGACACCAAAATTGTGTGTGTGGCACTCTGAAGTCAGGAACTGTTAACATTTTAAGTTAGTCAGTCATTTTCAGCTGTGATTCCCAATATGGGGGGTTAACAGAACTACAGGTTAACAGAACTACAGGTTAACAGAACTATTAAGGAACAGCAAATGTCAAGTGGGATCAGAAATGGAATCTGTAAATTTCGTACAAAATCCCATTATCAACTCCAAGTCTCAGCTCTCGTGTTACTTATTTGATATCAGTATAACCTTATCTGATTAGGTCAAGCTTAAAACTTTACTTTGTGAACTCAGAAACGAAGGGAATGGTAACAAGCGAACTTTAGCACAGCATAATAACCATCTCACTGTCCCTGTGGAGCCATTTCAACATTTCTGGCACAGGAATGAGTAAATAAAAAAGAATGAATATTAGAGAGACAAGGGGAACAAGAGACTCATTCATATCTGCAGATACCATTGTTGCAATCTAAAAAAAAATAATTTCACAGTCACATCATGTCCATTGTGGGGTTGATTATGAGAAAGATGATTACTGCAAGTTCATGAGATGAAGCTGAACTTCTGGCCTTGACCAGGTCTTGTGACATTAGATTTGTGACTTGTAATTGAACAATACTGAACTGAAACAATCAAAGCTTGCATGGATGAAGGAAGGGACGACTGTTTCCTGGAAGGGTATTGCGCAGTCAGGAAAAAGAAAGCGTGTGAGCGAGTGAGTGAGAGAGAAAGAGAGAGAGAGAGAGAGAGAGAGAGAGAGACAATGATGTATTACCCCATGAGCCAAAATACTTTCTCACAAGTTTTGTATGACCACTCCTCCACGCACACACACTTAAAAACATCTGCTGTCCACTCAGCCGAGCTATCAGAGGTTTCCAGGGAGACAAACACAAACAGTGGAGATGTATGTTGCAGCCCCACCTCGTGCCCTAAGAGAGCAATCAACCTGGGTAAGTCCCCTCCTCCCCTTCCTTCAAACTTCACATATGGTTCTCTTTACCATCTTCAAGGAACTCGTATATAGAAAACATCTCAAACACATGATAACATAAACCATGTGTACAAAAGCTTTAAGCAAACGTGCAATTATATGGGATGATCTTCTGTCTTCGTTCTTTGTATGAGACCTCATGTCGAGCCCTTCGCTAGATTACGACATTATTATCAACCACCTGCTACGAGTAACCAGCTAGAGGTGAAGACTTTCATAGGCGTCCCAAAGGCGTGAACAAATACATGCTAGGTCATGAACTTGAACTTTGACCCTTTCAGCCACTACATGAAAGAGTAATTTGTAGGATGAAGGGTTACTGAGGGGAGTTACGTGCTTTCTTTCCTCTGGGTCTCTTTGTGTTTTCAAAGCACATTGACTGAATGAAGGAATCACACACAACTTTCTCCTACGCGGTCGTCATGTCATGCTCAGGAATTCCCCCCAGCTGAAGGAAAAAAAACTTGTTTTATTCAGGGGGTCTCATCTGAAAAGCAAGAAAGCCTTCTGAAAGGCCTGTTGACACTTTGATCTTAGTTCTTTCTGGGCTTGTTTTGAATTGTCACACTACAAGCAAGTTTAGATGCAGGCGATCAGCAATGTTTGTAGATGCAACAATGGTTTCCTGCATTGCTTAGGTTCTGGCCTATTAATGTAAGGTAGAGTCTCTTGGGATGGATTGAAGACTGGAATTGTTGTCTAAAGATTGTTCTGGTAAAATGGTAAACATGAAGTGGCTCTCAAGCAAAGTCAAGATCATGCAATCATTTAGGGCAGAAAATCCAAATGCAAAAGACAAGAGGTGTAACTCAAAGTTTAGGACGAGTAGGGACTGGAGAGTATGGCTGCAAGTTGCATAAAAAACAAAATTAATTCATAGGGAAAACTAGGAAAAACCAAACAGTGTTTCTCAATATTCAAGGTCGGAATTGATCTCTTTAGGATGAAAGGAAACTGTGGTTGAATATTGGCTTTGATGATAATGTATTAATTATCAATGAGCTATTAACTAGCACTGAAAGCTGCAAGGCTCTGTTCCAATCTGGCATGTTTGTAATAGAAGACAGTTCAGCTGGAGGAAGTGAATCAAGTCCCCACCGAGGTGGTTATTTCTCCATTTCTCTGAGAGAACTGTGGATGCCCCACTGTGTATCAATGTTAAACACCCATCGGCAGGGGTTTGGAAAATTCCGGAGCCCCTGTGAAGTGAGCAGAAGGTCAGCTCCAAGCTGAACCAGCAGTAAAGGCCAAGATAGAGACTCATATATGTCCACTCACCCAGCAGCGGGAGCCATCACTTCCCCTGCCAAGTCCATTTATACATCACCACCTCCTGCAGAAACACCATTCAACTAGTAACAGTGTTCAAGACTAGCTCTTCCCAAACAGATATAAGAGTTTGTGGGAGTTGCTTTGTCCATTCAAGGGAATACAGGACCTGTCACTAGATTTGGTGCAAAATCTTGGAAGGAGAATGTCACAACTAAATAGAGTAGGGACAAGAACACTTTATATTTCTTGTGCAATTGGCCATTCATTTCTGAGTGGTGATGGGTATCCGCAGTTGGGACGAGGCAGATCAAGAGAACTAAAGAGACAGAAAGCAAGGAGCCAAACTTCCTGACAGACAAAGGGATCCTGCAGGGTCGCGGGCATCCAGCCAGAGTCCGCACTGTCTACTGGGATGACATGTAAAGAGACTGAAGCATGAGTAATATGTGACTCAGAACCAACAGTAAATCCTAAACTCACAAGTCGTCTTTCAGTTTTGAATTCCAGTCCAGAATTCTAGAACATTAAGGAAAACAATTGTCGTCAAGTTCAACAACATTCAAGTCCAAACACAATTATATCCAACATAAAATAAACTTGAGTCATCCTATTTCCCACAAACAGGGCTTGTCATCAGGACCTGGAATATTGTCCAGGATAAGGGGAGTCTTTTAAGGTCCTCTATGATATAGCCTACTCATTGGGACTGTAGAAGAGCGAGCCTACTTCTAAAAACTTCATCCCGGACACTGCAAATTTTACCAGCAACCCTGCCCACAAGTATGGAAAATTTGTTCCTCAGGAAGAGCCTTGACAGTGGACCACCAATGGACACAGCTGTCATGGTCAGAGTTGTTGAGCTGGTCTGAGAGAGAGCATGTCGGTGACTTTTCAATGGAGTAGGTTGCGCTCAGTCATATGAGTTGTATCCCTCCCCTAGTGTGTTGATTTAAGACTAAAGGTCACTCCTTCCAGCTGTTTCCTTCCACACCACATGGAGTGAAGAAGTAATGAATGAGTGTAGACCATTCGGGGAGGAAGGTACTGACTGCTCAAGGGGTTCTCTTCCTGCAGCTAATTGTAAACATGTACACGTGATGCAACACAGGCAAGTCATTTTTAGTAACAAAGTTTTAAAGAACAAAGTAAGGATGTGACCCTAAAAACAGGTAAGGAAAGTTTTTTGAACTGCAAATCACAGTCTGTAAAATCCTTTGATACCTTACACCCGTGATAGTGCTGATGTGATCCAGACAGGTTGTAAAATGTTTCCTCTTTGCAAAGTTGCCCATCACAAATCACCCACCTTGACCATGCCAACTCAAGCATCAAGATATCTCCTCATAAATGGCCCTGGGTGTGGATCCCACATGCCTCAAAGGCCAAGAGACTGAAATATAATCCTGTGCTAGAGAAATGTTTTTTGAATGTTGAATCTACGCCGAGCCAAATCACCCAGCTCTTCTCAACAGGCCATTTCAGGCTGGGTTTGAGTCGCAAGACAACGTGTCACAAAATGTGAGCTTCCACTCACAAGTATCAATACCTCATTCTTAAATGTTATTTCATTTCCCACCTTTTTCCACCTTTCTCTCACACATGTAACTGTACAAACAGGCTACTGTTCTACCTGGCTGGATGAATGTTTTTGCCATAAAGAAACCCTGAGATCAAGAGACACAATATGAGACACGAGGAGTGTGAGCACAGCAAGATTTTTTAAAGGTGAGGCGGCATGTGTCTGAAGTTACTGGTCACTGGTAAACCAATAAAAACCTTCCAGACTGTCTCACTTCTCAGCAGTGACCAATGGGGAGAATATCACTTTCATACACTCGCTATGATCTCAGTTTCTCTTTTATTTCTCTCTCCCTTTCTCTGTTTAAGGCATCATCTCTCTCTCTCTCTCTCTCTCTCTCTCTCTCTCTCTCTCTCTCAGTCCTGAGCAGTGTATGGATTGTGTGAGCTCAGAACTGGTGGATGACTCATATTTCCATTTTTTTCTGTCTGTCCCTGAAATGGATTTACAACATACATAAGGAGATATTAAACACTACACTGTGTCCATTATGGTAGAAAGAGGTTTGGTGATGGTCAGTGGAAAGATATTTTAAGGACAGCCTGCATACTGTAATTTTCCCCAAGAACAACCTGCTGACACCAATTTCGTCAGACTCAAGAGTAATGGTCCTTGCAAACTGAGTCGGAAATTTTCATATAAGTTTTTTCGGGGGTTTTCGTATTCGTCATCCTTTCCTATCAAAATGCTTTCTACAGATGCGAAAATGTAGAAAAATCGAACCTGGTCCAAATTTTATTTATGACGGACGAAGGTTTCAGAGGTAGTGTGTAAACGTGATTGGCACAACGTGAGGTCATATATATATATATTTAACTTCAGACTAGAATTTCGTACTCTGTGTGCAAAGACCTTAAATGCTAATTTGTAGTTGCTGGCAAGTATAAAACAACATATATTGATTTTATACTTGCTAGTTGAGTTGCTGTTAAATTCCCTCTCTTTTTTTCTCCCCGTGCCTCTTGGTTATTGGAGGAACTGGGACATTCTTGCATAGTCTTGTTATCCTCCGTTTTCTTTGCCCCTGCTCTCTCTATCTCTTCCTATTCCTCACTGCTGCCATCCCTCCACCCATCCAACCAGTACTAATGCCTCTCTTCTTCCACCTCACTGACTCCCAGCACTCGTTTGTCTATGCTCTTTGTTCGGAGTAGTGGAGAGGGCGGAGGGGTCCAATCCCCCTCAGAGAGCCTCTCTCTGTCTCCAATGACGGACAGTGAAATACTCTCTCTGCCCCACCCACATATGGAAAAATAAACAAGTGTCCACATGTAGCCACAGAATGTTAATAGCTTCCATAACTCTGCTCTCCACCTGACAAAATGCAAGGAAGTCCATAATACAGATCCTGATGTATTGCATTATACACCATACATCTCTTGAGTCAACGACTACTAAGAATCTTTATTCAGAGAATCCTGAAGCAAACTGAGGTAGACTTTTTTGCAATCAGTTTGAGTGGCAGCTCAACCAAAACAGTCTGAAGAGAGTTTGAAACTTTTAAAAGTCATAATTTTTGCAATTCTATTTGATGCCATCAGTGGACCAGAAATTGCATAATTTACCTTGAATTGTCACACAGTTTTAAAAGCCACGAAGGTCTGAATCATTTCTAGACTTAAGCCTAAAAGTATTACAGTGAAATCAGGACCACTTGGTTGTCTGTGGCCTGGATCTCAACCAAGCCACACTACTGTAAACGGTGCGGTTTACTCACAGAATGTCTATCAGATGGCTCCTGCAATGAGGTCTGGCCTCAAAACAGTCTCCATGAGCTCCTTCACTGGGGGTCTCTTGGACACTGGGTGGTCCAGAAGACTCAATATTGAGTTGTAAAGTGGTGTTCTTCTTCTATGACTTCAACATACAAGAGCTCTTCTTGAGCCTGAGGGCACATTACATTGGAATTTTGAATGGCTGTTTCAAGGGTTTGCATGACTACTCAGTTTTACCACTTAACTGGTTGTCCAAAAAGTTGTACAAAACTGCCATTTTCATAACCAATTAGTTGATATACAGGTGCATCTCAATAAATTAGAATGTCGTGGAAAAGTTCATTTATTTCAGTAATTCAACTCAAATTGTGACACTCGTGTCTTAAATAAATTCAATGCACACAGACTGTAGTGGTTTAAGTCTTTGGTTCTTTTAATTGTCATGATTTAGGCTCACATTTAACAAAAACCCACCAATTCACAATCTCAACAAATTAGAATACTTCATAAGACCAATAAAAAAAAACATTTTTAGTGAATTGTTGGCCTTCTGGAAAGTATGTTAATTTACTGTATATGTATTCAATACTTGGTAGGGGCTCCTTTTGCTTTAATTACTGCCTCAATTCGGCATGGCATGGAGGTGATCAGTTTGTGGCACTGCTGAGGTGGTATGGAAGCCCAGGATTCGTTGACAGTGGCCTTCAGCTCATCTGCATTGTTGGGTCTGGTGTCTCTCATCTTCCTCTTGACAATACCCAATAGATTCTCTATGGGGTTCAGGTCAGGCGAGTTTGCTGGCCAATCAAGCACAGTAACACCATGGTTATTGAACCAGCTTTTGGTACCTTTGGCAGTGTGGGCAGGTGCCAAGTCCTGCTGGAAAATGAAATCAGCATCTCCATAAAGCTTGTCAGCAGAAGGAAGCATGAAGTGCTCTAAAATGTCCTGGTAGATGGCTGCGTTGACTGTGGACTTCAGAAAACACAGTGGACCAACACCAGCATATGACATGGCAGCCCAAATCATCACTGACTGTGGAAACTAAACAGTGGACTTCAAGCAACATGGATTCTGTGCCTCTCCACTCTTCCTTCAGACTCTGGGACCTTGATTTCCAAATTAAATGCAAAATTTACTTTCATCTGAAAAGAGGACTTTGGACCACTGAGCAACAGTCCAGTTCTTTTTCTCCACAGCCCAGGTAAGATGCTTCTGACGTTGTCGCTGGTTCAGAAGTGGCTTGGTAGCCCTTTTCCTGAAGACGCCTGAGCGTGGTGACTCTTGATGCACTGACTCCAGCTTCAGTCCACTCCTTGTGAAGCTCTCCCAAGTGTTTGAATCAGCTTTGCTTGACTGTATTCTCAAGCTTGCGGTCATCCCTGTTGCTTGTGCACCTTTTCCTACCCAAATTCTTCCTTCCTATCAACTTTGCATTTAATATGCTTTGATACAGCACTCTGTAAACAGCTACACCTTTCAGTAATGACCTTCTGTGACTTACCCTCTTTGTGGAGGGTGTCAATGTTCGTCCTCTGGATCATTGCCAAGTCAGCAGTCTTCCCCATTATTGTGGTTTCAAAGAACAAGAGATACCCAGAATTTATACTGTATGGATGGTCATTTATTGAAACTCAAATGTAAATATTCTAATATTTTGAGATACTGATTTTTTACTTTCATGAGCTGTAAGCTCTAATCATCAAAATTAAAACAAAAAAAAACTTTTGAAATGTTTTACTTTACATGTAATGAATCTAAAATATATGAAAGTTTCACTTTTTGAAATAAGTTACAAGAAAAAAATAATTTTTTCACGACATTCTAATTTATTGAGATGCACCTGTATAGGACATCCTATATAAATCAAGTCAAGTCATGACTCGTATTAGGTGCTAGAGATGTAACGGTATGAATATTTCTTCTCACGATTATAGTGACCAAAATGATCACGGATATCAATATTATCATGGTAATGTTAAAATGTGCTGGAAATGTTCAAAAAGTACTGACACATAAATCGTTTCACCAAGTTTGATATTTAAAATCAACAAACAACAAATAAAATGACTCTTGTTTGCATAAACACTAAAACAATAACATTACCAATGATGTTCGGATTTTAAATTACAACATGACTGACAACAGTTTATCTAATAACATGTACGAAATGTCAAATAAAACTTTGAAAAAGGTTTCATAAAATGGTCAGCCTTTAAATAAACAAAAGGGTTAAGTCAAAATGATAACTGATTAATAAATGATTATATTTTATCTGTAACTCTAGATACTTTATTAATTTTTTTTCTTTAAATGTGTAGAATCCACATAAGCATGTTTTTCATCAACTGGTCAAAATTTACAACAGGGCATGCAAATTCGGTCCGTTTTTTGGCCAGACAAAAACTGCACACAGGCTTCCCACCATGTTTTCACACAAAACGAAAATACTCTACATGCTGTGCGCTAATGAGACTGTTCTTTAAACTTTGCTTTATGCTGGATAGTATTTATTTATCTTGAGTTGTTCAAATCGCAGCAGTCGAATACGGTTTCAATTAAAATATGAAATGGTAATACTAGCCATGGGGAATTTTATTATGATTTATTGTCAAACCGGTAATCGTTCCATCCCTATTAGGTGTAATTATGGATATATTGACATTGCCTTTAATAGGAGAATTAACAAATAAAAAGGCTACTTAACTACAACTCTTTTTGCACAAAAGTCTAAATCCAATGCAGAACGACACAACCCCACTTAAATGTGCATACCTTGATGCAGAATGATGAACTTTAAATGTAGCCAGAGAGCAAAAATTCACAGTATGGCTGTGAAACATCTAGTTCAAGGCATCCAACAGTTTGTTTAGCCTTTTTTCCTACTTATTAACAGTTTAAGGTTGTCATCAGTTTGACTACAGTGCTCTGAGAGACACCCTGATGTTGAGTAACACCCTAAACAACAGACTTCAGAAAAATAGCATCCTTTAATCTATCTACAGCACTTTACAAACGAACCTGTGAATTCTGCATAATCACGTGAATTTGATGTACACAAGGACGCAGTTTGTCGAAAGCAGTAGAACATGCCACAAATCTAGTCTGTACAATCACAACCGTCTTCAAGTAGCAAGCTTGAAGCACAACAATATATTTGGTGCTTTGATGACAGAAGATTCTGTCCATCTATCCTGATCTTGTTTTCTGTGATACTGCACAGAGGAACACCCAAACTCACGCTGGGTAAATGTTTAGTTCTCCAAAAACTCTGTTATTTTCCCCTCTTGCCTGTTCCAGCTGCAGAGGAAATGACAATGCTCTATAAAAACAACAGCCGGTGCAATTCATAACCTCCACATCTCTCTGTCTCTCTACAGCTGCTATATCTTGAGTATATGGGGTGCTTCCTCAACTGTGAAAGGGGTCCTGACCCTGAAATCTGATGCGTAATAATATAATGAAATAAAATATTGGGTAACAAATGCTCACATCGGGTAGTCAGCTGCTTGTTTCAGGAATCCTTTCAGGCTTATTGAAGAAAGACTAAGACTATGACTAAAAGAAGGATTATGGTTTGAGTGAATAAAAGCCCGGATACAAAAAGATGGAGATTAGAAAAGTGACTTAATAAAGCATGTGTTAACAGGATCTGAGCAAGTCAGCAATTTGTCTTGGGTCACTCAGGGAAGCACACAAGTCAGTAAGTGTGTGTGTGATATTACTGTACAGGCAAAAATTCGGGCCAATATTTATAAGTCGATAATTATTTTCATGTCACAGCCATTAACCGATAAATGGTCATTATTTAAATTCTATACTTTTTTTGTCTAAATAAATAAAATATTAAAAACTAAAATCAGTTAAACTTGCAAAATAATGGAAATAACTTCCACATATGTAGGGTTATTGAAAAAGAAAAAGTAGGACTGGGTCTTGGTTCAATCCAATGGTTGTTGATTGGATGGAGGAAGAGTTAAATATAAGCTTGCGGTCGATGGTAAAAAAGGGGGTGGAGTTTATGTGGGATAAGTGATTAGAGAAGTCTGACATACATCACCGGAAGACTGAGTTATGGCATTTTGATTAACAATTACAAACTCAAAATAAAAAAAAAGAAATATGCTGGAATGAATCATTCACAATAAGATGCATTTATATATATATAAAAAAAAAAATTCCATTTCATGGTGACTTTAAAAATGCAACAAGTGAATTATAATATGCATGAAACATGAATATTTATTTTGAGATTGGCAAAAGATTACATTTTACAGTGTTATTAGATATGTTTTTTAAGATTAACTTTAGGTGAGCGTTAGATGATGACAAAAGCAAGCTATACATTAATTAAAATATTAAATGAGCTTGAATCTCCAATATCATGCCAACAATTTTTTAAATCGCTCCAATATTGACTGATATGATACCGATATGCTGTAAATTTCTAGTTTTTAAAATCCAATTAAAGTTGTCCTTATTTGAAAGTGTATGATATTTCTGAAAGACAGAAGATGGGGAGGTGGGTTTGACGGGATACAGGATAGAGAATGTTGGCCTTGTGGTTTCTGGATAACAATGGATATTCCATTTCCCTCCCTGAAGACTCCAGCCGGCTACAGAGGCCCAAAGCTCAGCTTAAAAACTTTGTCATGGCTTCATCCCTCTGCTCTCCCACCCTCTTTCTCTGCCTCTTTTCTCGCCCCTCTTAGTCCTGACTTTCCCTCTGCACTCTCACAATTCTCACTCTCTCTGTTTTCCTGTGGTGATGGTTCACATGCTGTATGTGTGGCATCATGGCCTGACATTTCCTGTCCCTTTCTTCTGTCAACACAGCCACAGGGCCGGCTGTAATATCATGAAAAATTTTACATGGATTTTGAACCCACAAATGGGCCACATAAAGTTTCCTGATTTCAGGGTTTTCAATGTTGCAATAAGAGGCTTGAGTGGTTTATTTATCGTTTTGTAGTACATATTGAATCGTAAAGAAGTTTTTATTTATTTATTTGGCATTATTTACTTAAACTTAAGTGGATCCAAACCTGCCATACAATAAAAGTCAATGGGGTCCAAAACTAAATGTTGCTTTGGACTCTACTGACTTCACTGCAATAGTGAAAACATTCTTCAAAATTTTGAGTTCATTCGGAAACAATGAGCAGATCTATTTGTGCCTTAGCTCAAATCCACAATTTCCTATGAAGATCAGTGACACAGACCAGATGTGGCGCTTTCTGTAAAGATTCAGTCCCTGGATCTGTCACGATATCACTGTCAGCACCGAATCAGAACTGGCATTCTGTGACAGATAGCAAATCTGGAAGGAAATGAGACTTTGAGGGTTTGAACGAAGGAATGCGAGTGGCGTGATAGTGGGATGGGTCCAGAAGGAGTTGGATCAAATCCCCATGCACACCAAAAGTGTCAGTCGCTCTTGTCTTTTTCAAGGTGTGTTACTGATGATATATCGGTATCATTTTAATTTATCGTTACTGGCTGTTATTGGATTTTCACTGTTCATGCTAATTTCCCATTTTTTCTCAAACACTTTCACAAAATGTTTGCATATTTTAAAATTTATATATTTTTTTTCATAATGTATATTAGAATGTTTTGATGCTTTCATTAACTTTTATTTAAAAGTATTTAAAATAACTTTTTTAATTTTTTTAATTACATTTTAAACTTTTTAGCATTATATTGCTAATTTATGTAGACAAAAGACTATAGAATTTAATTATCAGCATATTTATCGGTTATCGGACATAATATGAAATTAATTATCGGCTTACATTTTTTTTTACATTTCATGCATTTAGCAGACGCTTTTATCCAAAGCGACTTACATTGCATTCAAGTTACAGTTTTACATTTTATCAGCTCTTGCTATCCCTGGGAATCGAACCCATGATCTTTGCGTTGCTAGTGCCATGCTCTACCATTTGAGTTACAGGAAAGCGTATTTGAGCTACCATTTGAGCTACAGGAAGGCTTATTGTAAGGGCCAGAATTATTATATTAAGATAAAAAAAAATGCAAGAAAGCTGCATTACATAGTTCTCTAGACATGAGAACTGTATATTGCTACAAGGAAATGGGGATTAACTCCTGCATCACCATACTGCCGTGCAAAGGCAAAAGACCGTAACTTCGATTTTTGTCGAAAATGAGTTATTGATATTTTTTGGGCATTCAAGACATTCTTTATCATGTTCATAAGTATCTTGAGTCAATTTCATTGTTTTTCTGAGAAAATAATGGGTCGTCTCAACCGTAACTTCAAAAAGCCCTGGATTACCCAAGGTAGAACACCGTAAGAGTAACCGCTCTTTCACTTTGTTTGGAACGCTCAAATTGAGTTATGGCGTTCTGCCTTTGTTTAACTGTGCGTCAAAATGAAGTTACGGTGCCAGCTTGGAGTTATACGGTGTTCTGCCTTTTTTTACTGTCCATTAAAGTCTGCCGCATTTTAATTACGGTGTAGACAAACAAATTAGATCACGATCTACATAACAGCTCAATATAACAAAGCACTGTAAAGACTAGACACCTTGGCAGCAATACATAATCGTGAATAACCTTCAAAGATCTTTCTTTTTCTTTTTGTAATGCAGATTATTCACCAGGCTGTCACTTCTAGTTGGATGCGTGTACTTGAATGCCGTAGCATGTAGCATGATCAATCATAAACTCAGTAGCCTAACAGTTCGCAATTAAATCCATATCCTACCTTTTCTTGTAACCCGATAAAATCAATCCATGGCGCTGAACATCGTCGGAGAGATTTAATCCACACGCACATTATTCCTGCTTGCTGGCGTTCACATAAATCCACAAGTCATTCTTTTAGGTTAGGCTATTTCATACAAGTCAATATAAGCAATTATGCTACGTCTAGCATTCTTTTACCTTACTGAGCATAGCAAATAAATTGGTTGCAAAATGGTATCCACTCACATGTTTAACTTTTAATCTGCTTATTACTGTCAAAAAATAAATAAAATAATAATAATACAGTCACATTACTATATGCAATAGCCTATATGAGATAGCCCATGATCACTAGATTGTATACAGGTGTTACTATAACGATTTTGCAAATGGTGATCAGCAACAAAATATTGATAATGTGGAAGTTATTGTCTTTTGCCTTGGTGTGACTTCTCACTTTTTGCAGACAATGCAAAGGCAGAGTACATTAACTTCAAAAAAGGGGTAAAAATCAAGTTTGAGCTCACAATTTTTGAATGTAGATAATTTTCATTACTAAAACATCTAATTGCCAAATTTCCAATGTCCTACCTATAATTAATTTGGCTAAAAAGCCAAAGTAAATTTAATTAATTTAAAGTAAAAAAACTTTAAAGTAATTTGTCTCAGTTTCACACTCTAGCAAGTTAAGGTCTTTTGCCTTTGTAGGGCAGCATAGTCCTCCAAATGAGCTCCAAATGAAACCAGATGCATATACGTGTATCATCATGGGTCAATCCCTCTCCCTGGCAAATCAGGCTCTGCCACCCTAAATCAAGCAGAATTTGTCCTGATGACACAAAAATAACTTCAGCATGTTCATAAAGTCTTTCTGTGCAAAAACTCATGTTTTTCTTTGATTGTTGCAAACATGTCACATCTGCATCACTGCAGAAGAATGCCGTGAGTCCCGGCCCGTGAGCTCAGGCCCAGCCCAAATCCATTTGGTTCAGTTTATCATGGAGCCTGACTCTACATTACTCAATCTGTCTCACACAAACACCATTAGTCCACACACTCTGGGGGCTACGGGCCGCCAAGACACACACACGGTCGCACAGACACACATCCATATGTTACATGCACACCTGCAAATACAGAGGGAGAGGGAGGTTTCCTGATGTTTAACCTTAGAGTAAAGTTAGACTGATTAAATGGCTAAAGGACAACAGAGACTGAATGACAGCAATGTTACATAACAGTATTTACCCTCAATGCATCATGCATGCCTCTTACCATCAGTCACATTCAGGGCTTGAAAATGAAAAAAAAATGAAATCGGTTCACTCCGAGCAGAATCGATATTTTAACGTTTCTGTTCCTGTGTTCCTCATGTATTATTATCGTTCCGAAACCGGTTAATAACGTTATTTTTGGTTTTATTTATTTGCCTATAATAATAATAATAATAATAACAATAATGATAATAATAATAATAATAATAATAATAATAATAAAGTACAGCGTTTTCTTTACTCAAAAAAGAAAAAGAAAAAAACAGAAAATCTGATATCTTAACCCGCTGCGCTTAATCATAGCCAATACAGCATCTTCTTTTATAGATTTTGGCCAAATGTAGCCTACTAAACAAAAGAAAAAATCTGCTAACGCTTTAACGACATTAAAGTATTTTTTCAAGATATTTAAAAATGTTTGCTGCATTGATAAACGCTCTGATAAAATTGCGTTTTGAGAGGAAAAAAAAACAGGCTAAGTCACATTTTATGATTTCATTCAGAAAAAGGCGATTTAAAGCATTTAGGCTATATAAATGTAAAGCCAAAAACTAATTAATTTAAGGTGAAACTGATGCCTACCTCTCTCATTCAGCACGAATCCAAATGTATTCATATCCGCGACGTATCTGGATGCTAAAATATTATTATTTATTTATGAAATATGCTTTGTGCTTCACTCGCATCGATCATCATCCTTCGCATCAGCACAGTGGTCAAGCTGATGCAACATTGTACAACGGAGCAGTGCTACTTATATGGTTCTTTAACTGTATTTTGATAATGAATTTTGATAATGAACAGGCTGCAATATCGCAAAAATATGTTCTGTGTGCGTGTCAAGCGCCGGGACACCGGCGCGATAGCCATACTGGTATACAGAAGCGAGATGTTCAAAACTGTCAAGCTTTTGCAAAGTAAAGAAAACTACTTTCTGCTGTCGTTTTCCTTGAACTTTGGATCGTGTCACAATAAACCGAAACTCAGCTCTTTTTTTTTTCTTTCGTTTTGTTAATCTGTCAATGATTTAAGTTAAATATATTTCGTGCATATAGCCTCTACATATTCCTTTTTATGTAAGCCTATAGTTTTATTCTGTTTTCTCCATTCACAGAAGCGCTGCAGGTGCATGTGATCTGTTGAATCCATCGTACACTATCCTCGGATAAACTCTTACGCCGGTGCATTACCATTGCGACTTAAGCCCGGCTCACACTGTGCGATTTTGGCCACGATTTGGTCGTCTGAGACAAAATTTGAAAATCCTAAAAGATTCCTATAATCCTAGGCTAAAATCTGTAGTCTATGATCGCTGGTTTGACATGTTCACCGACAGCCGATTAATGGCTGTTGCGATCAAATTTCACCTCCGACGAAATTCTGGCAGTGTCAGAAGATTTGGCGCACAGTCCTGCAGTGTGACTACCCCTACGATGAATTTCAAACTGTCTCTGTTTTTCAAGACAAGCTATGAGCAGAATTAATGCTAGAGAATTATTCTATCAGCCATAAACTCCGGCGCTCCCGTCCTCCGCTCATGGAATTCATCTGATACGTTGCCTTTTCTAAACACTGGTTGCGCCGCTGTTTTCATGTGGGTGTGTAGAGCTGCATACACTATTCTTTTTAAATACACCGGTATTGCCGCCGTTCATATACTTTTCATGATAGCCAACATTTCGGTCCCACATGTAATGCAGTTCGCAGTCACTGGACGTGTCCGGACAAGTTTTCTTGCGCGCACCCATTTTTAACTCGTCTTGACTGTCGTACAGTCTGACATTAATGACAACTGAGATCCCATAGTGTGACATGATCATCATGTTCGTACAGTCTGACAAGTACAATCCTAAAGGACTTTTAAAAAAATCGCACAGTGTGAGCCCGGCTTTACCTATGAAGAATTCACAGCTGAGCGCGGGTGGGCATTTCACGCGTTGGAGGCATCAGCGCCACATTTGCAATATATGCTGTAGCCTACTAATTGAATTCCTGATTGGTTGACAGCAAATTTCAAATATTAAATGGAACGATAAAATAAAGTTATTAACTGGTTAATGGCCATTAATTTTTTTGATTCTGTTCGGAACTATACAATTTGATTTTGTTTCTGGTTCTGTTCCTGTCAAAATTTCGTTTGTTTCCGGTTTTCGTTTTCGTTCCTTGAACCGGTTCAGAGCCCTGGTCACATTACATCTCAGGATAGGATCTGTTCAGAATTGGGAAGTGTCTGATCACACTAGTATGAATGTTTTGAGTATTATTTATTTTGTTCATCACAGTTGCGAGCCATGCTTGGATACCATTTGCTGGCAGATGGTAATGGGGAGGGACTTGTGTGAAACTGATCTGCAATCCCAAAGAACAACCTAAAATGATTGCTTACATATTGTATATACTGAAGATATATATACACTGTATATTAAATATCTTTAAGCAAAAATAAGGCAATATTTGACACTGAAAGTAGTGTTGAAAACATCACAGTACTACAGAGATGTTCTATTACATAACATATGATTTATAGCCCTTAGTGCCAGTGTCAATTTCAGATCCCAGTTTACAGAAAAAGTAATTTACTGCAAGTGTTGAAACCACAGGCAACTGGATACGGTCTAGCTTTTGGCGAAACGCAAAATTTCTCTTGAAGTGTAGTTTTTAAAACTCTTGGGACGGTTGTCAGGAATTTTAGTAATGGGGAAAGCAGCACTTTCTCCAGTTTATTGACTCTTTAATGCACATATCTGAGTAGCCCTGGGGATTCTGGGATGTGTGGGCGGAGCTTGTGAAGTTGAGTGATAGCATCTTTTCACACAGGAAGCAGGATAAAAGAATGATTTACGTTTGGCCCGAGGACTCAGGAGCGAGCTCTTCCACTTTACCAGTGTTTGACACGGCTGTCGTCATATAGGGCAAAACTTGTTCATAATTATACATCCTAACAAGGGTTCACACGCTTGCATGTGTTTTCATTTTTTTCAGCTCGAGCTTAGGACAGCACAAACTATTCCTTCACTGTGACAAGACAAACAAATATGTGTGAACAATGCAATTTTATGGTTTTGTTTTCTTCAAATAATCAAGCCTCAAGTATCTCAAAATGTTCCTACTTTAACACCAACTGACCTTAAAAACACTTTACATAAATGATGACACTACCAGTGTGAATCTGGAAACAGTAAATACTACACACAAAAACAGAAAGGTCGTTTTCAATTTTTAACAATGTTTCCCATGCTATAATGTTAAATCTTAGTTCAAAAAGAATAGAATAGTTCAAAAAGATGGTTTACTTGTTTGAATTGTTCTGAAACTGTGCCAATTTACTTTAGCAAAGAGAGAATTTCTTTCATCATTATTATAACTGAAATATCCAAATGAATTAAAATCCAGTCATAAAGAATTTGGAGTCAGAATCACATCAGGAAATCTGTATCAAAACTCAGCTCAACAATTCAGGATAAAAACAGATTGCTCCTCTCCCTTTCAAACACAGATCATGAGGTTTATGCAGAGGGCAGCAACAAATCATGTGGACTGGTGTGGTTTTTCACAGCATTTCATCTATGAACGGGAAGCATTCATCTGGAAACGCAGACCATAATGGGCCAAAGGGTCTGCGAGCAACCTGCTTTTATGCCCACTTAAGATCACGCCGGTAAACAGAAACATATGAAAGACAAACACGCCTGCTGACTGCTGTACTCAAATACTCGCATGCTGCCCTTCAGGCAAAGAGTGTTTGGAGAAGTGAGATGACGAGGCAGGGCCCTGTTTCAGCATCAGTTTACATCAAACACACTTTTGCACCTTCGCTTACCAATACACAGACAAAAAGTCAGCCCTTAGGCGAAATGGCTCCTTTCGCTATTAAACCGAAGCACATTATTGACACCCTGATCTCTGACCCACACAAAGATATATCTGTCAAGGTTTTTTCATGCGGACTGCTTAGGAAAAGACTGCTTTGCTGAAGCAAGTTCATCTGACTTTGATTCAGAGTTGGATATCAGTCATGGTTGCTTCCTTGTCCGCTAATGATTTATTTATTTGCCCGACTGCAAGATGACAGCTCTGAGAATTTAGTTTGAATTCTACAATACACGAACACCTCCACAGCTGAGGTCCATGCAAGCTCATTTTTAAGGGATAGTTCAAAAATTACATTTTTGACTCTAAATGGACATGGTGATGGGGAAAAAATGAGACTGGAGGAAAAAAATCTATTTCAATGTTTTTTCATTCTCACAAAACTTTTGTTACCCTGACAATCTTTGGAGATGGAAATAAGATGAGGTGGGAGAAAAATATGTATTATTGGGTTTTATGACTGGGGGAAACACAATATGGTTGCAAACTTGTGAGAAAAACATAATATTTGCAAGCAAATGCGATATCTGGAGTAACTTGGTAAACATTTTGGGAGTACACATATGTTTTGCAAGCAAATGCAAATTTATAGGGGAATCCAAACGTTTTGCAAACGAGTGCAAATATATATTGGTAATCCAAAAGTTTTGCAAACTAATACAAATTTCTATTGGAAATTCTAAAAAATTGCAAACTAACGCAAATTTATATTGGGAATCCAAAAGTTTTGCAAGCAAATGCAAATTTGTCTTGGGAAATGCAAAAGTTTTGAGAAAATGCAAAAGTTTTGCGAATAAATGCAAATTTGTCTAGGGAATGCAAACATTTTGTAAGCAAAAGCAAATTTCTCTGGGAAATGCAAAAGTTTTGCAACAAGTGTGAATTTCTCTGGGGAACGCAAACGTTTTGAGAAAATGCAAAAGGTTTGCAAACAAATGCAAATTTCTCTAGGAAATACAAAAGTTTTGCGAATAAATTCAAATAGGGAACCACAGAAGTATTGTAAGCCAATGCAAAACCATTGACATCTAATTTTTCTTTATGGCTCCATAGGTTTGGAACAATGTAAGGGTGAGAAAATGACAGTATTTAAATTTTTGCATGAAGTATCCCTTTAATTCTTCAAGAAATGCGTGCAGAAATGCAGATTATCAGGACAGTGGTGCTTGGCAAGGAGACTCTGCATTGCAGCTCTGGTCCAAATTAAATGCAAAGGAATGTACCTCAAAAATGCAGAGGAGATAACAGCACACTAACCTCAGCAGAGAAGAAAAATTGCAAGAGAGAAAAATTCACCTGCTTGCGTTCCAGAACTTCCTGTTCTCAGAGTCTAGTCTCTCCTCAAACTCAATGCGCAAATTTCCAGCGATGGGCTCTTCAGTCTCCACATGAGAAGATATCATACTACTGTACTTATCTTCACGGTTAGGAGTGGCTGATAGAGAGAGGCAGAAACAAAAAAAGAGGGAAAGACACACACACACACATAAGGGAGGGGTCTCTGATTAAAATTCTCCCGGCACATTGTAGAAGACCGTCGCAGCAATAAAGCCCAGCCGGCTGGCTTTTGTTCAAGTTTAAGTCTGAAGTATTTTTTTCACGCTGATTCTGCCTCTTTTTGGTCTTCTGGCAGTGTTTTCTGGAACTGAAGGGAGGTGCAGGGAGGCAAAATGAAAAACGAGCAGGGTAAGAAAAAAGCTAACCCCCTCTCTCCTTTCCCCCTCTTTTCGCTCTTGTCTTCTCACTTTCTTCAAATGTGGTATTCATTGGTCTCTGAAGGGTTACCCGGTCCGAACAATGCCCAGCATCAGACCGCAACAAAGCCAAAGCAGCTTTCAAAAGGTCTTACAAGCTAACACGGCCTTCAAAGCTGAAAGACTGCCAACAGTTTCCTTTGTAGATCCACGATCAGAAATGGAGAGCTAGCATGGACAGAGATAAACCTGATTCTGATTCTGTATCAAATCTAAAACTGTAAGAAACCTAAAGTCAGCATTTTAAATTCATGAAATATCCAACTGTAGACCACCCATAATAATAATAATTACACTGATAGACCAATATATTGGCCATGACGATTAATTTATCTAATATGTTCATATTTTTAAAGATTTTTTAAGCATTTTTTAACTTCCAGGAAGGACCGCACTGCCCATGATGCTCCATATTTGGCTATTTGGAATGCATAATTGGCCAGTTTTCACCTTATTTCAGTTCCATGTATGGATGCACTGATATTTCAATTCTGGTCAATACCGATAAACGATAATTATGTTATGGCAGATAACCGATAAATGGACAACAATAATATTTTACTACTATTTAGACTAAATAAATTACTAATGAAACCCCAGAAATTAAAATCAATGATTTTAAAGGATCCAAGTAAAAATGTCATCACAAAATTATAATGTTCAGCATGGAAAATGGATATTTGTTTTGGGATTTGCCAAATATTACATTGAAAAGTGTTAAATTATTAGTTGTTTTTTTTATATAAACTAAGTGCGCATCACATGATGGTAAAGGTCATGTACAGTATATGTATCAGTAGGTGAAATGGGCATGAACATTTAAATATCCAATAAAGACTGGTACCGATAAATAAAGAAAAACCTCAGCCAATAACCGATATATTGTGCATACCAGGTTCCATAGCCTACAAATGGCCTTTTAATATATTTTGACCAAATATTTTGTAAAATAAGCTTTAATTACATCTTTAGGAATGTATTTAGGAATCGTCTCATCTTTAGTAAATATCGATTGGTGTTTGGGGAAAAATATTCAGGGAACGAAGGATGAAGAGAGAATGAGAGCTGTGGTTCAAAAAACCCACTCTTGCATTCTCCATAAATTCACCTCCATTAAATTCAAACTCAACACATCTCTCTCACGGGGTTCACATGCTAAAGTTGGTTAACACCTCACATGTGAGAGCTGACACTAAAATGCCACAAACTTTACGACTCCAGTGTCGGTGGTGATCGTAAAGGAGCTCTTGACAAGCTAGTGCTGGGCCAGTTTCTCCTGCAACATTTTTGAAAGAATCTTCAAAATGTTCCCAGAACAAAAAGCTCTCAATTGGTCGTATCATTTTAATGTGTTTTTAGTATTGTTGAATGATTGTCCCAGGGTCAATTTGTTAACTAAAGAGGCACAAAGAGACACAGTGAGAGTGACACCAAATTAGCATCTGAATTACTTGGCCTATAGAGCCTTTACTTACTATTCTGCTGAGTAAGTCATCAGTAAAAGTGTGTCTAGTTTGTCTCAAAAGCTCCCGTTGGAGTCTCCAAAGCAAGTGTTGTAAAAGTAAACAAAATTGTACAAAATATATAAATAATTGGCCAACCTAATACATGCAAAGCATCCACGTAGAGCTCGTTCTTACCCATCCAGTGGTTCCTGATGTCTTTTTAATTGCTGAGTGAACCACCAAGCTTTTCTAGGGAGGGCTGACCAAAGGAGACAGTGAAGAACAATTATGGGAGGATAAATTATGACTGTGTACTGTTTACCACAGAAAACCCAAATGAAAGCCCTAAGCTGGGCCTCTGCAAGTTTGGGTCTCTCGGGGGATGTTAAAAATCAATATGCAACCAATTATTCATGTAGGAGGGAAAGCCTCCTGCGGTCCAAAAGCTGACAAGAAGCTGGAAGCTGCAAGCCACATTCTGCTAATGTATAGTTGAGTTACGCAACAGAAATTCTGCGATTTCTGCAGGAGTTAAGGCTTCAGAATCAAAGTCAATGAGTGCAAGTTCCTGAATCTGTGCGATGTCCGGCTCAGGTGCCCTCAGGCACAACAACCTAAAAACTGGAAACACACCACATATTGTACCTGCCTATATTGACTAAATGATATTGGACATCGGAAATGCACACGTCCTATGAAATGTGGGGCCCCAGAGTCCTTTGGGGCCCTACCATATCTTTTCACCAGAATAGATTAGTAGCAGAGCACAGAAACAAAATGTGGAGCCTCAGAGGCCCCTGGGTGTCCCAACCATATTTTTGCAACAGAATACATAGACATATAAAGGTGGATTTTTGATTTGGGGCAAAGTAAAGAATCCAAATGTGGGGCCCCTGCCATATCAGTTCACCAGTATACCATAGACACATGTTGGTTCTTTCTTTTGATTTGGAACAGAATACAAAACCTAAATGTGTGGCTTCAAAGGCCCTTGGGGGCCCCTGGCATATTTTTGCACAAGAAAACCTTATACATTTAAAGGGGGACTCTTGATTTGGGACAATGTAAAGAATCCAAATGTGGGGCCCCTGCTGTATCATTTCACCAGTATACCACATACATATGGTGGTAGGCTCTTTTGATTTGAAGTAGGGTACAGAACCTAAATGTAGTGTCTCAGAGGCCCTTGGGGGACCCTACCACTTTTTTTGCACCAGAAAACCACTGACATCTTAAGGTCAGCGCTTTTGATTTTGGGTAGAGTACAGAATTTAAATCTGGGGCCCCAGAGGCCCTTGTCATTTCTTTGCACCAGAATATTATAGATAGAATATCACTGGTATATAGAAATCACAATGCTCAAATTGTCTGTAAAGTAAACGTGTCACATTTCAATTAAACAAACAATCACTGATACTGATGTTATATCATGATTTGAGCTCAAAAATCTAAATGTATGATATTTTTGTCAAATTCCGTGGCTGATTTGAAATATTTTACTGACATACAATCTTTATTAAATTTTTCATGATTTTATCCATCCTTCATTCAAGTAAACAGCAGCTATGTTGCTGTAAATTGCAAAGCTGCTTAGGGTGTCACCAAGATGGCCACTGCATTTGCGTTAAAGCACGGATGTCAAACTCAGTTCCTGGATGGCCACAGCCAACTCCAACTATAATCGAACATGAACCAGCTAATTAAGGTCTTCAGGATTACTTGAAAGAAGGTTAGAGTTAAACTCTGAAGGGTTGGGGTCCTACGGGAGCTGAGTTTGACACTCCTGCCTTGAAGGCATTTGGCTGCTAGGCTTGCACCCACTTTAAAATGTGCATCTCCAAACAGATTTGTAGTTGCAACTCCATTCAACTCCCTTCCTCAAAAAAGATTGACACCGTTTCACAAAGGTCAACATCCATATGTTTGTATGAAAAAAATTAGCCAGGAATAAGCAGCTCAGCAGAATTGAAAAAACTCTGTAGGGGGAAGTAAAATCTGTTTACATGAGTAATGGCCAGACTTAAAATGTTCTCCATGGGGACGAATAATAAATGAAAAACATTCACACATTATATATTGCAGCCATGCTGCAACCAAGAGATAGCCAATAACAGGTTGCGTCAATTGAAATATACAAAAGTTAACTGCCAAACAACTGACAGAAAGTGTCCAGTATGTGGATTCAGATTTAATTCTGATTTAATGAGTCTTGCCCTCATTCTAAAAGCCTTTATTAATTACAAAATATAGTACTTTCTGACATATTGACTGGCCAGCTTGTTAATGAGCTGGGAATGCCATATGAAAAGCAATCAGGCACCAAGCATGCAAGACCTATAGTTAACACTTCAATACGTACAGTGAGAAATCACAGATTGGCTGCCATCCAACAAGTGCACACTTTATGCTCCTTTCTAGACTGCATACAGAAAAGACAGTGTTAATTAAACTCAAGGGAAGTTAATTTAACGCAATCAGATACTACAGAGTGGTGTTCTACATTACTCAAGTATTATGATCAGGGTCTTTAAGGGTCTTGCAAAATACCACATGAAACAAAAACACTGGATTTGGGCACCATTCAACTGCACTGACATTGATTAAACATTAAGAATTTGCAGCTGTACTTCACCACACAGACAGAAAAATGCTGTTCATCACCAAACTTAGCTTTAAGTATGTTCAGGATTCAAGTTACATTAAAATGATGGTTTACAGGCATCTAAAAAAAATGGGCTTTTAAAATCTACAACTGTGCTTAATTTCCCTAGAAACAGCTACGAGACCTCTATTATTGGCAAGGAAAGTTCGAGTTTTTGAAATAGAATCATATTTACAAGGCTTTTCCTGTTTCTGTGCCAGATTTAGGGTTGATGTTAGATAAACAGTATTTTTGGACAGGGTCGATAAGTCTGAAACACTGAGGGTGATGAAAGGGGCTGGAACCCCTTGATGGTCATTCACGTTTACTGTGCCAAGACATGAATAATGACAGAACAACACTTTGAGATCTGAGGTGATTAATGTGCCTCCTCGTGATTTGTGAAGGATGTTGCAAAACGCTCAAAGTATATATTTTCATAAAAAAATAATTATTGCTCAAACTTCAGTGCTCAGAGGAATGGAATTCAGAATATGAAACTGAAAAATTGTCATTAAAACAACCTGCAGGTTTTGGAGATACACCACAGTGATGCTTCTCAGGTGAAAAAAATTATAATAATAAAATAAAATAAAAATAAAGTGAGTAATAAAAAAAAGAAAAAAGTTTAGCCTAATTCAAAAACTGATAAACTAATCTCTCTTACAGGGCTACATGCCATATCTGAGCTGCATGGGTCAAACAAGGCGACAGACGTCGCTTCAGGGTGAATCTATTACAGCGAGATTAATTTACCATGGTTTTATATCAAGAGCTTCTGGGGTCTTGGCAGGTTGGGAGCAGGTTGCTTTGACCTTCCTCTGGCAACCCCAAACAATCAAGAAATTGTCTGAGAGAGAGAAAGCAGCAATAAAACAGTCCTTTGAGCATCTCTCTGCCCTGCTTGCCCAGCCAGGGAAGCCAAATGCATCACTGCACACTAGTTCAGCCTAGCACAATGTGTCTGTTGATGGGGACACACAACGTATCAGATCAGGCCAGGAAGGGACGGCGTGAGACAGACCCAAATGTAACTGAGAAAAACAACTCGAAGCAGAATACAGTAGCTCATTTCAACTGGTAAAGGCAAAAGTTCATCTGTGGGACTTGAGGACAATTCACAAACTGCAGTATGATGAATCATCCCACATGGTACCACTGAATTTACACCAAACGATCACAAAATTACATAGGCTATTTGTGCATTATTTTCAATGTTTTGACGTCATGCCATGCAGTTAATGTTTTCATGATCGATCACTGCTATCATTTCAGAGTACTCGGTCAAACACAATCTTACTGGTTTTTCCGCAAATCACTTCCAGTAAGTGCGCAACAACCTTTGGTTTACTGCGACGAGGGCTCTTTGAAGTTACTTTCGGTAAACACAGACACAGACACAAACATATATGCAATTACATGCAACAGGGCAGCGCAGTACCATGATCCATCACGTTTAGCTCAGCTGCTGCCAGTGAGGAAAACACCCAACTGGTTAATCACACACAATAATCCCACCCTCAATACTGAGTGTCTGTGTTTTAACTGTGTTTTCGGCATTCTACAGCAGTGAAGTCACTCGACAGACCATACGGAGTGGGAGTGAGTCCTTTTATGCAGTCAGGCTCTTATTACATTACAAGACCACAGAGCAGGGAAATCAACAGCTTTACAATCTCATCAGTCCATGTAAGACAAGGGCTCTGTTCCAAATGCTAGATTGTATAGCTGTCTACATATAGGCAATTGGCGCCTTTACGCCCAAAGTATACTTCAGTTTTTACATTTACTCTAGGGTATGTATACAGTGCGTTTGACGTATATTTCGTAATGAGCACAATAATGCAAACTTTTGCACTAATTAGTTGGTCTATAAGGTGGCCAAACTGTCCCGGCTGTTGTTTCACTGTTGAAAACAAATGGAAAAACAAGACGTAACAACAATTGACACTTGCATTGTGTGAGGGGGATTAAAAGATAGACAACTCTAGTTTAAACGTTTTAAGACATTTTATCGCTCAACTTCTGAAGATGTATAGCACAAACACTGGACAAAGAAGAAAAGTTCTAGTGCGTGCATTTCGATTGTCTGTGTTCGCGCAAGTTATCGAATGGAGAAAACTTTGAAAGGTTATACGTTTAGTTATAGGAATCAGCTAAACATTTGCATCCTATCTGAAATTGAAAAGCAGTATTTGTGACGACAAAAATAATGCTTGTCAAATTAAGTACACGGGGTAAAAGTACATTTTGAGCTAATTCAACTATTACGATAAATATTTTTTGGTACTGAATAAAAATATAGGCTATGTATCAATATTTAGCTTGCTTTGTCGGCCATCTTTGATTTTTTTTCACAAATCATTTTGTCGGACAACTTGGATGGTTTGCACATTGTAAAAGTAAATAATAATAAAATTAAATTAAAACACAAAAATGTAAAAATTGTAGGGACAGCCCTGCTAAATTTTTTTTTTTTTTACTAAAATATAGAAAAAAAAATGGCTCACACTTATGACTGCACTTGCACATTGGCTGTAAGTGCAATACGCTTTGTAATGCTATTTGAGCATAAGGAACAACATTTATGAGGCAGTTCATTTCAGATTTTGTTGCTGATTTGAAATATGTAATTTAATTGCAAGTTCAGCAAGCAGTTTTGAAGATTTCAGGATTCCGCCATTCATTTAGATAGGACTATGTCTTGGATGCCCAAAATAGCTGCCTGGAGGCATTGCAAATATGGCTGCCGAGTAAACAGACTTTCATTGAAAGGGACTTTGGTCAAAACCCCTCTGAAACCAGCCTCCTAACCACCTACGACCAACTTAAGACCAGCTAAAACCAGCTAATCAGTTTAGTCAGGGTTTTAGGCTTTTCGTTTTATTCAGCAAGGATGGTTAGAGTTGACTATTGGGAAGTCGCAATTATGACATCAGGTGCATTGAAGTCACTTTGGCTTGAACAAGATGGCAATGTATCATTTCTACATAAAAATTAGAAATATATTTAACTCTAGCTTGTTTTTTAACTCTAAGTGTGTTCTGTAAACTGAAACATAATATAGAAGTACGTATTGCATATAATACTGAATCGCAGTTGTACAATACAGTGGTATTTTGTACATGCAACAACCCCCAATTCCGAAAACTCTGGGCTTAAAGGGTTACTCCACCCCAAAATGAAAATGTTGTCATTAATCACTTACCCCCATGTCGTTCCAAACCCGTAAAAGCTTCGTTCGTCTTCGGAACACAATTTAAGATATTTTGGATGAAAACCGGGAGGCTTGTGACTGCCTCATTGACTGCCAAGTAAATAACACTGTTAAGGCCCAGAAAAGTAAGAAAGACATCGTAAAAATAGTCCATCTGCCATCAGTGGTTCAACCGTAACGTTATGAAGCGACGAGAATACTTTTTGTACGCAAAGAAAATAAAAATTACGACTTTATTACAACAATTCTTCTCCTTCGCGTCTCTTCCGAGTCACCGTAGCGCCATTTTGGAGAGTATCCACTGGACGCAAACTGCTCTTCTGTGTCAGCTGCGCCACACGGATACGTTTTCTACGTTTATTTATGCTGATGCAGAGGAGACAAATTGTTGAATAAATTCGTTATTTTATTTTCTTTGCGTACAAAAAGTTCTCGTCGCTTCATAAAATTCAGATTGAACCACTGATGGCAGATGGACTATTTTGATGATGTCTTTCATACTTTTCTGTGCCTTAACAGTGTTCTTTACTTGGCAGTCAGTGAGGCAGTCACAAGCCTCCCGGTTTTCATCCAAAATTTCTTAAATTGTGTTCCGAAGACGAACAAAGCTTTTGCTGGTTTGGAACGACATGGGGGTAAGTGATTAATGACAAAATGTTCATTTTGGGGTGGAGTAATTAAAGAAATTTCTGAGTTTCCCTACTCGTGGTGACGTCCATGTGTGTTCAACTCATAAATATAATCTATCCAACATTACTTGAACACACCATTTAGCTTAGAATTGCTCAACTATACAAAAAGTCTACTGTATGTGCACATTCAGATAAGGTAAAGTCTTAACGCTGCCAAATATCTTAAAAATTTACATTTACCTTAAAAATATTTCAAGGTCATCGTTATCTGTGTACATGTAAGTTATGAGCTTTCTAAATACAAAAATTATGATGACAAAAGATTTACACTCTAACTCAACTCAACAAAATGTGCATGGTAAAATACTCATACCCTGTGTCTGTTTAAACTCCCAAACTCTCGCACAAATGACATCATAACGGAGGTGGGGAGTGATATCAGTGCTCTGTGTGTGCAGTCAAAAAGAGCAAAAGAGACAGAAAAGAAGGGAGGAGAGGGGTTGGGGTGGAAAGTGTAGGCTTGAGGAGTCATGTGGGATGTTTTTTTGCAGTCCAGCCAGAGAATGGCTTGCGTTTCTGTTGTATTAAGTTAAAGGGGTTTGCAGACAGAAACCAGTGTTTGTTTGTCATTTAAAGACGTTGAAAGAAAAAAAAAAACTGTGAAATGCTGGACTGCTGTCGAGACATTATTCACCTTTAATTAACATATAAAAAATACAAGCAATTGTGTCAGAGGCAGAGAGAGAAAGAGGCCTGGACTCTACAAATAATTGCTCACATGCGTCATTCCTTTAGAATCTGAGAAAAACGGTGAACGAATCATCCAAAAGCAGCTCACTAGAGTCCCGTAGTGCTTTTTTGGATCAAAACCCACATTACTCACACTGAACTATGATTTATGGGATTACGATAACAAAGCGTCCCAAATCCACTTTACCAGTAACCCTGATTAGAGCTGTCGCATTAAGTGGGTTTAGCCAAATATCACATACAGCAAGTAAAGCGAGACTAAGACCATCAGCGACAGATTATTACGCCAATATCGAACCGCAATCCTGATGCGGAGTGTGGAAATGATCACAGATGATTTCACAACCGTAAACAGACCACAGGCCATCATAAAACAAAAAGAAAATTGAAAATGAGTTTTATGCAATGACTTCAGACTATCCAGAGCAAATAAAAGGAAAAACACTGAATATACAGAAACAATGGAAATTCTGCACATATTTTGATTTAGGAAAGTAACATTGGAGGAAATGGAGGTATAGGCCTATAGTCTAAATCGCAGAAATTTACATTGCTTTTTTTTTTTTTACCAATTTTACCAAATAAATAAAATAAAATACTGATGTAAGAATTTTTAATTTGTCTATTTTAAAAAAATCTTTATTTACTTTATTTAAATGTTTATAAAAATTTCTTACTTCGTAGAGTGGGGCTACTTTGAATAGAGTGACTCGCGCACACACACAGTTCTGGGGGCGTATTACAGAAAGATCCTAACTTTAAAATCTTATCTTATCTGTTTGGTAACCATGGTAATTTCAGTTAGGACCACATTTAGGACAAAAGCTATTACAGAACAGCATTTCCTAAGTGCGTTATCCTATCTTAACTACAGATAGGAAAGGGGTATTACAGAAACCTCCTAACTTGACAAAAAAAAACTAAAAACTGTCTTAACTTTAGGACAACCCCACAGCTGTCCTAACTTCAAAATTATTTGAAAGCTAACGGAAAAAACGCTTACAACTGTGCTGTACGACAATGGTATTAGATTTATTAATAGTTGAAAATGAAGAACGAAGATGTTTAATGGTAGAAAGACTCTTGGAAGAGCCTGAAGATGTTATATTTTGGTAATTACAGACTGCCACACAACATATTACAGTTAGCACAGGAACTGCAACCAGCACTATAGAGACCAACAAAAGTGTCATGGAGCATTACTGGTTGTAGAGCAAGTGACTAATGCCTTACGTTTTTTTGCAAAAGGCGATTTTCAAAGTGAAGCAGCTTTTGTTTACCTCATCAGCAGTGTTGGTTGCTTGGTAACAGACCTGAGAGTGGATTGTCGAGCTTGATTATGCCATTTAAGATTTCCTAACTAGAGATAAGATACAATTTTGTAAGATAGGATAAGAATCCCAAACCAAGTTAAGATTTGCTTCTGTAATACGAATTTGCGAAAAATCCTAATTTAACATATCATATCTTAAGTTAAGACCTAAGATAAGAAACTTTCTGTAATACACCCCCTGATTCCCAGCATTCCCTGCCTGTGTCCTCAAACTCCCCTGACTTTCAAAATCATTGTAACAAGAGTCCAAGAATCAGAATGACTGATCACGCAGACAAGAACCTCCTCTGTGTCTTCCTCAAAGCACAACAAACCCCAAAACAGCACTTCAAATTAAGCTATTCGCTCCTAAGCCAGAGACTCAAAAACAAAAACCAGCTCGTCTTCACCTCAAGTCAACTGTCTTCATTTATATTTTATGCCACTAAAGCCCGACAAACCTAACTAGTAAATCTACAGGGTTTCAGTTGTGTTTCCCAGATGTCAGAAATCACTCAGGAAGTGTAATCCAAGCATTTAAAACGTCGTTTTTGAGGGCTCTCCCAACAGTCCCGTAAAGCACGCTAATGCTCAGGGACGCCCCGTCATCACTCTCTCTCATCGGCCGAAGGAACGGGAAGAACTACAGCCATGTTAAATTAATCACAAGAGCTCATAAAGACTGCGACAGAGAGGGGAGGCTGTAAACTGCCGGTTTTGGGTTTGTGGTCATTACAACCGTCAGCGTTTCCTGCTCCAGGACTGTAAAACATCTTGCCAGGTCGTCGTGACTGCATCCATGTCATTTACTCAGAAAAAGGCCCAAACGCCACTTGACCGGCCATTCTCACATGTACAAATTTCCAGAGACATGGAATTCATTGTACAGACAAATACATACTTGGTTTAGGACTAGACTAAACAGTTCAAACTGAAAGTGTCATCACTAGTGGTCAACCGATATGACATGGTACCCTGATATACGAACGAACAAGTTTACCAAGGCTGACAGTAGCTTTTAAAACTAACAAGAAGAAACTATTCTATTAATTGGCCAATTATGGTCAAATATGGCCTGAATTTCATTTTAGAAAATGGGGGAAATTCACCCTTTAGGTGACCTGTAAGGGAGGGTCACTTAGTGTATTTGTTTTTGCGATTTATAATTATGGGTTGATTAATTTTTATATTGTTACTTACAGAAATTAGAAAACATACAATTCTAGATGGTGCTATGGGGTAATTTTGTTGTGCAGTAGCTTACACCAGGGGTTTACTGCGGTCTCTTTAAGACTGAATGCATGGATCCAATATACAGTTACACATGCTTTTGCTTTCTCAACTATTTGTGTTCACTTAAGACATAGCATTGTGTTTATGTGGATACTGGCCAAGACAGGTATTTTGGCATAATTCAGTGTGTGTTTGACCATTTACGCTCACTAAGCCGCAAAAAAAAAAGTATTTGAGAGGTTTTATGTGGATTTATGTGGATTTATGTGTGAAAAAGAGCTGTTTGAGAGGTGGGTTTATGTGAGCTTGCTTTGGGTGTGAGGGCACAGAAACCGTCTCTTAGAAAGTGCGTGAATACTCTTTTGCATCTTCTTGCACTTGAATGATTTAAAACTGTTTAAATTGGTAAGACTTAAAAGCATGTGCAAATGATACACTGTCAGTTTTTATGAGTATCTTTGAGGCTGAATTGTTTGCGGGAATTTCCCACATTATTAGCGTGAAACCTGTGGCAATGAGTAAAATTATGAGCAATACCCACAATCCTGCACCGAACAATCAAGCCCTGCTGAAATATTAGCCGATATGTCATCCTTACCACTAGCTTGTCATACTAGTCTTCAACAAAAAGTCGCAGAATGAAGAAAGCTAATTTAGACATGTTTTGCATGAGAATTTATTTTCGTGACTGTAGCTACATGATGCACATGATCCGAGATTGAGCACAATACAAAATGAGCACAATAATGCAGACAACCCATCAAATAAAATCTGTTTAATGGAAACACAGCTTCCACAATACTTCTCCCCAAAAATGTACACTTTTCTGCAAGTTTGCAACTTTCAGAAAGCATTTAAAAAAAAAAAGAAACAATTCTTAATAGATGATTTATTATTAATTTTATATCATTATTGATTAGGGTTGCACAAGGGGGTTGGGTAAAATGTTTCCGCTTTTTTGCAACTCCAATATCAACAGACCAATATATTAGCCAATACGTTTTGAGATTATTTTCATGTCTCTATTTGGCCAATTTGTCAGTTTACAAAATCTAGTGACATTTCATTTTTATTTATTTTTAAACCACCTCGTTCTCTAGATACTGGTATCGGCATTGGCCATTAAAAAAAATGCATATTAGCTGACCACTACGTTTTATGTTGTAACATTTTCCAGATATCTATAATGGATATTTAATAAGCTGATGCAAATTCATATGCATATCAACTAATTTTCACACACAGAACTTAAATCAACATTTTAATTCACTTTTAGTCTCTGAAGCATTCCGATCCAAAAGCATCTCCAAACTCAACCGAAGGTCGTACCCTGAGGGCACGTCTCACTGTGTGCTGAATGAAAAGGTGTTGTGAGTCAAGGTTCAACTGAAAGACTCGCTGAGGGAGTGAGCTTTATATTGACTTACCTGCTGGGAGCCCAAGACCGCAATGACTGTTAGCGCTCACGCTGCTGGATCACCTGAAACAAACAAACATAAACACACAACCATCATCCAAAGTGATAAACGCTGCCAAACATCTGGAAATAAGAAACGAAACATCAGCTACCAGTAGATTTTGCTCAGACGGCAGAGGTTCATCAAAGCTTTTCAAATAACTAGATGTACTTCCTCCATGATCTGATGTAGCCTACTTTATTATTTCTCCAAACACTTGGAATGCACACGAAAGCCAAAAGATTAAAAACTTAGACAGTCAACCCTCTAGTCAACCCCCTCAAGTCAATAAATGTCAAAATATAGTCAGGCCAAAAACCTTAAAATTGTAACTCCTGCAGATAAACCTAAACATTCTTAATGCACCTCTTCTGCATGCCACACTTCATAGTGTCAACACAGTTTCGTTACCGGGGAACAATAACACATTGACATTTTTTTTGTTCTTGTAGCTAGTTTTTTTAGTTAACATACATTTTGCAAGTTAACAACTCAATGTACAAGCTTACCACACCACTAACCAATTAGCCTGCTAACTTAAGGCCTTTTCAAACAGACCGATAACTAAATTAGTGTCCACACTAAAGGTCTTTGCACACCGAGTCCGAAATTCTCATCCGAAATTTTTGCACGTTAAAAAATAAATACAACCTCACATTGTGTCAATCATGTTTACACACTGCCTCCGAAAGTTTCATCCGTCATAAAACATTTTTGGATCAGGTTTAATTTTCGCATCTGTAGCAAGCATTTTGATATGAAAGGATGACTAATACGGAAAAAAAACGTATAGGAAAATTTCACTCAGTGTGCAAGGACCTTAATGGACAATAACATTCTGTTTATTATAAGCGCATACTGTAGTTTTTTCTGTATACGCCAATTTCAACGCTCAAGCTCTTTATATCTAGGTGGATTCTGATTGGCTGTCAGAATTTTTATCATTCATCAGCTAGAAAAAAATGCTCAAAGTGATTCCAACGATATTGTTACAGTTGTGGTGTGGACTTCTCTATTCTCTCCCTCCGCTATTATCACTATCATCCTTCGGGTGATTGGCCCTTTAGCCAAATATAGCTACTGTTCAGTTATACAGTTTTATATGCATTATATACTGTATTTTTCTTTGAGGCAATACAAACTGCTACCCTCAGTGGACAGACTCAACTCAATAGATGGACTTAATAGTTACTAACAAAAGCAGCATAATGATTTGTCTGTGGTTGGGGTTTGGTCACATTTATTGTGATTTAGAAAATTGTTGTGGGCAAAATCCAGTCATTTCAATAATAATTCGCACAAATCAAGAATTTTAGCTTGAGGGCGAAAGATTTTCCCACACAGATTTCCTATCAAGTTTAAGTTGGTCAAGTGAATTCACGATTTTAACACCAAAAAGCTTTGTTTAAAAGTAGCTTCTGTGTACACTATTGACAATGGACTTTTTGCCCACAAAATTCCACCACACCTTTACTTAAAAATTTGCCAACACCAAAAACAACAACATTAAACCAGTCATACCACACCAAAATGTTAGTTACATTTATATTTGAAGAAGTAGAAGTGACAACTTTATTTTGTTTACACAAACGGGATTGACACCTGTGAATAAATGTGACACATTTTTCCTGTTGCTCTCTTTCATACTAAGAGACAGTAAGAGCTCAACAGACCTCCATTAAAGAGATCAGCTGAGGGGAAAAACCCACCAAATTGACCCTGTCTAGAGCCCTCGGGGAGTTCCGCAGCATGTGATAACCATCTTTAGCGTCTGTACCAACACATCTGTCTAAACACTGCTAGGTCAACCACACAGTGGGTAGTAAATGCAGCCAATCTCTATGTTATTTCACTCGGTATGGCCGATTATGATACGCTCTATACAAATAAAGGATCCAAATGGGTTGGGAACCATAGAAGATTTTGGGTTTGCAAAGAACTTCTCAGTGAATCGTTCTTAAAAGAACCACTTGTTTTTGTCTCATCTTAATAATCTGAAGAACCTTTTTCACTCTCAAAAATAATGATTCCTAAGGGGCGTTTTCACAACAACGCCATAGAACAACCATTTTTGTTCCCCAAAAGAACCTTTTTAAAACTAGGCTATTTAAAAAAAAAAAGATTATAGAACCTTTCTCCACTCTAAAGAGCCTTATGTGCAATTGATAGATTCCATGGATGTTAATGGTTCTTTATGGAACCACTGACACCAATAAAGGACCTTTAATTTTTAAGAGTTTAGTTACACAGTTCTGAAATTCAATGTTCACTAAATTCAAATGTATTAATCCTGTTATGCTACATGCATATAATTCGGTCATGCTCCACTCACAGTGCTGATGGGGTTCAGGGTCACTTAGATAACATCAGCACTTACATAATTGTGTCTGGCCTGTGTTGTCCTACAGACAGCTGGTGGCCCCTGAGGCGAGGTGATTCCTGCTCTGCCACTAAGACTTAGTTCACACTGCAGGCTAAAGTGGCCCAAATTTTTTTGCCCGAATGTGACCCATATCTGATTTTCTTATGACAGTCTGAACAGCACAAATACGATGTTTTCAAATCAGGCCCAGGCCACTTTCATATGTGGTCCTAAATCGGATACATATCCGATGTTTTGCAATGCGACTTCAGTCTGAACGGTCATGTCGCATTTCATGCAATTTTTACATCATTGAAATGCGACAGACGTCACAATTCTGCACTGGAGGAGGCGGGAAGATTAAAATCACAGTGGCAGACAATACTATCACTTCGTTATTTAGGCTCCGATTGCACATTAACTTAAAAATTGCAAAACACGCTAACACGAGCAGCATCCATTTTTATTTCCGCAAATACAGTGCGCTGCGTCTGACGTCACGTCTTCTTCTGTGCATGCGGGTCACTTTAGGGCTGTATACAGTTCACACATGAGACTGATGGCAGTCGCATTTAAATGACAATGTGAACAACAGCGCAAAAAATAAATAAATCGGATTTCAGCAAAAAATCAGATCTGAGCATTAAGACCTGCAGTGTGAACTAAGTCTTATACAAATAGCAAATATAGACCTAGAATAGCAAAGTCCACTAAAGGAGGTAGAGCTTTTTCATATTTGGCTCCCAAACTCTGGAATAGCCTTCCTGATAATGTTCGGGGTTCAGACACACTCTCTCTGTTTAAATCTAGATTAAAGACACATCTCTTTAGCCAAGCATTCACATAATGCATCTCATAATCTTGTACTGCAGTTATATCTGATCAAACGCACATTATTATTCTTTAGCTTGGGTTGAACAAATAATTTTTGCTTGAATGGAACAACAGCTACGCTAATTATGTCTCTTTGTTTCTCTGTTTCTGCCACGGGATTAACATCCCGTGGTAACTAGGAATTACACAAGCTTCAGTCTGGATCCAGCCCTTAAATGATCTGAGATGACCAAACACCTGAGAAGAGATAACGCCGACCCCTCGGAGGACCTCAGAGCAGGGTGCGAACTACGGGGGAGCTAGGGGGAGCTCGGCTCCCCTTAATAAGACATGGGCTCCCCTGAAAAAGTGATTTGTGAAATTTTGGGGGGTCTCAAAAAATATTGACAATGTGTTATTTTGACGTGCAATTTCAGTTTTGTGTAATGTGATCATCGTGGATTATTATGTGTAAAATTGCAAAAATATCATTTGATTCATGCATGACGGCGATTTAAACCTAATTCACTTCAATAAAGATAACTATACATGCTATTCTTGTCATGAGCATCAAGGTGCGGGGGCGCTGCGGTGCAAATTCCACTCATGTTTAGTACGTTAACTCAAAGATTCGTAGAAAAATATAAACGCTGGAGGCCGTTGATCTGCGCTCGAAGTCCTTGAAATCCATTCTGCAGTTAGCGTCATATAGCCACCATGGCAAAAAGAACCCAAGGCATTCTGTGTTAAGGTAAGGCATGTTATTCACAATTATGTGTTGTGGCTGGGTTGTTATAGGTCTGCGTGACACTCGATTGACAGCCTGAAGCTAAATAGACTATTTGTGGGTGGCTGTTTGTTTCACCTATCAATTCGTGTCGATAAAGTATACTAGGGTAAATACTGTATAGTGATTTATCCTATATAGTGCTTGCATAAAGCAAGTAGTGCATACACTTGTAGCTGGTGTGTATCTTTGTAAGTCATTGTAAGTCATCTTTTGAGGCACGCGCGAGCGCACCCCATCGTAAAAAGCGCTATAGAAATAAACTTGAATTGAATTGAATTATACAAGCTTGCTAGCCACATTTCAGTTGCAACCGAAACAATTAGCATCTGTTTTCACACTTCCAGACCTTTTTTGGCTGAGGAACCCATTAAATTTTGGGTTTTACTGCAGAGAGTTCTCAGTTATTTTAAAAAAACGTGCCAATTGTGGGAAATGGGGACGCTTATGCAACACTGGATTGTTAGTGTGATTCTGTCAGACGGCTCTGAAATTCACAGACTCTCTTTCTTGTGTTGGGCTCTTTTCATCATCCTGAGCATTATGGGGTTTCTCTGTGCTGAGATTTTGTGGTGTACTTGGGTAGCCCACACCATCATTACTCTAGTCTCAACCTCAGATGGCACACCCACTTGTCCATTCGCTGGACGCTTGCCTACAAAAATGGCTGAAATCACCAGCTCCAATCTGATTAGGGTTTGTCATGAATTCTGAACTATATTACTATAATAGTCTGGGAAATGCATGAGGTATACATGTGATACTGTCAGTCTGTGGTTGTCAGACATGGTCTGAACCCAACAGAGTGATCAAAGAGTTGAGAGGAAGTCCACTTTGAACGGCTGACAAAGTATATTTGACAGACTTACGGGCAGATGCGTGTTCAGTAAACCATCTCAATATGTAAGTATCACTCTATGCCAGAACAGATGGTGCTCGGGAATCCCTTCAATAAATGATAAAACCCCCTCAGGACCACTTCAGTGGACTGACAAGCCTTGAGAATATGAATACATTCATGCCAGTGTTTGCAAGGTTACTTTTGAATGGAGATGGATCTATGTGCCGTTACGTAGCGGCCAATGCAATCCTCTCTTCCCAAACCTACCTAGCTTATATGGCATTAGGGCTGGGCGCTATATCTCGTGTGATATGCATGCGCATCTCGTCAGTAAAGCTGGCTCCATGATTAGCGGTTAATCTCCATCACCTGTTTTCAAATGGAGCGGCATTTAATACACAGAGCCGTAGATCACTGACAAGCGACGCAATATCGCATGCGATATATCGCCCAGCCCAACATGGCATGACATAATGGGTCTTAATTACAGTCTTAATCACTTTAGCAGAAAAAATAGGAGGAGTGAAATATGCCTTCTAGACCAATAACAGCAAGTTTTCCTGCTACCAGGAGTTTCAATTGTATTCATGCTAGAGTCTATGGCAGGGGTGGGCAAACTCGGCCCTTCTAGGCCACTTTCCTTCAGAGTTTAGCTCCAACCCTAATCAAACACACCTGAACCAGCTGCTAGAAGGCTACAGGCAGGTGAGTTTTATCAGGGTTGGATCAAATCTCTGCAGGAATGTGGCCTGGAAGGGCCAACTTTGCCCATCACTGGTCTATGGGCTGAAAATTCAACCCAAAATGTTTTATATTTTACATAAAATGTAGTATTTTTTTTATATAAAAATTGTGTATTGATTAATAAACATGTGAATTATATACTATATCAAATAAACTGGATCCATCGTTCTAAAAGTTTATCATGCTGTATAGGCATATAAATAAATTACTTAATTTTAATGAGAAACAAATATAACTAGTAAATACTATTTGTTTGTCTGTAAATTACCTTACTATATACACAGTAAAAAAAAAAGACTTAGGACAATACTTAAAATGTACAGTATTTTACAGTAAAATTTTATAGGTTTTGGAAGTAAAAGTATTAATTACTATATAATATGTGACCCTGGACCACAAAACCGGTTTGAAATTGAGATTTATACATCATCTGAAAGCTTTCCATTGATGGAAATTGATTTGTTGATTTGATTGATTTCCGTTGATTTGTTAGGATAGGACAATATTTGGCCGAAAATCTGGAATCTGAGGGTGTAAAAAAAAAAGAAATCTAAATATTGAGAAAATCGCCTTTAAAGTTGTCAAAATTAAGCTCTTAGCAATGCATATTACTAATCAAAAATTAAGTTTTGATATATTTACAGTAGGACATTTACAAAATATCTTCATGGAACATGATCTTTACTTAATATCCTAATGATTTTTGGCATAAAAGAAAAATCGATAATTTTGACCAATACAATGTATTGTTGGTTATTGCTACAAATATACTCCAGTGACTTATGACTGCTTTTGTGGTCCAGGGTCACATATACGGTGAAAATCATTATAAATTTTACATAATTTTTTTTACATTATAAACAGTGTTAAAATGATTTTCTTGCTTTTAAAAAAAAATACAAAAATGATCTTATTTATGATGAAATATGTTCTCACAAGTTCCTGCATGCATCAGTTTGAACATATTTGATCAAATGTGTGTTTTGTTTTATGTTGTTTAGTTAAAGTTTATAACAGTTTTAGTGTGTGATGCCCTGATTATGTTTTGTGTGAACTTTGATTTATCAAGTGCACAGTAAAAAAAAAAAAAAAATTTATTTCATTTATTTATTTATTTACAGAAAATCACTGTAAAAATGCAACTGTAAAAACCTGTTGGTTTACTAAGTTACCTTACCATATACATTGAAAAATTGTTAATGGTTTAAAAACGTATTTTATTTTTTTACCCTGGCCACCATCTATATACAAGTATGGACATGCCACTTACGCTGAACTCTGATTCATCATGTGGTTTTCTACTGTACCACCTGTATTTAATATGCTCATTTATAAGTACATTTTAAAGTAAAGAGCAGATTTTGGTACTTCAAGTAAATAGGTATGGCAACCTTTTATCATTTAATGAAATATATCATAAGTTGTAAAGTACCTGTAATACCGTTTTTTTTTTACAGTGTGATTGTTTTACTACCTGTATTATTATGCTGATAAGTATATTTTAAAGGCACAAAGCAGATTTTAGTAGTTCAGATATGATGGTATAGTAACATAATTAATGATCTATAGACTATGAAATTCTTAGGTACAAGACTCTGTGCCATGGCAGTACAAGCAACAAGATATGAAAAATGTACAATATACATGAATAACAACAATATACACATTTACACAATATACACATTTGCACAATATACAATAGACAATAGACAATTGTACACAATATACACAGTAAACTGTATTCTCAAGAGACTTATAGACGTATGAATATCTTTTATATGACTTAGTGATGTATACTGTTAAGTGTTTTACTGTGAAGTTCAGTGCAGTAGTTTGTTAGTGCAGAAGAGAAGATGGAGCTGCATGTGTTCTATGCTATGCAGTACAAGACATGCTACAGTGCTGTCAGAGTCAGTGTGGCTGGTGTGTAGATGGAATCCAGTGTGAGGGGTAGGGGTAGGTGGGTGAGTATCGTTTTGCTATCTGGAGTTCAGCAGTCTGATGGCCTGCGAGAAGAAGCTATCTCGCGTTCTGCTGGTTCGGGTCCTGATGCTGCGGTACCGTCTGCCTGATGGTAGCAGCGAGAAGAATTCATGGCTCGGGTGGCAGGAGTCTCTGATGATCTTCCGTGCTTTCCTCACACGTCACTGGGTGTAGATGTCCTGGAGGGAGGGAAGCTCACCTCCGATGATGTGCTGGGCCATCTGAACTATTCTCTGCAGGGCTTTCCGGTTGAGAGTGGTGCAGTTCCCGTACCAGGCGGTGATGCAGCCAGTCAGGATGCTCTCCACAGTGCAACTGTAGAACTGTCTGAGGATTTTTGAGGTCTGGACAAATTTCTTCAGTCGCCTGAGGAAGAAGAGACGCTGGTGGGCCTTCCTCACTATACTGACTGTGTGTGAGTAGTCCAAGTGAGATCCTCGGTGATGTGACCGCCAAGGAACTTGAAGCTGCTGACCCGCTCCACTGGAGTCCTGTCGATGGTGATGGGGGGTGCAACACTGGTCCGCCTCCAGAAATCCACCACCAGCTCCTTGGTCTTACTGATGTTCAGAGAGAGGTTGTTGTTGTGGCACCAGTTAGTCAGGGTGTGCACCTCTTCTCTGTAGGCTGATTCATCGTCGACGGTTATCAGACCTACCACCATTGTGTCATCTGCAAATTTGATGATGTTGGAGCTGTGCGTGGCTACACAGTCATGCGTGTACAGGGAGTACAGGAGAGGAATGAGAACACAGCCCTGTGGGGCCCCAGTGTTGAGGGTCAGCGGGGAGGAGATGTTGCTGCCAACTCTCACCACCTGCTGTCTGCCTGTCAGGAAGTCTAGGATCCAGCTGCACAGGGAATTGTTCAGACCTAGAGCCTGGATTTTCACTACAAACTTTGAGGGCACTATGGTATTAAACGCTGAGCTGTAGTCAACAAGCAACATTCTCACATATGTGTTCCTCTTGTCAAGATGGGAAAGGGCAGTGTGGAGGGTGAAGGCAATTGCATCATCAGTGGAGCGGTTTTTGCGGTAGGCGAACTGCAGTGGGTCGAGTGATGCTGGTAATACAGAGCAGATGTGATCTCTGATAAGTTTCTCAAAGCACTTACTGATGATGGGAGTCAGAGCAACAGGGCGCCAGTCATTCAAGCAAGAAGCTATGGGTGTCTTTTGTATTGGCACAATGGTGGATGTTTTGAAACATTGGGGGACAGCAGATAGAGCCTCAGCAGTGAAACATTCCGTTTTTACCATAAAGTAAAACTGATTTTTAAATGAGGAAAACTATACATTTTAAAAAATAATAAAGAAATAAATAAATATTGATTGGTATACATCAGCTAGTATACTTTGTTTACCAAACACTGTCAGTAAACAGTGTTTTAATGGTCCATCACTTCCACAATGAAACACTGCCGGTGCACCAAAGAGGAAAACCTGCTTTTAACTCATCTGACGGTTATCTGATGTAGTGACTCAGAATCCCCAGGGAACGAGCAGCTCAATGGTGACGAGAAACTCTCGTGTGTAGTGACCATAGCCAAAGCACAAACACATACAAACACTCGGAGCGGAGATACGAGGCCATTGCAATCTCACAGCTGGAGCAGATGGGCCAGCAAACTTTTGCTCCAATGAAAGGATGAGATTTTTAAACAAACAGCATGTGGTTTATGTAAAACAGCCTGTCACTACATCAAAGGGTGCTTCCTAACTTTTAATACAGCCTAAGTAACTGATTTATCTAATAAATTTATGAAGTTCTAATAAAATACAGACTCATTTCAGAGAAAAAAATGGGTGCGACCACTAAAAAAGCAGAAACTATGTTAGAAAATTATAAACTTGATAAATGATGAATTATAAACTTGTCATTATTTACTCATCCTAATGATGTTCCAGACCCGTATGTTGTAATTTTTTCAGTACAATTCAAGAGGAGAAACTTTTTAAAGAATCGTTTCAGTCCAATTATTTCAGTTGTTCCTTACACAAAACTATCTTATGAATTCACAAAGCATATGAACAACTTTTATAATACATTTTTGTTGTTTTCTTTTGGTCCAGGTCACTATGAATCTCTGTTGTATGGCAACAGCTGTAACTACTGTTCAAAAATGAGGGTGAGTAAACAACAATTTTAATTTGTTTCTCAACTATCTCTTAAAATGTTAGTTGATGTGTGTTTATATGCTGTATGAATCACCAAATTGCTAATCGCATCAAAGATCTTCAGTCACACCCTTATGTTACATGATTTGTATCTTACGGACATGACTGTGGCGATGGGAGGGTTTCGGTTCATCGAGCACTGAAAGAGCAACTGATCTGATACACATAGATCTCCTGCGAGGCGTGAGGACTGCACACACCCAAACACACAGATGGACGAGAGAGGGAAACAACTGTGACCTTTTCATGCACTGTCAGGCTCATTTCTTCCTTAGTGTCAATCTTTTGTTTTAACAATGCAAATGAGGACTAAATATGCCAAATGCCATGTTGAACCACTCATGTGGATCCCAAACATCCCTTACCACATAACCTTTCTTACCATAAAGACAAGCTCTCTTTAATCCAATAACGCTAGTACAGAGAAAAACTAAGAGGGTCAATTATACAGAAATACTTTGACGACAGACTTTACTCGGGCATTTAAGACTGACCATGAGATCATTTCAGATACTGTGCAAGAAGATCAGTCCGCTGGTTAGTCAGGTTATGCCGTCCCATCTCACAAAGTCAGAAAGTTTGATGCGCATGGAGGAATTTATTCACCAAATGCGTTTCCATCTCCCATTTTTCACATTAACCCTTTTTTGCACAAGTCAAAAACCACCTCAAGTGAGCGTAAAAACCTTTTTGCGAATAAATGGATTTTTTTTTTAAATTTGGCATCTCCATCACTCGTTTCTGATACGATTCTTCAAAATGCACAACAGTGTGATGGAAACATAGCTACTGAGTTGCCTCTGATACAATCAAACATCTACTAGGTGGGAAAAAAATATGCAAAATTTACTATTTAGCCTTCTCAACTAGCCGTCTTAAGGAAGCCCTACATAAATGCACTGGATTCCTAGTTCACCTAATAGACATTTGAAGCAATTTATGTAAGGGTGTTTTTAGACCTTTAGGTCAGTGGTTCTCAAACTTTTTATACCAAGTACCACCTCAGAAAATATTTGGCTCTCCAAGTACCACCATTAGGGCTGCAGCTAGTTGGCCGATTATTCTTTCGATTAATCGGATAAAACAATTATTTTTTTATTTTACTGACAAAAAACACTATTCCACATTCTCTCCAATGTCCTTCAAACAAACGTGTCAACTGAATGCTATGAAAACATACAGTGCTTAATAATTTATTAGACCACCTGTCATAAAGAGAAAACACAAATATTTTAGGAATCTGTCAAAAAAAAAATTAATCTAAAAATGTTATTGGGCAAATAACAAACTGAAACAACCAAATAGTATTAAATCACACAATAACAAAAATGGCCTCCTATGCCTTGCAACAGCTTGCATTCTTGCTGGCATTGTTTATATTCTTTTTGACTGTAATTGGGTATCTGTAAAAAAAAAAAAAAGTATATAGCGCTCTGCTTTTCTTTCATGGATAACAGCAATAATTACATTATAGCATTAGAAATACCCTACTACTGTTACTAAAGAGCTTACGCATATTCGAGGACTAACCAATACAGAAATCTAGAAAATGATTTTGGTAATCACCAATACTGTTAGTTTAGAGCAGCAGTGGCACAAACCTTACATAAATATGTTTTAATACATTTGTTAAGCATTTTATAGAGTGAATATAGTTTAAATCTCTATTAAAAATAATAATAAAAGATAATAAAGACGAATAAAAACACAAATTCATTGTTAACCAACAGGTAAGAGTAATATATTCTGCAGGAACACGCGTTCACTTTGATCACAGTCACATCTTACTGTCATTTCTTTATCCTGTAATAAGGCGGCTATGAAGTGTCTGATATATATATTCAGAATTACACGCCGTTATCCCTTTACAGTTCCTACTCTCATAAAATACGTGCACTACATGTTGACTTTTAAACCTTAATTTAACTTTCAACAACAGATATTTCAGCACAATGGATATTTTTGCGCTGAATAGCCTATTAATTTTCTGCCTCTCTACTGTGTTCCATCTGTCTGACACACGTGCACGCGCCGGCGCTCATTCGGTATTTTAAACAACACAGACTGTCAGGACGGACCTTTATGCAAAAATGGAAATGTTTGCATGAATTTGTGACATTTATAGATAAGGATATGACCGTAAACTGAACGTTTTTGCACTGAGTACGAACACGCATCTGTCAAAGCGCCTGACAGGGCAAGCATTACACTAATGCATTAACTTAAAGCTTAAAATAAAGAATTCTCATGTTTTGGGCAGCTTGGATCACGTACTTCTCCCGCAGCATCTCATTCTGTTTCCTCCACTATTTTTAGATGCATTTTGTCCATAGAAATGCGTTATTCAACCGGCTGAAGTTGGACGTGCACTGTGGGCAGACACGACTAATCGATAGTGAGAATTGTTGTCGATTATTTTCATTATCGATAATAATCTATGTTATTGATTAGTTGTTGCAGCCCTAACCACTATAATGACCACCATTAAAATACAGTGGCGTACTAGGCCTAACTATTCAGCTACAGCTCTGCACAGTTCAAAAACGACCCTGCTAAAAAAAACAATAGAAGCCCAATAGCAACCATCACAGAAATTCCAATGGTTTCCATTAAAATACCATTATAAACATTAGCTTTTTCCAGTAAAACCATTACAAAATTCCTTTTTGTAGTGTGTTTTGGGCATTTTCCCAATAGGATTTAACATCTCACCAATAGAATCCATCACATACCAGTAGACACCATTATAGTTTCCATTAAAACCAATACAATTCCCATTATAACCATTAAATCCATTACATTTTCTATTGTGTTTTGGGCAGGGTTCTATTGTTTTTTTCAGCAGTTTTATTCCTAAAAAGATTATTTATTGTTGGCAGCCACTTTAACATTGTAAATACACAGTTTGAACATTAACACTACACAGTGCTTACAAACAGGTAAATAAAAAATAAAAAAACGTAAATAATGTTTAAATTAAAATGTGTTGTACCTAATAGTTAAATAAAAACTGTACTGTACTTAAAATGTAAAAAAAAAAAAAAAAAAAAAAAAAACTTTACTCAAATAAAGATTGAATTGAAATGTATTGTGTTTTAACATTAATTTCCAAGCGTGATTGCCCTGTTCATATGCCTAAAGCCCCAAAACACACAGCATGATTTACGCCTGTCCCAGACGGAAGACTGGCATCGTGAAGCAATCGCGGCAATTTCTGATTGGCCACGATTGTTTCACGATGCCAATCTTTCGTCTGAGACAGCCGAAAATTGTGCAGTGTGTTTAGGGCTTAAGCCATTGGACTACGACCCTGCTAACTGGGGCCCACTGTCCTGCAGAGTTTAGCTACAAGCCTAATCAAACGCACCTGAACCAGCTAAGCAAGGTCTTCAGGATAACTTGGGGGGGGGGGGCACGTTGGAAATCAAATTTGCAGGACAGTTGGTCCCCAGGAACAGGGTTGAAGAACTAGGGCCTAAATGAACCAAGCTAAGGAAAAAATGTGTCAGGTTACGAAATGAACATTCCAAACGAGCCAGGTACAGTTAAGTAAATGCTAGTTTGTAGGTGAGGTGGGAGATGGGAATGCTCAAGTTAAATTAATTCTAGTCATACTGCATTCCTGATAATTTGGATAATAACCAATAGAATGATGTTTTAGATGCCACCATTTTGGGAATAATGTCAAATAGCACTTCTCAATGCAGATCACTCTGCTCCAACTTTACAATTGGAATGTTCAACTCCTAGTACCATTCCCAAAAGTGGAGGTGGGCGATAGAGCAAGTTTAGATTTAACCCTGATTAAACACACCTGAACCAAGATAATCAAGGTCTTCAGGATTTCTAGAAACTTCCAGGCCGGACAAGCTGGAGCTGAATTCTGGAGGACTTCCAGGACCAGGATTGGACAATCCAGTCCTAGCTGAAGTGCATGAGAAGTTACAAAACAGCTGGATGGAACGCAACAGAATGGAACCGATTGATGGGGTCTCAAAGTGTTGTTACCATTTTTGACAATTTTACAAATGGGGAATGTAAAAAATGTAAAAAAAATATATATATAAAAATGTGCAAAAGATACAATGTACTGGTCAAAATTGTCCTTAAAAAAATCCACAAAAATTGTCAAGGAACCATCAAAGATCTTCCTCTTTTTGTTTTTCCTACTTTTATTTATATCCGTAATCTTACTGGCCCACCACATACTCCTCAGAGGCAGATGTGATATTGCTTGTCAACTTGTTGCGAAATGTCACTCTTGGCTGATGATACACAAGCACCATGCAAGCACTACCTCAAAAAACATCCAAATACTACAACTCCAACTCTCCCAGATTGTTCCATTGGGGAAAACAGTAATTCTTATTGCAGCTAAATTGTTCTTGTCAAGGTTTGTGTGACGCAGGCAGTGGACCAGATCCATCCGGTGCACTGCAGTCATCACGGAGACCCATCTTGTGACATCACAGGGTCACTGGTTTCCCCTTCCTCCCTGAATAGAGCCATCACAATGACTGCTCCATGAGATCATATGGGGTGACCTACATACATCCACTGACAAAAGACAAATCAAAGGGAAGAAAGTGACAACATCAACATTGTCTTTCTTCAAAGCCTGTTATGTCAGCTTTGTAACCCAAGAGACCATCTGTCAAAAAGAACGAGCACTTCCTGTCCACTTAATCGAGAATAGGAAGAGGAAATGGAATGCTTTTCTGTCCCTGCAGTGTATTGCATCTCTGTCACTCGAACACACACTCACAGCATAAACACAAAACAAATGCATAGGTTTGAAGCAACTAGCTAAAAGTAGCACCATTGCTAACTACTACATTTCCCAGTAGAGTAACAATAGTTCAGCTGTTCACACAATATAGCTAGTAGCTAGCCTTTATAATAGCTGCTTTAATACTTCTTCCATTAAGCAGTGTTGTACCACAACAAAATGCTAAACTGCTATTTAACATATCTTATCCTCATCTAAACATTGGGAAATGTGATCCATTTTATAGAATTAGTTCATTCAGAAGGTTGATCTAAATAGACTGATTAAAAAAAATGTAATAGTTTAGTGTTGCAAACTCATTTATGACTAGCTTGACTGCACTATTAGGAGCAGCTAGCAACAATTAACTTGTATTTACAGTTGCTTCCCTAACCCTGATATCGGTTTTCACAGCCACACATCCGATTCCTCAGTGGAAACTCTGATATGAGTTTGGAGCTGTGCTTTGATAAGCCTGAGACCTGCAGGGTTCGGTTATCTTACAGTGAACCGTGTGCTTCTCACCATCAGGAAAATGCTGTGATGTAAAAGCATAGTCCTGTATATGCAAGGATCTGTTTGCAATACTTTCTGAGGTAAAAAGCTTCAAAATATCCACACAAATATAGTTAAACCTATTCACAATGATGTCTTCACTAGCAAAAAACACAAATTAGACATAAAATGTCTTTTATTTTATTTATTTTTTCGTTTTGAATGTTGTAATACCTAGCAAGTATGATTAGCTTACCAAACATCATAAAAGTTGTCGATATGACTTGCTATATATTTCACTAAACACATTTCACATTTTCTGAAGCCACTGTAAGGAACATTCTGAAATTTAAGTTGTTACTCACTAAAAACATCTTCAAAAACACATTACATGATGCTTTAAACTCAAAGCCGCAACAGGACTGTCCTAAACGCAACCACAAGGCCTTGATCTGAACTCTGGATTTTGAGCCAAGCCTCCAAAAAGCATTTTTCACAAGTTCTTAAGTGCAGGAGTCAAAAAGGTTTAAGTACTTAAACAGTAGGAGACTCCTCACACAATGATATCAGCTTTACTCAGGGAGGGGGTCAATGTCTGCTTGCTGTCAAAATACCAACGCTAAACTAGCACAGCGACCCATGACAGGGTTTGATTGAGATCGTGGCTCGACACCAAAAGCCTTTGGGGTTTGTTGGCCGGCAATAACGGTTTTGAGCGAGAGTGAAACTAGAGTCATTTTTCCAGTGATTTTTTTTTTCTAAGGTGATAACACATTACAAACTTGATGCTGGTGTTGCATTTTACAGAAGACTATGACTGCAAAAACAGCAGGGAAAAGGCTGCTAAATATCAAGAGGAACATCTACTTAATTGTCAAGAAAATATAATCTCAGGCAGACAGAACCTGCTGTGCCACGTACTTTCATGGTCATTTTTAAGAGTAAACCGCTGCCTCGTCCTTGACTAAATTGCCACATCCAGGAAACGGCCTGTAAGTGGTAAAGAGCTAGTGGAAAAGAGTGTACATTTAGACCTCAGTCATTATGCAAGAACGCTGCCCTCCATTTGCTCTTTAAATCTTTCAGTGTTATGTCCAGTTTAGCAACACTATAGCAAAATTAGGACAGCATAACGCAAGTGTTAACCGCAGATGAAGAGAGGGCCCTGCCCTGTAAACAGTGCTACGAGAACAGACTGCAATATCCTTCTTCATTAAACTAGCCTCACCCATAGGGGGATGGGAAATGTTATGGGTCAATAACATTTTCAGTCTTTTTAGTCTATCAGCATATTAAAAACATGCATAGAATTACGTAAATGCACCTATTTAGAGCATGTTTTTAACTTCTGAATTAAAATTCATTTTTTAGTTATAAGAGGCACTAAAAAAGCCTTTATAAAAGTTACAACTTAGAAGACTGGTGCAATCTTGGCCAGTAAAAAAAAAGAAAATCAGTGTCATGTGGTGTGACAAAAAACAGACTATCAAGGTTAATAAGTCTCTTAAATTTAAGATAAGTTTACCCTTCAGACAAGGCAAGTTTAGTTCAGTTTGTAAAATGTCACGTGGTGCAACTCAATATTTATACATTATTTCTGTATTTATAGTCAAATATAGGAAAATAAGTTTTTACATTTTACTTGATGGTTGCACTACATGACATTTTTTGAGAAATGAAAATGAACAATATACTCCAGAAAACAATTATTAAAATACACTCACACATAGGGTTGGGTACCGTTCACATTTGAACCGGTACCAGTACCGGTTTCTTTTTTGTCTTCCAGAAATTTTTGTGTTTTATTTTTTTCTAATAATCAAATGAAGGCATGAAATATTTATTTATTTTTAATCAAATGAAAATTAAACCCTTTTATTTTTTTTGCAAACAAACAGAGGTTTACTGTTAAAATCAAGGTTATTATAGTTTTGAAATTTTAAATTTGTTTTATTTTAATATCGTTTTCAAATTTGCTATAAAATTCAGTTTAGTTTTTATTAGTTTCATTCATATTTTTGTTAGTTTTAGTTTAGTTTTTATTTTGTGAACACATTTTTATTTAGTTTTTATATAGTTTAGTTTTAGTTTGTTTTAATTAAAGTTTAGCACAATCAACAGATCACTTCCAGAGCAAAGGCCAAAGAAAGACTTAGGCATAATTAGTAAGGCAAACATTTAGCTACACAAAATTAACGCATGCTAAGATTGATTAGATGGTAAAAGTATACAAATATACACCAAAGGAAGGAGTCAGGCCTTTTTAGTAAATAAATCTACACAAGTTGCGCTTAATGTCATCTCTAATGGTGTGTTGAAATATTTATGAAAATAAATGTAGCCTAATTTGGTTATATTAGATGTCTTTTTTCTTATGTTACCATATTTATGATATTGTAACTGTCGTGTCTTGCTCACTTTTCCGCCACGTAAAAATACATAACTGGTTCTAATGAAATTCAATAATAACGGCAATCATATTTAACAATAAAGGCTCATATTTGAATGTTATTTTCTTTATTTATGAAGAATTATTAGCGTGTGCATGATGTGATATAGTTTGTTCGAAAGCCTGGCAGAGTGATCACAAGATGCTAGAAGTTTTGTATTGTTTACAGAAAGATGCGTTCTCATCTTTTGTCTGTTAATTATCACGTTGCTCTGCGTGTCTGTTTATCTTCAAAGCACCAACTTAGAATGCCTAATGTTGGTTTGATTGCTTGTGTTACACGAGAAAATGAATAAGTTTGCCTACCTGATGTTGTAGATTAATGCGTGTGCGGTTCGGCTCGCGACTCGCGGTCTTTATGTCAAACAGTTCTGGTCTGGTACAGAATTAAATGAGTGCTGCTGTGGGATAACGGGTCAGGTGTTCGGTTAAGTACTGCTGGTGCACGTTTATCAAACAGAACCCGTGCAGGACTCTGCTTTAAACTGCTTTGCCTCTCCGTCAGATAACCCCATGTGTGTGATGCGCCATTTACAGGTATTTCCCTAAACTGTCACTCAAATATTTTTCTGCCAAGGGGTGAGAACGTAATAATTACGAAAACGATTATTTATTTTTGTTAATTATTATTTTATTTCAGTTAGTTTTTCAATAACTGTTGTTAGTTTCGTTTCGTTTAGGTTATCAAATATTTTGTCATTTTTATTTTATTTCAGTTTACGAAATTGTTTTTTCATCAATCGTTTTCGTCTTAGTTTTAGTTTTCATTTACGAAAATAACCTTGGTTAAAATTAATCAATGGTAGAAAAAATGTGTGAATATTCCTTTAAAAAAGTTTTAATAATAATTGTATTTTTTCTACACTTAAGTGGTTAATGTAGTTGTAATAATTATTTGTATCATTTAATTGTTTTATTTAAATTTGACAGTAACTGGAATATATAAAGACGTACATTATACTGTACAAAAGTAATACAAGAGTAATATTTATCTTACATGTTAAACCGCACTTTTATTTTGACAGGTTGCCGTGAAGTTTCTGTGTGTATACAGTATGATATGATGCTAGTTTTCTCAAATGAAACGGTAAAATTCTCATGAAGTGACTCTCACAGCCTGTAAGTGTTCATGTCGTCGTTATGTAGTGAGATGCAGAGTCCGAAAATCACCGCGAGTTCAGTGTGCTTCAGTATTTGTATTTCAGTATAGAGGCTAACGGAACATGCAGGATTCATATTTAAACCGTCTTTTTGCGTTTTAATATTCAGCATACACTAGTTCATATCGCGATTCGAATTAAGTGACAGACCTTCTTTTATTCATCCAAAAATTGTCGAATTCCGTGGCATTCCGCTCTTTAGAGTAAATTCCGTTTTTATGAATGGACTCCGCATCCTGTCCGCGTTTTCGCGGAAACCATAGGACCCTAGAAATGCAAGCACACTTCAGAACATTTGGGTTTGCCCTGTGTGTTGTGTTTTAAAGAGTTGAAGGGGTGACATCATGTCACAGGGTCTCTCTCTCTCTCTCTCTCTCTCTCTCTCGTATGCGCCCAAATGCGTTCTCAGGTACCGAAATTGGGCACCGAATGATTTAATGTGAATCGATACTCGGTAGTACCGACGCAATTCGGTCTGTACCCTTAAAAGTACCGAGTTCAGTACCCAACCCTACTCACACATAACCTAATCAGAATGTGAGAAAAATGGTTTTGGTTTTTTATTTGGTCGCACCACATGACAGTTTTATAGAAATTTAATTATTTGTTTCTTTTTATCTTTTCTTGAAGTTGACGTGCGATTTTTAACATTGACAAGCTCAAATGTGAACCAGACTTCATCAATAGTCAAAAGTCTACCTCGGGAAGACTAGACTTCACCAGACAGAATCTGTGAGAGATTGACGGACAGCGACACTGCCATAAATTTCACCAGATCAGACACACAAACTTGCATCAACCGCTGCAACGTGACCACAGGCCAAACCCTGCTGTTACTCTACTATTAACTTTATCCATTATGACAGGATGCAACGAGCTGGATAAAAATAGCCACGCTTCTTATCCATGAACTTGGACACACATCCTGGAATCAAAGGATGGTGGTCAAATAGCAGTGCATTTGTTTGTTGAGTTGGTGTTGCGTGCAGATCGTTTGTATCATTTTATGCCAACTCAAAGCTGATTGTGCTTATCAGATATCTGTACAGGGCAGCTAGTGTCTGTGAGGAACGTGATCCCTGATGTACACGGTGAAGCTCCAGTAATAGAAGGGAATTCCATGCATTTGGAACGAGCTTGGACATCCATCCATAATTTGGCAGGAGCATCAACTTCAGAAGGCTTTAGTGCTCTTACTACAGCACACAGTAGTAAACTCAATCCTACCGGTCATTAACACTTCCCTAAATACCCACTGTAACATACACAATCATTATCAGGTTGAGAAGAATGAACTTGTGAACCACCATTCCTAGCTGTGACTCCCATCAACCAATAGAAATTTTAAAAGATCTCATAGATCCAAATATGGTATTCCTGATTAAATCATTGTGATTTTGTGGACCTTCATCAAATGCTAGATGTACCTGATGAGGGTCCACAAACTCCCAATGATTCATCTAGGTACATTTGCATGTTAACTATGATGGAAGATTTGTATTCCAAAAAGTGACCTTCAATTAATTGAGGTATTTTTATTTTTGTACATGACACCCAACAGATGTCAAGTCTTGTTTGGGTCAGTCATATGAACTCTACAGATAAAACACAAATACATTGTGAAAATTAATACTTGTCAAATGCAAGTAATAATAATAATAATAATTCATTACATTTATATAGCGCTTTTCTAAGCACTCAAAGCGCTCTACATTGTGAGGGGGTGTCTCCTCGTCCACCACCAGTGTGCAGCATCCACCTGGATGATGCAACGGCAGCCATAGTGCACCAGACCGCTCACCACACACCAGCTTATTGGTGGAGAGGAGACAGAGTGATGAAGCCAATCAGTGTATGGGGATGATTAGGAGGCCATTATGGTCAGAGGCCAATGGGCAAATTTGGCCAGGATGCCGAGGTCACACCTCTACACTTTTCGAAAGACATCCTGGGATTTTTAATGACCACAGAGAGTCAGGACCTCGGTTTAACGTCTCATCCGAAGGACGGTGCTTTTTGACAGTACAGTGTCCCCGTCACTACACTGGGGCATTAGGACCCACACAGACCACAGGGTGAGCACCCCCTGCTGGCCTCACTATCACCTCTTCTAGTAAAAAGTAAAAATGAAACATGTTTTGGAACAAATTTGATTCATATACTCAATACTCACTAGTCCCCACCTGCTGGTATAAATTTGAAACATTCAGATAAAGTCAGCGGTTGAAGCACTGAATGAATTTAAACAAGTCTTTTATTTTATTTTCAATCAAATGATTTGAGTCACCAGGATTAAATCAAAATCCCCACTACCAGTAAAATGCCAAAATCTTCAGGCTAAAAGTTGCTCCTAATATAGAAATTTAGGACCAACTCTTGAAAATGATAGGTGTGTCACTCCTAATTTTAGACTCATAAATATTATATCCAAGAGCTATTCACCAAGCATTTTAACCCTACAAGTAACTCCTTAACCCAAGACAGCTTAGATGTCCTCAAAAGTGAAATCCATGTTGCTACCAAGTAAACCATCTATAGCAATGAAGTCAAATTCCTGCCTTACTCTTATATAAAGGTTTCCTTAGTAAAAAAGTATCTTAAGAGTATTGTAAATAGTTAAACTCCTAGCTATGAACTAGCTCTAGTTAACTAAACAGGACTAACTAGATAATCCTAGTGGCAAGATAAAAAACTTTGTGAATAAGACCCTAGGTGTTTGTAATAGTAAGTAACTAGAGAACCTGAATCTGGTTTTAATCATCATCAAGAGTCGGCTCCAGATGTTCGAATCAGAGAGTCGACTTTCAATTCCCAGCACTTCAGAATCAAATAATTGATTCTTTTTGGCATCGAAGAAAAAAAAATATTAACAATTAAATTGTCATGGCAACAAACATTTTCAACTTTAAAAAAGCTCAAAATAAAGTTGTGTTATACTTTCTCAGTTTACTCACTATGGGCAGGTGTGGCAAAAAGTAACTTTTGGATGTTGTTTGTGAATATAAAGCCGTAATTCGGCACTTGACAATGGGAACTATGGGTAGGGTGTGTCCACTCAGGCAGATGAGTAGTTATATTTAGGTTATTTTTTTCTTTTTACGCAATCAGTGCAATAGAGCACATTTCCTTTGTGGGCGGGATGCCACACACCACCCTTAGAGCCACGGTCAGAGGGTCACACACACATACACACTTTATTAAACAAGATTTTCTATGCTAAACAAAAGCATATTGATGAAGTTTTACCATCTGTTTTTTTACGAAAATACATTGAAGGGTTGTTTCTTTTTTTCTTCGCATACATGCTGTGGAAAAGCTGGAATAAAATGCTGTTTTGCAACAAGTAAAAGTAACACTAGTAACACTGATTCAGATTAGACATCCATGTGCATGCATACACAACTTATACATGTGTATATCTTCAGGCTAGACCTCGCACCTGAAGATGCTCTCTCTACATTCCTGGGAAAGCGGAGTTGTTTTGGCTGCAGGGAGGGATGTACAGCTGCCAACACGTATATATCTTCATTAGCACACATGCGCTCGGGTTTGTGTACTCAACCGTGAGAGAGGGCGAAAAAGTTGAAACAAAACTCAAGCGCAAGAATTCCAAACAATTCAATGACAAATTGAGCCAAGCCGAAGATTAGCTTGACAATTCACACCTTCAATTACATTGTCAAAAGACACAATAAGGCTTTAGGGAGGGCATCTTTAGAAAAGAGTTCGAATAAACGCTGCACATTTTAATCTGACTCCAAACCACACTGGGCTGTAAACCAACCTCACCCATGAGAGTTCAAGCCCACTTCCTCTAAAACAACCGTGATTTAAAATCTCAGGATTTGTTGAGGAGATCCGAGGCTCGGTGTGATTTAAACCTTACAGAGAAGCAAAGTGCTAGGAATCTGACGTGTTAAATAAAACAAGCGCCTACGATCTATCAATGAAGAAAAGAGTGGTTGGATGTCTTTGTTTTCATGGCAGATTCACAAATGTGGAACTTTTTAAAGTCGGACAAACAGACCCCCCCCCCCCCCCCGGGGATTTTATGGATACAAAGTGTTGCTTTTAAACCACAACAAAGGCCCGTCGTCTAGTGGAAGCAATGTAAAACAACTGTAAGGAGCTAGATTTAGTCTTGAGATGTTTATGTTTGTCTCTATATAAGAAAAGTTTACAATAATTTGACTTCAGGATGTGAAAAGGGAACTGTGTTTGACAGGGTCAGGGATAATTCATAATATAACCAGTTCAAATGAATGTTCGTCACATGCTACTTTTGATGCAATGCTTATAAATTATATAAAGTTGGTAAGAATTATTAATGTTTAATGTAACCCAGGCTGCATTTATTTGATCAAAATACAATAAAAACAGCAATAATGTAAAATAATATTTTAGAAACATTAGAAACATTATTATCAATGTTGAAAACAATAGCAATCAATTTGGTGTGGTGGAAATGACAACAAAATTAATATATATATATATATATATATATATATATATATATATATATATATATATATATATATATATATATATATCTTTATCAACACACCACAGGCACTTTATTGATTTGATTTAATTTAATTTAAACTCTTAAGTATACATAAGTGCCTGAAGTTATAAAATTCTAAAATGACTCCATGTCTTAGTTCACAAGGTCCTGGTGCAATAACAGCATTTTAGTCAACATTTTGAAGCAGAAAGGAAGACATAAGTGATTGTGCCGCTTTCAGCAGATGTGAAATGACAGTGATTGGTCCCATTAAACTCCTGACCTGGAAAATTTTTACTAGGGATGGCACGGTTCGCGGGAAAAAACCGAACCGAACGGTTCTCCACACACAGTTCGGCACGCGCTAGGACCGCGGTTCTACTTAAATCTGACAACGCATGTGTAATACGGTTTGTTATAAATAACATGTACAACAAACAGGGTTCGGCTAATGTACGTTTATTTTACTGGATGCGCATTCTGGCTTCCCAGTAAATTACAATAATAGCGATGGAAAAACCCGCAAACCCGTGCCTCAGAATGCGCGCAAATATTAAGCTCTCTCTGATGTATTGTGTTTGAATGGACAAATTCACACAAAAATTCTGTCAGAATGCCCGTCTTGGTAAGTATCCTATAGCAGACACAGCCGGCTGAACGTCCAGTATCAGTGCATTCTCTTAAAGTGACAGCACTTTCTTAATATTAATCAAACAGCAACAAAGAAATCACTCACTGCTCTTGATTGAATTGCTTTTGTAACTTTAATAAAGATTAATCTTTAATTTATACAGTCAAATATGCAATGCTGTTTTACATTTGATTGCTTTATTCAATTTCTGTACCTAAAAACTAATGCTATAGACCTACCTTAAAAAAAAAGAAAAAAGAAAATCACTGATTATCTTATACCACTGTATTTTTTTGTGCTGTTGCTTGTAGTTAGATAGATTATTCTTATTTTCATTTATAAGTATAGTTTTTCCCTAAACATACCGAACCATAGAAACCGTGACTCTAAAACCGTGATACAAACCGAACCGTGAAAAAGTTGAACCGTACCACCCCTAATTTTTACTAATGTGTTCCCAACACAGACACACGCCCAGCGGGTCAAGCCTCACCCTAAACACCACCAAACAACATTATTACACACACAAACCACATTTGAGCTGTTTGCACTATAGCAACTGTCAAACCACAGCTACATCCCTCCTGATACCACCAGCAGAGTCAAATAGATACAAATCGTTTAAAGAAGGCCACGGAAAAGCTCTTGTTTGGAAGCTCATACTATCTCTTTTTAATTAAAATTAAATTTTAATCCTTACATTTATTTTATTTAGTCCAATTTGAATCTCTTGCATAAGACGTCTGGTCTCTCAGACCCAGCATGCACAAAACTGGCTGGGACATCAAACGTTTTCGGCTCAAACTCATTTGGCATCTCACGCTGGTTTTTTTCTCTCCCTCATGGTCAGGGTACGAACTTGTAACCATGGCGAAGGGCTGCTAATATCAATGCAAATGGATTCTCTGCTCTCAGGAATTCAGCCGGACCGGAGGAACCCCGAGTGCCACTCCAGAGGAGGAATTTTTATTCCCACAGAAAACCAAAAAGTATCAAACCTGACAAGAAAGAGCAGTTTATACAGCATCTATAATTAAAATTTAGGTGAAATTTCAGAGAAAAACTTTAGCTCCCTTGTCAAAAATGCAGCATTTTCATTGTGACATTGTGTTTGTGTTAATCTAAAGAGCTTTTCTTAATCACTTATTATTATGCTACGCTAGTAGGCTAGGTTGTTAGCGTGCTAATTATGACTGCTAAAGGATAAAACAACAAAAGGGAAATGCTAAGTTAATTGTAAACATACTCTCTGTATTCTTTTGGTTTTGAAAAATGTATACACCATTTTCAACAAAAGTTTACATTTGACTAAAATTGTCATGCGGTGTAACCAAGTAAAATAAATCCTTGCTGAATATAAGTATTAATTTCTTTCTTTCAAACATAAAAATATTTTTAACTGACTTTTTAACAGCAGTGCATGTAACCCATAAAAATCACAGAAATCAATTTGGTGTGGAAATTACACCACAATTTTAAATAGTTTTTAAATAATTTAAAATACTTTTTGTAAATAATTTGAAATAAATTTTACATTAAAAAAAATCTAAAGTTCACAATAAATATAAAAAATGTTTACAATTAGTTTAACATATAAACAATATCAATAACAACAATAACAATAAAAAAACACAAATAAATACAAAGTGCCTAAAGTTGAGGAAACACTCTTATACTCTATATCTACAAACACAGAAGAAGAAAAAAACTCAACTACTAGGTCTAAAATTATTATTAAATTCTATTCCTGTTAGTTTTGGTTCATTACATCTATATTTTTTTCAAGTTATAAAGTATTTTACAGATATGATGAATTATTCATTCATAAATATTAAGTTTTGAGGGGTTGCACCACATTACATCTCACAACCTGAATTAACCTTGTTTTGTCATAAAATGGAGACTTGTTGACTTTGACAGTCACAAGGTTTTTGGGTGTTTTTTCATTCCATGTTTCTTTTTTTTTTTCTCCACATGTTTCTGCACATTGGTTGCACCACATGACTTTGATTTGGCAAATACAGAAAAATCTACTTTCTCCAAAATCATGCTCCACAGAGCTGTAAATTAAACTTCAAATATCTCCTAATGGGTTTCAAAGTCACGTTTTGCCTTCAGCGAGGACAGAAACATAAGTTGACTGTGGAAGCTTGTCACATCTTCTCCGAACAGAAGGACGTTGAGTGTGTAAGAGAACATGGAAAATATCTCTTAGGAGAGACATAAGCCCATTCAAAGTCTGTGAAAGGGGTCCTCAGTGTCACATCCAAAGCGGTCTCATGGGGTCTGTCCTCCTCTCACTTCCTGTGGTGGGATAGAGTTGTGTTAGGGCTGTGAGAACCATCTCTATGGTGCCTGTTTCCACCCACATATGTATAAAGAGATTATTCTGACCCTTATCCCACAAACACGCCATTCCCGACAATGATGCTGTCTTATGCCACACCAGCACATCCAAGTATACTACAAGACTTGTTCATGCTGCTCTGTCATTTATCTTGTTCATCTATAATCAAATAACCCAGCAGAACAGTATGTGGACATGTATAAGACCGCATTATGCTGCTGTGCACGTGTCTTGTGGGTTTATAAATCTTGCGTTTGACTGGTAGACGACAGGAATCTTGAATGTCAATGCAGATGTTTTTGTCCAATGGACTTCAGGTTGTAAACTCTCATTTAAGGGGTCGTCCAATGATAATAAGAGAAGTTTTTCTCTTAAAAAGGGATTTACCCTTTTTAAGGGAAGACATCAAGAGAAAGGACATTTCCATGTGTCGACAAAAACCCATGTCCTTGACCCTCACTTATTAACTGTGTTGTGTGTTTGTAGTTAAAGACACACATTTGCGAAAGCGTTTTAGTGTAGTATTTGTAGGGCCACACGATTATGACAAAAATCATAATTGTCGATTATTCCCTTAAAATTGTAATTGTGATTATTAATTTTCACTATTTAAATTTAATGATTTGTATACCATTGTTTGAAGCAACCGCATACCATATATTTAGACGAATATAAACAAGCTGAAAACACTAACTGAAAAACTTTGGTAACACTTTACAATAAGGTTCATTAGTTAACAACATTAGTAAACATGAACTAAGAATAAACAATACTTCTACAGCATTTATTAATCTTAGTTAATGTTAATTTCAGCATTTACTAATGCATTATTAAAATCACAAGTTGTGTTTGTTAAGTAAGAAATAATTGACGAAGGGCCGTTGAATTATTAGAAAAATAATGCACACCTCGGGTTAAGATTCATTTTCTTAAAGAAAAGTTCAGAAACTTAAAGTTCATTTTCTTCACAAACAGCACCGTTGTTGTTTACCTCGCTTGTGAGAAGTCATGTAGTTTTTAAGTTGTTAAACTATGTTACTGATAAAATCGTCAGAGTAGCGCTAACAACATTAGCGTGTATGTTAACATGTGCAAACTGTCTGTGAGGGAGAAAGAGCGGGAGAGATAGGCTATGTGCTTTCTGTACATAATAAAACGTAATTTTATGGCAAAAACATGAATATGATCTGTCGTTTTTATCCCATGTCCTTTTATCCAGTGTCATTGTGGGTTTTGGTTCTTTTGCTGTTTTAGGCTGTAAGGACCTTTAAAATAATGCAAATCATTTGGCGAAGTGATATGGACATGTAATGCGGTGCCTGGAACTACGTTCGTCGTGCGTTTCCCTGAAAATAATTGCACACCTTAGAACGTTCGTCAGCCAATCAGATTCAAGCATTCAACGGCCCCGTAGTATTAGAACATTAGTTAATGCACTGTGAACTTGAATTAACAATGAACAACTGTATTTTCATTAACTAACATTAACAAAGATTAATAGTGTAATAAATGCATTGTTCATTGTTTGTTCATGTTAATTAATACATTAACTAATGTTAACAAATGACACCTTATTGTAAAGTGGTACCAAAACATATTGCTTTTTTTTAGTATTAAGCCTCAAATATCAACTATACATTGGATTGGTTTCTTCTTTAAATAATAAAAAAAGTAAAAAATATGGTAATATAATGTTATACTAAATCTAAAATTAAAACAATGGAAAAACCATTAAGATAACCTGTAAAAAGAAAAAGGAAAAAACACATCTTAAGCACGCAGAATAACACAAGTTCCCCCTTCCTTCTTTCCTCTGTAGTATCCTCCTCTCTTCCCTCACCTACCCATTTCTCATCTCTGGATGTGAATGCAGCTACTGACACTTTATGCTCTACCTTAACCTCTTGTCTAGACGACATTTGTCCTCTCTCCTCCAGGCCAGCTCAGGCTGCCCCTTCTAACCCCTGGTTATCCGTTGTTCTTCATGAGCATCGGACCAAACTCAGAGCGGCAGAGAGAAAATGGCGCAAATCAAACGATCCGTCTCACCCGAGTAGGTATCAGTCTTTGCTTTCATCTTTCTCTACTGAAGTCCACACTGCCAAATCCTCACATTTCCACAACAAGATCACAGTGCTCCAGACATGCGTAATCTCTTCAGAACATTTAATTATCTCCTCTGTCCCCCTCCTCTACCTCCCACCACTTCTATAACAGCTGACGACTTTGCCACTTTTTTCACAGACAAAACTAGAACAATCAGTAACCAGTTCTCACCTCCACACACACAGGACCTCCAAACAACCACATCCACTGCTCAAACTCCCATCTTCTCCTTCTGTCAAGTCAAGTCAAGTCACCTTTATTTATATAGCGCTTTTAACAATACAGATTGTGTCAAAGCACTTAACAGTATCAAGTTGGAGGATAGAGTGTCAGTAATGTATAATAATAAGATTAAACACTCAATTTTCAGTTAAGGGCATTTCATTATTGAATTCGGAGATGTCATTGTCTAGCTAAGTTTAGTTTAAGTAGTATCTGTGAAATCAAATTTACGATAATCGCTAGAAATTAAGTGTCCCCAACTGAGCAAGCCAGAGGCGACAGCGGCAAAGAACCAAAACTCCCTCTGTGACAGAATGGAGAAAAAAAAAAACCTTGGGAGAAACCAGGCTCAGTCGGGGGGCCAGTTCTACTCTGGCCAGGATATTATTGTTTATTCATTGTTTACTTCTGTCCACTCACAGAGGCGGAAGTATCCAAACTTCTCCTCTCCAGCCATCCTACAACCTGTCCTCTTGACCAATCCCCTCTCACCTTCTCCAAGCAATCTCTCCCACACTTTTACCGGCACTCACACACATTATCAACACATCTCTCTTCACAGGCATCTTCCCCACAGCGTTCAAGCAGGGTCAGGTAACCCCACTGCTCAAAAAACCTACATTAACCCTCAGGGGTCTGAGGTGATTTTGGGGCCCTTGAGAGGTTTTGACATGTCCTGATATTTGTGCTTATTTCAGCTACTTATAACATACTAATGACCAACATGTATTTGTTTTTGTATTCAGCACAAACTTTGCTACAATATTATGTGACCAAGATGGATGTACATCTTTGTATTTTTTTAGAAAAAAAATATTATGCGTGGTTAGTACGTTTTGGGAAAAAAAATGTAGCTGAAATAAGGCCATAAAACCCTCACTAAATAGTCCTGAATAAGACTTTAGCGCAATCAGTCTTGTTGGCTAGAATATTTACTTCACAATTAAGTGAGAATCATTCTGCTTACTCATTTACAGAAAACAATACATTGATTAAAATTTTTTAAGACATGTTTTGTGATTGAAAGCCTGTATGCGAGGGAGTGGTAATGTCCTTGAATATTAAGTGATTCTCACCTGAGACACAAAGGGCCCTCCCCTAAAGCTGCTAATGGCCCATCAGTGTGACTGACTTTGAGGCAGGTAAGAGAGAATGTGAGGAGATTGAACAAATGTTTTTTTTTAATTATTTGTATTTTATTTACAACACCGTATAATCAAAACATACATAATGAAGGTCAAAGACACATTATTGTGCACACTGATCTAACCACAGAGATGTGAACAGACTTTGAGTCATTCCTGCAACAGATTCTGTTCAACAAGTAAATCATGCCTGATATTTACATGTGTTATTTGAGTGTTTCTGCTACTTTCCATGGATTCAAGAAGAAAAAAAAAACATAATCAGTGGTCAAGGAGCTTGTTTTACCATATAATATCAGTGTAGTTGGACATCTGATTCTGAGTTTGAAGAAAGTCATCAGGATTCATCATCTGTGGTGCAGGTACCTGATTAAAAAAAATACACAACCAAAACATTTTTGAGCATCTTAATATCAGGAGCATCTTTTTATATATATGTTTTATAGACTCACGCATGCTTTGTACTATCGTAAACAAAAAAAATACATTTTATATCTGAGAAACTAATTATTATTGTTTAGAAAAAACGAACTATGATTTTGTAGTCATATAGCCTAGTATGTATGGCTTTGTACTACAGAAGATGTAATTTGTACTATAAAAAAGGATATTTTATATCTGAGAAACTAATTATTATCGTTTAGCACGCTATTCAATCCATTTGTGAACATTAAACATTTTTCTAAACATTGTAGCATTCGTCATGTTGTCGTTTGGGAAAACAAATAAACGTCTTCAAGTTTGAGTCACAATAACACGTTAACTAATGCAAAAAAAAGAAACATTACTTACTCATCATATCGCTCTTCTCTTCTGGATGAACTCTTGCTCTTATTTTGAGGCAAATCCAGCTTTTATTCAGCGTGTCTTCTTCCAGAAACGAACAGTAATGTTAGCGCGAGGAACATCTGGCTTTGTTTATGGGCGTCTCCACGAGCACGTGGCTCACGCGTGATATTTACATATGAACGCGAGGGGGCGGGATCGCATTAGAAATAATGAGTTAGACGGGACAGACTGGACATCGTGTTGGTTTCATACGGATTACTTCATCACAGAATGTTTGTTTTCGATAAGACTTACTTCATTTCAAAGTAGACACTTCCAGCTTTCTATAGATATAACTCTCATGTCCGTGTGTTGAGTTTTCGCTGAGTTACAGCTCATTTTAGTGACGTTTTTTGAAGAGCAGCTCGCGGAGATGGAGAAGACAAAGAGCGCATCCTGTTTGTTTTCTTTTTTTTTTCGAAAACCACAAAGTTTTGTTGTTATTGTGAGTGTACACAAAAATAATAGACACTTCAAAGTTTCAATTGATGTATAACACTTATCTGTACGACCAAAATCGACGGAGTATTTTTAATGTCTTTTGCACTGGTCTTAAAAAAAACGAGTTGGTATCGCCGGCGATACAGCCGTCCCCTTAGGGTTAAACACTTCTCTTTTAGAAAACTACAGACCTGTCTCTCTCCTTCCATTCGAAGCGAAAACACTCGAACGAGTTGTCTTCAACCAGCTCTCATTGTTTCTTTCACAGTACAACAAACTGGATGCTAAACAGTCAGTTTTCAGGAGTGGCCATTCAACAGAGACTGCGCTACTCTCAATCACTGAAGCCCTGGGAATTGCAAAGGCCGATTCCAAATCATCAGTCCTCATTCTGCTGGATCTTTCTGCTGCTTTTGACACTGTCAATCATCAGATCCTCCTGTCCACCCTCTCATCGCTGGGCATCACTGGGATTCCACTTCGCTGGTTTGAATCCTATCTCACTGGTAGGTCTTTCAGGGTGGCCTGGGGAGGGGAGGTATCCAAAGCACATCAACTGGTCACTGGAGTTCCTCAGGGATCGGTTCTTGGACCCCTCCTCTTCTCCACATACACTACATCACTGGGTCCCATCATACAGGCACATGGCTTCTCCTATCATTGCTACGCCGATGACACACAACTCTATCTCTCTTTTCAACCAGATGATCCAACGGTAGCTGCACGGATCTCAGGCTGCCTGGTGGACATCTCGGCATGGATGAAAGAACATCACCTACAGCTCAACCTGGCAAAGACTGAGCTTCTTGTCTTCCCTGCCACTCCAACTCTACAGCATGACTTCACGATTCAGTTAGGCTCATCAGTAATTACCCCATCAACTTTGGTCAGAAATCTTGGTGTAATCTTTGACGACCAGCTTACCTTCAAAGAGCACATTGCAAAGACCGCTCGATCTTGCAGGTTTGCACTACACAACATCAGAAAGATCAGGCCCTTTCTGACAGAGCATGCTGCACAACTTCTTGTCCAGGCCCTTGTCGTTTCTAGGCTGGACTACTGTGATGCTCTTCTGGCTGGACTTCCATCAAACACAATCAAACCTCTACAAATGATTCAGAATGCAGCGGCTGGACTGGTCTTCAACGAGCCCAAAAGAGCCCATGTTACACCTCTCTTTATCTCCTCGCACTGGCTACCGGTTGCAGCTCGCATCAAGTTCAAGACACTGATGCTTCAAGGTTCTTGTTTATTTGTCACATACACAATCATACAGGGTATAATCAGTAGTGAAATGTAGGTCAGGACAGGTCCGCTCAATGGACAGTGCAAAAAAAAATTAAAATAAAAGATGATACATAACACAGGAGCATATATATAAATATAGGTAGGAATAAGATAAAAAATAAAAGTAATAATAATAATAATAATAGTAAAAACAAGAAATAAAATAAGGAGTAAAATGTGCAATGAACTAAAATGTGCAATACAGTCTACTGTGGGTTTAATAAATATTAATATAACCAGGGATGTGCAAGATGAATGTGCAAACAGGTTGTACCGGGTATGTACACATAGCAGCAATGCGGAAGATGGTGAATGATGGGTGTTACAGTTAATTCAATTGAGTCCTGTAGATGTTATGAGACTGAGTTTAGGAGCCTGATGACCTGAGGGTAGAAGCTCCTCCTCAGTCTCTCAGTTTTTGCCATCACACTTCTGAACTTCACCACGCTTGCATACAGAAGGACCACAGGCTCAGCACCCTCCTACTTCCACTCACTATTACGACTCTAAATCCCCTCCAGAAGTCTGAGATCTGCTAGTGAGCGATGCCTTGTGGTACCATCACAGAGAGGCTCAAAATCACTCTCCAGAATATTCTCGTTCACCATTCCTGGCTAGTGGAATAATCTTCCCACCCCTATGCGTAATGCTGGATCCCTGTCAATCTTCAAGCAACAACTGAAAACTCATCTCTTTCGGCACTACTTGACTTCATCCTAAACTTAAAAAAAACAAAAAAAAACGTAATCTTTCCCTTTATCTTTCTCTCCTTTCCTTGCTAGCTTGTACTTATTTGAACAATGACTGAGACTTGGTGTTATGAGAACTTCCTCTGTCTGATTGCCTCTTCAAGATGAATCGCTTTATGTATTCCCCAATTGTAAGTCGCTTTGGATAAAAGCATCTGCCAAATGACTAAATGTAAATATAAATGTTTACTTTGAACGATTAATTGCCATTTTGAATGATTACTTAATTGTGGCATCCGTAATTGTAATCGCGATTAGAAATTTGATTAATTATACAGCCTTAAGTACTTGTATTTTAAGTCTAGAATATTAAAATATTTCCCCCAAAAAATGGCATTATTATGTAGTTAAGAACAAATAATTATTAAATGTTCTTATAATTTGGCGCCACTTTCACAAACTGTTTCGCCAAACTTAAATTTTTCATATTTACTGACTCAATTTACAGTGCCACTTTAATTTTTTATAATAGACTTTAGCTGATTTTACACAGAAACCCTCTTGGAAAAGTTCTGTTTCTTTCCCATTTTTTTATTATCATTTCTTGGTGGAAATGAACTTAATCACTCAGATAAAACACAGCTAGTCAATTTTAAAACATGTAGTTAGTAAAATCCCTAATTTACACCAGTTTATTGGCAGCGTAAAACACATTTTACATAAAAAGTGCTTAGCTACGGGTGCAACCTTTCAGTCCCTGCGCCGCATGCAAATAGTGAAAAACAAAACCAGGATAAAACAAACCTGAAATTAGACTCATATGGAGCGGCAAGAACAAAGAAAGCGAGAGTAAGTTGCACAATAAAAACACCACCACCAGCACTCACACACGCTCCACACATCCTCAAAACAAAATTAAAAGTTTCCATGGCAGAACGCAGTCAGCATGTGGAGCTCATATGTTTCTGATAAGCTTTAATGGGGAACTGTGAGGTAATGATGAAGTCATGCTTGTCTGCTGGACAGGTTCAAATAAAAGACTGCTGCTTTCCAAATGGTTTCATACTTACTCGAGCACTGACACACAGTGTTAGGGCAAGCTCACACACACAGAAATACGACTATAGTTTGCAGAGCTTGTTAGGGCAAGAGAAGATAAAATTATAGTTACAATTTGTGTTTATCTTTATACACGGCTAAATAGCAGATACTCCAAATGCATTTCTATACGTATCTCACCTCAAAAAGCATACTGAGCCAGATGGAGCTGAGCCAAAGAAAGAAAAACAGAAAGAAGTTAACCCTGCCCTGATCATCTGCAATATTCATGCGCTCCTTATGAAAAATGCATGAAAAGAGACAAGTGGACACACCCACAGGGCGGGAAAATAACAGAGAAAGAACAAAAATGGCTTAAGAACTCAAGTTTTAGTATTAATGACTAAAATGTGTGACACCGATTTAAAATCTTGCCAATATTAGCAGAAAACTGTATCTACACAGTGACAGTAGGGCTGGGCGATACATCTCATGCGATATGCATGCACATCTCGTCAGTAAAACCGGTTCCTTGATTAGCGGCAAATCTCCATCACCTGTTTTCAAATGGAGCGGTATTTAATACACGGAGCCGTAGATCACTGACAAGCTACGCAATATCGCGTTCATTATCGCAGAAGATGAAAACAGGTGATGGAGATTAACCACTAATCAAGGAACCGGCTTTACTGACGAGATGCGCATGCATATCGCATGAGATATATCGCCCAGCCCTAAGTGACAGCACGAGCCATAACGTCTGATTTGACTCTCATGAAGAGATTATTTTTAATGAGTCAGTCAAAAAGATTCACAAAACAACATTGAATGCACTGGTGAGTTTAGAGTTTGGAATAAGACTTGATCAACCAGTGAATCGTTCAGAGGCGAACAAATGACTCCCTCGCTAAACAGCGATTCAGTTTCATCCAGAACAAGAAGTCTCTGAGGTCCAAGTCCAAGTCAAGTCTTTACGGTGGAGTCCAAGTCAAGTCTCAAGTCTTTGTTCTATTTATTAGCAACAGTTCTTTCAGCTAGTTATTGAGGCTAAATCGGTTTTGAAATACTGATTTCACAATGTGATTTTCTCATCAAAAGAAAGGGAAAAAAAGCTTAGAAATGAAAAGGTGTCCATTTATTAATTGTCAGACAAAATGCTGCACATTTCTTTGTAAAATTGAAATGTCAAAACAAAATTTAAATTTTAAGACAAACCCCAATCAATCAAATGAATAACACAAATGAAGTAAATCTCATATAAACAAACTAAGGCTTTGTCTGTGCCCTTTTTCAATTTAAAATCAGAGGCAACCACTGTGTTTTAAACAACTCAATCCAAACAAAGAGACTGCATACATCAAGCATGAGCAGCTTTTAATCTAAATTGGATTGTATAATTTCGAAATTTGAAGCAAAAACTAAATGGTCTGACTTTAGTTTTGTGAAACTATTAGGGCTGGACCAGAATATTCGATTATTCGAATATTCGTTCGGTGGGTTGGCATTCGATTTTCAATTTTGAGATTCGAATATCCTTTTTTTTTTTTTGAACACCTGTCATCCCCCGCGAAACGGTTCTCAACTTGTCTGCCTGGCTGAACATCTGCACCAGCAACAGACCGTTCGCCAATGAAAGACGTTCGTGCTGACCTATAGCATGCATATATTTCATGAAAAATCTTCTATTATAAGCGCGCTTGCCGCACATCTACATTTGAAATAATGAACTTAAGCGCGCAAAAGACGCGACATGTGAACGGACCCTCTGCTACCACAAAACCGAATGCGATGCATGCGTTTTCTTTCTGTCAACTGTCCCGAGATGCGAGCGCAAGTCTTGGATCAGCCTGCAGTAGCTCTTGTAGTGCAGACGAGATGCGCTGATGTGAAGCCGCTTTGAGAGAGTGAAAGAGAGAAGACGCGGTCCAGCTGAATCACTCACGCTGTTTTCAAATGACTGATTTAATCTGCTAGTTTGTGTGGATTTATTTACTCATCTATAGGGGTGGTACGGTTCAACTATTTCACGGTTCGGTTTGTATCACGGTTTTAGAGTCACGGTTTCTGTATGGTTCGGTATGTTTAGGGAAAAACTATACTTTCAAATAAAAATAGAAAATAAGAATAATCTATCTAACTACAAGCAACAGCACAAAAAAATACAATAGAGTAAAGATACAAATAAAATAATCAGTGATTTTCTTTTTTTTTTAAGGTAGGTCTATAGCATTAGTTTTTAGGTACAGAAATTGAATAAAGCAATCAAATATAAAACAGCATTGCATATTTGACTGTATAAATTAAAGATTAATCTTTATTAAAGTTACAAAAGCAATTCAATCAAGAGCAGTGAGTGATTTCTTTGTTGCTGTTTGATTAATATTAAGAAAGTGCTGTCACTTTAAGAGAATGCACTGATACTGGACGTTCAGCCGGCTGTGTCTGCTATAGGATACTTACCAAGACGGGCATTCTGACAGAATTTTTGTGTGAATTTGTCCATTCAAACACAATACATCAGAGAGAGCTTAATATTTGCGCGCATTCTGAGGCGCGGGTTTGCGCGCTTCTGATGAACGCGCGCACAAATCTTCTCACTGCGATGCGTGAGCTCGCGTCCTCTGGCTCTTAAAGGTGCTGTATGTAGGATTGACACCCAGCGGTTGAACTAGGTATTGTAGTCCAAATTCAAAATATTGGAGACGTTTTTTTTCACCAGCCCCTCCTCCTCAGACTTGACGCACGCGCAGGTTGCCAGATTAACGACACCAACAGGAACGAGCGCACATGACAATGAATTAAATACGCTGTGTTTTCCGGCCACTGGCAACCCGGGGTGCCGAAATACAATTGGGTAAACTGGCAGTGGGCGGGTTTCACAAACCATAACAAACACAGACATTCCGGGCCAGACCGCACATTTTCAAAGGAAAATAACTGACTGTAGCATTGTTTTTCAGATAAACAAGTATGTTAATTTAGCATGTTTCCTAAATGTCTGCAAGCATATTATGGTATTTTTATGCTTTAGCAGAGTCAAAATCCTACATACAGCACCTTTCAATGTTTAAACTGGCAAAGCTTACATGAGTTTAGTTTAAACACAGATATAATGTGTGCTGTTCAGGTCTCATCTGTGCGCGTGCGCTATCAGCACCCGGGTGATGACGGAATAAATGACAGCTCATAATCCAGCATACGGTGCTCGCATTGAACAAGAGTGAATGGTTTGTCCACTTTTTATTTATTTATATTTTTTTTCATCGCTGTTATTGTAATTTACTGGGAAGCCAGAATGCGCATCCATTAAAAGAAATGTACATTAGCCGAACCCTGTTTGTTTTACATGTTATTTATAACAAACCATATTACACATGCGTTGTCAGATTTAAAGGGGTGGTTGACTGTATTTTTTCTAGGCTTGATTGTGTTTATGGGGTGCAGTCTAGCATGTGTTCATGCTTGGTTTTTTTAAAAACGCATTATTTTTCACATAATTTACCTTTATTCCACACCTCTCTGTCCCTTCTCTGACAAACGCCTCGATTTATTTCCTGGTTTTATGAAGCTCCTCCTTCAGAAATGCGCATGGGCTGAGATTGGTTAGCTGGCTCAGTGTGTTGTGATTGGCTAAACCGCCTCTAGAGCACATCTAAACGTCCCGCCCCTCTCCTCAGTGGCATGTGCTCTGGTTGAATTGTAAACAGTGGCGTTGTCTATAATGCTTATCAATTTGAGCCCGATTGATACACTGAGGATATTAGTGAAGAGGATCGTGCAGAACCTGTGCAAGCACGGCTCTTAATGGTATGTTTGGTTGTTGTTGTCTCATACTTTTAAATACGCTGCTATTTGTAAGTGGTACTGCTTCTGTTAGCTTTTAATATACGGTTTTATCCTGATTAAAGCTTTAATACAGCACAGCAACCGCACGCGTGTCCATTTATTGTATCGTAAAAGGCGCTATACAAATAAACTTGAATTGAATTGAATTGAATTTATAATGCTTCTCATTGCTGTGTGAAAATAAGTGTATAATTGGAACAGTTTGTTGGAGCTGATCTGACGATCTGAATGAGAGAGAGAGTGTGTGAGAGAGAGAGAGAGAGAGAGAGAGATGCAGAGCAGGGCGACAGAGTAACAGTATTAAGAACCGCTGCTTTAGAACACATGCTTTTGAAACTTGAGAATCCATTAGAATCGTTAGAAGACAGAATCGCGATTCATATGAATAGATTTTTACGTGCATCCCTAATTTTCTCTTCCTCTTCTCTAAAGCAGCGCAGCATGGCCTCGCCCCCTTTGATGCGTGTTCCCGGGGGCGGGGTTTATCTGGGTCTGTGACGTATCAGACCCGGGAAGTAACTCGTTGTAGTCCCTTACCTGTCGTTTTTGTAGGCATTAAACTGACAGAATTTTAAAAGACGATATCTCCGTTTGCATTGAACTTTCAGCGCCGCAACTCTGCAGATATTGTTTATGCTCAAACAGCAACATTACACACTAACTAATGTTAAAAAAGTGAAATCGTAATCAACCACCCCTTTAAGTAGAACCGCGGTCCTAGCGCGTGCCGAACTGTGTGTGGAGAACCGTTCGGTTCGGTTTTTTTCCGCGAACCGTGCCATCCCTAATATATATATATACACACAGTACACACACATATGTGACCCTGGACCACAAAACCAGTCTTAAGTCGCTGGGGTATATTTGTAGCAATAGCCAACAATACATTGTATGGGTCAAAATGATTGATTTTTATTTTATGACAAAAATCATTAGGACATTAAGTAAAGATCATGTTCCATGAAGATATTTTGTAAATTTCCTACCGTAAATATATCAAAACTTAATTTTTGATTAGTAATATGCATTGCTAAGAACTTCATTTGGAAAACTTTAAAGGCGATTTTCTCAATATTTAGATTTTTTTGCACCCTCAGATTCCAGATTTTCAAATAGTTGTATCTCTGCCAAATATTGTCCTATCATAACAAACCATACATCAATGGAAAGCGCATTTATTCAGCTTTCATATTATGTATAAATCTCAATATTGAAAAATGTAGCCTTATGACTGGTTTTGTGGTCCAGGGTCACATATATATCATGTACAATCGCGATTAATCGTTGCCCAGCAATACATTTTAATAATTCATATAAGCTATAATAAATAAAATAAAATAACATGTTTCATTTAAATAAAATAAATAAATAAAAATTAAAGACAGATCTGAAAACGTTGAACATTTTCGTTAGTGGCCTGAATGAACAGAGAGCAAGTTCAGGCTTAAATTAAATATTAAAAGCTTATAAGAGGCTTTTATTGCCTTTTTATGGTACATACACACCTTGCCCTGCAAACAAATTATTCTTAGATTTTTTGTATCTCAAGTACAAGCTTGACTAAATTAGGATAATTTATGAATCAGGATCTCTAATTAGAGGATGCTAGAATTATCAGAATGCAAGGACAGCTTTAAAAGCACCACATCAATACATGCGCCTTTGACTTTTGACTATGCATCAGCAGGTCTTAACAATAAGGATGGATATATTATTGTCAGTCTTAATATAGAATTATGAATACATTTTATGTATTTTAGTTAAAAATATACAAAAATATAGTTTCGCGATTAATCGTTTGACAGCACTAAAATTTTTACATTTTAATGATATCATTAAAATGTAAAAAATTTAGTGCTGTCAAACGATTAATCGCATCCAAAATAAGTTTGTGTACATATGTGTACTGTGTTTATTGATTATGTATATATAAATACACACACATTCAGTATACATTTACATGTATATACATTTATATTATTATATATAAATATAATATATAAACTTAACATTTTTCTCAAATATATACATGCATGTGCTTGTATTTATATATAATAAATGTACACAGTACACACATATATTATGTAAACAAAAACTTATTTTGGATGCGATTAATCGTTTGACAGCACTAAAAAGTTATTAAAATGTAAAAAAAAATTATAAAAATATATTTTTGAAATTTAATATATATATATATATATATATATATATATATATAATGTATTATTTAAAAATGTATTTTTTTTCTTCTTAAAAAAATACACTTATTTATAATTATATATACCAACAATGTATGCATCGATGCAGGGCCGTAGCTAGAGGATTGGGGGCCCCCTGAAAAAATATTGATGTGGGCCCCCCACACACACACACATATCATATACTGTACAATATACAAGCATAGAATCAAATTGCATGCTCTTTTTGTGGTTTTCATAATATCTCAGTTATACAACTAATAAAATATTTGAATTATTCACAGAACATGGGCCTATATAGTAAAATTCCTGGATTTTGTGGGGCCCCCTGGGCAGTGGGGGCCCCTAGAATTGTCACCACCTTTCACCCAACTAGCAACGGCCCTGCATCGATGTCTATTTCACCTGACTAACACTAACATCCATGCATATTCACTCCTCTGATTCATCTGCTGCATCAAACACACTATTACTATGATTTAACACACTGCTGCCTAATCATGACAGTGCCTCTGTAGAGCCGCAGCAGCTTCATTGCAGCGCAGGGCGGGACTCGCTGGAACTTCAAAGGCAGCAGCAGCAGCGCTTCAAACGAGCATCATAAACGCGTCCCTGCGCTTCATCTGAAGGCACGCGGGACACCGCACAAATCCACTGAACACAGCAGCCACAGACAGCCCTGCGTAACCTAACAGCGGCCTGAATAACACATCCGCGCAAAGCGCATTAAATGCCGCTTACCTGTAACGCGTTTGGGAAGTTGCGCCCAATTTGGGACTTTCATTCAGTCCACGCGCACGAGCGTTTTGAACTGTACTTCAGGGCAGATGCAGTGAAGAGCGTGACTTCAGTAGCGCCGCGCGGATAACAGCAGCAGAGTGATTGCCGTCTCGCGCCGAGCTCCGCGGCTTCAGCCGATCCGCGTCTGATAGAGATCTGCGGCAGACTGCGACGCGCCCTATATGCCAGGAAACCACCGCTGCTCTGCAGTCCTCACGTTCAAATGAGGAGCACAATATGGCAGCCGCCGAAAAACTAGCGGTCTTCAAAGATTTTGGGGAATAAGTGTTTGAAAATAATAATGTTTCTATTATTTATGTAATTAATATATAATATATAGACGCAAAGGTTCTGCTAAATGTTTCAATAATTCTTAAAAAAACCCGCTGAAAACTCTTTTTTATTTGTACATTTTAATCAGCTGTATGTTTTTTCATTCATAATTGAGAAATATATTAATAAATAATTTAGATTTATTTTAATTAAATAATTAATATTGTAAATATCCTTTTTTTTTGTAAGTAAATAATAATAGACTAAATTGGCTAATACAATATTTTGGTCCATGTAGCAATTAATAATATTGTTTCTTTATCTGCCCCACACACAGTCATAGTGTACATCATTTCAATTAATTTTCAATTTTGGCACACATTTTGCGTAGTTTTCTAAAATGAAATTGTTAATCTGGTTTTCATTTTTAAATTTAATTGATTTAATTCCATAATACTGACCATTAACTTGAGTAATGTTATAGCATTACCAAATTCTACTTGGAAAATAAAGAGACATACTAAATAAATTTCAAATAGAATTCACTCTCGAGGTTTATCTAATGATGTGAAGTCTGCAGACTTTTACCAACCCTTTATAAGCACATGCTTCCATCTAGTGGTCAAAATTAGTATTACATCCCAATACCTGAAGCGCGCTTGGTCATTCCTCCATTTATCCAGAGAATTTACCAAAAGGTAAACTGTCTTTCTCATGAAAACTAGGCCTATCTAATGAAGAAATCATCTAATGAAGAAAACATATTGTGTGAGAGCTTTTCAATATTTAACTTTAATGATGGATACACTAAATGTGGTCTGCGATTTACATTTGAATGAAGACACAACTGGGTGTTTTTTTTACAAGTACTGTTATTAAAATGGATAAATGGGAAAACATCTGAAAAACACATGCTGTTATTGAATCATAATCATAAACAAGCAAAGAAAACATTAAGGAAAAAAACTTCCCACAGTAGAAGGTTATACTGCCAGCTACAGAGCATCAAACAACTACAAATAAACTGCAATTTTGTGAAATGTTTTAGTTGAAAAGTGTACATGTGCTATAAAATAAAGGGCACTTGTTTTGATGTTATTAGTTGTGTCTAAGGAGTGCACATAAATTTGGGGCCACTGTACATCCTGTAGTGAACTGAAATTACTCAACCTGTTTTTTTTTAACATCACAGAGAGACACTGAATTAGTATACAGCACAAATCCAGCAAAGAGGGGTTCAGTGAATGTGGTGTTGAATGAGTATAAATGTCTGAGTGTGTTTGTGTCAGAGATGCTGTAAAAGGACAGAATCCCGGCCGGCTCGTCCACATACACTCCTACTTTGTTTAGGGGAGGTGCTGGGGGAGGAATGTGTACTCCCACATTATCATGCCAGGCAATCAATTTCTCCCCGAAGCAGCTCAGAATCCAGGATTTGTCATTGGCTCCGAACCTGCTTTCACAGCCTTCTCCTTTCCTGCCGATTCCTTCATATGACACAACCATATCACCCAACCCGCTCCATTCAGCCTCCCAGTAACAGCGTCCAGACAGATGCTCTTTACACAGAACCTGCGGAAGGCCATCAAATCTCTCTGGATTATCAGAATATGACACTGGTTCTGGATTACATATCAACTTCTTGTTGCCGTCTACAACAGAGAGACGATTGTGTGCCGTGTTTGGATCCAGTGTCAGATCACAGAAATCTGCACACAAGAAGAGAGAACAATAAAGAGCACAAAATATGTTGAAGAATCACATTGGTCTTGGATCTACTTTTTGGTTCTATATAAATATTTTTGACTGCATGTACACAGCCAACATTTTATACTTGAGATTTTATTCTGGTCTTCTGTAAAATGGTGTCCTGTGAAAAAAATGATGTGTAGACCTACATTTTAGGAGTTCTTCTCTACTCATGTTCTCTCCGCTGTGTTCCATGTTCCAGACTGTCGAAGAAAAAGAAAAGCATGTGTCATGTTGTATTCATTGGACTCACCACACCCAAAAAAAACAAAAACTGAACAGTAAATAATCTAATAAATGGATAGTTCACCCAAAAATGAAAATTCTGGCATTAATTACTCTCCTTCATGTCGTTCCAAACCTATAGGACCTTTGTTCATCTTCGACGTGAGTTCAGGAGAGGACCATGCATGCGTCGTGATACTCTTGTGAATGCGTGTCGACTGACACGGAAGAGAAGAAATTGTTCAATAAAGTCATATTTTTGTTTTCTTTGCGCACAAAAAGTATTCCCGTAGCTTCATAAAATTAAGGTTGAATCACATGGACTATTTTAACGATGTCTTTGCTACCTTTCTGGGCCTTGAAAGTTTCAGATGCATTGCTGTCTATGCAGGGTCAGAAAAGGGTCTTACATCTTTGTAACGACATGCGGGTGAGTAATTTTCATTTTTGGGTGAACTAACCCTTTAAATATAATAAGTAGTATTTTGCTTTCCATCCTTTACTAGACTATTTTTATTTTGTAGTTTATTAGGGACCAAGCACCGACAAGGCATCTATTGTATCCGTTACAGGTTTATCAGTTTGCTAGATAAATAATCATGGTCTTACAGACATACACCCATATCACTTGTATTGATCATTGCTGGCAAGCTAACATCTGGGTACCCAACAGACATGTGTTATGGAAATTTTGGTGTTAAGTCCTGCGTTTGTTACTTCTGTGTTTTGTTGTAATTTTCAAATCGTTATAGTTTGTTTCATTAAGTATGTAGGCCTAACTATTTTCAATAAGAACAAAATACTATCACACAACAATTCACGTGACAATTACCTTTCATTTTCACCAATCCTTCACAAATCTTGATGTAGTTAAACTTTCAGTTCTCACAATGTACAGCCGAACCAATAATCTTCTTCTTCTTTGTTGTTTAACGGCGGTTGGCATCCAACTTCAATGGTGCATTAGCGCCACCTACTGTACTGGTGAACCAGCGCTAGACAGAGATTAACTATATGTAGAAGGGAGACTTTCCATCTCCCTTCTCCCCCCTCACCTTATAATAATGTCCAAAACTGTATTCTATATCCTATTTATTATACCAGTGTCCTTCAGAAAGCTAAATAAATGTGTATTATTAACATAATTTGAAGTTTTTCCCAGAAGTTCCTTAAGTGAATTCTCTTGCACCCCAAATTCCTTATGCTTTCTTTCATCTTTATCCTTTCTCTCTCATACCTTTGCCAAACCAATAATCTCATTCAAATGGGTTTTTAAAGTTGCTGCCACATCACTTCCTGTAGGAGCTACCATTTTGGTGAGATGTTAGAGGGAGGAATTTAAGAACAGCTGTTTTCTCTGTTCATTTGCTGTTAAATCTCTCTTCTGTTAATGTTTCTTACATTATTTGTTTGGGAAGTTTCAATTTTGTTGTGTTTTGTCTTTATATTATTTAATTTGACTGCTGCAAACTTTTCAGTTTGTTCCATAGGCTTGCTACCCAAGTTTATTCAGTTCTAACCGCCAAAAATGCTTAAAGGGGTCATATGATGCGATTTCATGTTTTCCTTTGTCTTTGGAGTGTTACAAGCTGTTTGTGCATATATAAGATCTGTAAAGTTGCAAATATTAAAGTCTCAAACCCAAAGAGATATTCTTTATAAAAGTTAAGACTCTGCCACGCCCGCTATACTTAGTTTGGCCTTCCAAATGAGGACACAACTAAAAATCAGTGTATTTACAACACTGTTCCAGAACAGTTCATCCCAAATATTTGAGTGTGTGTGCAGCGCATTTTACGGACTATTTCCTGAACCTGGGAGAGAGTAGCCTACAATGTGAACACTAAAATGTCGCAAGGACAGTCTGGTGCTTCTGACTCACAGCCTGTAAGTACGTTTCGATATTTAAAGAATTTGCTACTGACAAACGCGAGTTTTGAGCTGTGTAGAGTAGTGGTTTTCAACCTGTGGGGCGCGCACCCTCAATCTGACTCCTGCTGTTAGTCGACAGATAGAGTTGGCTCGAGTATCAGTCATGCTTTTTGAAAGTGTAAGATGATTTACGGTTAGTCGTGTCAGAAATCCAACCACGGATTGGCATGTTGTTATCTCAGACACAGGCTCAGCCATCACATTGAATCAGGTAAACTGGTTATATTTTTGTGTTTCAGGTTCTAAACCATTTTTAGGTGGGTTTCAGCCCCCCAAAACTGTCTTAAAGATCAGGCCAGTGCTGCTTCCTCAAGAAAGTTTTTCATTAAGTCTTATCAGTTTAAACTTAATGAAACGCAAGTGCAGAACGTGGAAACAAGAGCGAAGGGGAAAAGACCGTAAACACACACAAAATCAAAATATGAGCGGGAAACCTGATTTTGTTTGCGATTTGAAAAACTTTGAATTCAAGTTTCAGTTTTGTGCAATATATTTTTTAATGTGTTTACATTTTTGATTCACGCTTATTATTTTTCGGTCCGTGACCGCGTTGTTTGCCATTCTGAAAAATTAGCATTTGTTTTTCGATTTTGTGCGTTATTATTTTACACGTGTTTTTAATTTTTTGATTTACGCTTATTATTTTTCGATCCGTGACTGCAATACTTTTGGCGGGAAAATGATCCCATAATAAACCCCATAAAACCGATGCGAGCTCAAGAAAGTTTTTCATTAAGTCTTATCAGTTTAAACATAAAAGTAATTGTAAGCCATTTAAGCCCAAGACATCTCAATGCGGTACTCACGCGCTGTGATTAGAGCATTTCTATGCTCGCTGCGCGCACACCTGAAGCGCCCGAACAGATAGCCTTCTCAGACAGCTTGTTGTAAGTGAACGTAAACAGTAAAATAAATATCAAATATACATCAGTATAATGGATCCATGCATTCATTATGTAAATTATGTTAATCAAAAAGAGCAAAAGAAAAAATAATTCGCTATAGCTTTAATGGATATTTGTGTTTATGTTAAAGTGCCCCTATTATGGGTTATGAAAGGTTCATATTTTGGTTTTGGGAGTCCCCAACAACAGGTTGACATGCATTCAAGCTCAAAAAACACTTTCATATTCTTATAATATGCATTTCTTTTTACCTTATTTGCTCAACGACTCCCAAACGATTCGTTCAACGATTCATTTTTCCAAACCCGTGAGTGAAATTAGACAAACTTGGGGGGGCGCATGTGCTAGTATAGTAGTGCTTGTTTGGCGTTTCTACAATCACAAATGCAGACATGGTAATGTTTACGCGGCACGGCGCAATGCATAAAAAGACAGTATGAGTCATTATAATCAGTAATTATGTCCCCACTGAATGCAACAAATGCCTCGTTTGTAATGGGTTTTATTGTTTTAGTCTTGTCGCGCCGGGACACGGCACCACAATATGGTAAGGGGCGTAACATTTCCGCCACACGCTTGAGGTATTCGGCCAATCACAACGCACTGGATAGCTGGCCAATCAGAGCACACCTCGCTTCTCAGAACGTTGAGCTTTGTAAAAATCGACGCGTTTCAGAAAGGCGGAGCTTAGAGGAGCAACAATAATGTACAATATGCAGAAAATAATGTGTTTTTTGAACTTCGAACCACGTAAACACATTGCATTACACCAAATACACAAAATAATGTTCTTTTTAGCAACGTCATATGACCACTTTAAGAAGAAAAAGTATAAGTTTATTCAGTTCTGCTTATGGACTCAGAGAAGTTAAGTCTGAGCAGTGTTGCAAAGTTGGGACAATTGGTTTAGCCATATTAGCACATTGTTGCTGTGTCATGTGTCAACTCGTGTCATGCGTAGTCCGGTCAATGGATTCACATATTGATCAATAATATTAAATATACAAGTGTGTGATAATTAATATTTGATGCGAGTAGTTGCAAAAATATTTGGGGTGACCAAACTTGGTGTGTGTTATATAAACCATGACCTAAGAGTACATAAGCAGTTTTGGCACAGTGCCACTTGGTGGTCAAGAGATGTGAATTTTTTTATTTATTATTATAATAGCTTACGAACAGTTTGGGGCTAATTCAACAATGGTCTTTTTATATTTGGTGTGGCATACCAAGTCAAACAATACCAATTTTTTCAATGTCAGCCATTTCGGGCATCTGTATGAATTTCTGTCATAAATTGCTGTATTTTAGGAATGCTTTGGTGTATAGTTACAAAACTTTGTTTGTGTCTTCGGCACCATGCCATGAAGCAATCTATGCAAATATTCTAGAACGTTTGTGAATTTTGTCTGATAGATATGAATCTCACCTCATTCTATTGCTTGGCTCATACAGAATCCAATGGTGTATGTTTTTTGACTGTTGACTTACTTTTTTGACCTACTTTTTTTAACTTGTCTTAGACCAGGGGTGTCAAACTCCATTCCTGGAGGGCCACAGCCTTCCAAGTTTAGCTTCAACCTTAAATCAGTGCTAGGCTTGTTTAAAAACCACAGGTATGTGTTGTAGCAGAGTTGTAACTAAACTCTGTAGGACTGTGTCCCTCCAGGAGCTGAGTCTGACACCCCTGTCCTGGACCGTTGGTCCGATCTTCACCTAATCTCACTTAGATCATCATGAGACCATCATCATCGACTGGCCAGCGTTTTTTGATGTCTCAGTCTGTTTTCTTGTTACTCATCATCAAAGTTTATATCAAGGCAAAGCCTAATATTTTATGCTATACTGTACTTTTACCATACTTTCACTTTCTTACAATACATTTACATGGATCTTAATAACCCATTTTAAATTTGTAAGCCACAACCAGGGGCGTCATGCACTCATTATTTTTGAGGGGGCACGAGTGGGGGGGGGGGGGGGGCACCTAAAAAAACATTCCCAAACGCATTAACTATATCACGAAATATCTCGATTCTCACCTTTATAGATTATGTTAGTTGTTCTATGGTGGGCAATGGTCAAAGTAGCCTAATAATGTAGTCTATTAACTATGCATAAAAACCTGTCTGTTCATATAAAAATATAAAAAACATAAAAATATGTTATGGCATGACACCCATATTTGTTACAAGTAACAAATATGGGTGTCATGCCATAACATATTTTTAATACGACTGCCTTTATATTTAATGTGAATTTAACATTGAAAGTTAATGTGACTAAAAACATTGTAAGTTAGGCAACTTATCATAACACTTTCATTGTACAGAAAGAGAGCAAAGAACATTTACATTATCAAAGCAGTCATTCTTGAGAAGTGGGACAAAACAGGGTGCAAAATTGAAAAAAATAAAACATTGTACTCAGACAAATGACACTACATATTTTATATGTACTAAGCTACTGAGCTATGCTTTGATACAACCTCCCAACTTTTCTCTTTTTTTAACAAAATGTGCTTTTTACTTTGGACTGTGTGATATAATTTCAACTTTATATTTAACAGCATTCAAGATGTTTTTAACATTTCAAAACACATTCTCATGTTAGCAGACAGATTACACTTTCACATGTGACCAACAATTCCTCAACAAATAAAAAAATATTGTAATGAAATATTATCAAAATATGTAACTGACGTAGGTGACAAAAACCTGAATTTGTAGTCTTTTAACTATCAAATACATTGAATCAATCAATTACTGTATTAAAACAAACACAACAAACAGTGAGTACGTTAATGTTTATAAAGCTTTTATTCAAGAGTCACATTTAAGTATTTTGATATATTATTGGAACACAAAATCTAATGGTGGTGACATCTGACAGTGTTGACAAATTTGGCATTTCTTTCACAAAACAAATGGAGTTCATGTAGTAGCCATTTTGTTTTTTTCTGTTGATACTAGATGCTACTGGACCCTGCTTCAGAATAAAAATTCAAATAATTTCCTCAGAAATTGGAAGATGGTGTTGACATATCATGGTTGTGACCAGGAAATATTAACATTAGGATTTAAAATATTCTAAAACTATAAAACTGACCAGAGTCTGTCTGACAGTGATGTACTCTGCAGAGGAGGACTGTGGTGAGGGGGTCCTTTAGAGTGACAGCTGCCCCTGATATTCCCTGATTTTATTACATTTTAATAAATGTCTGACGGTGTTGACAAAAAGTGGGGACACAACTTTGAAACATGCATGTGTCACTGAAAAACAACCTTGCTTTGATATGAGATATTATCAAGTATTACTTTTGATAAAACAAGGTCTTTTTCATCATTAAAAAACATTTTTGTCCATGTTATAGCATATGAATGATAGAACCCCTCTCTGTGGACACACTGTTTTAGATGTAGTTGGAAGACAATAAGTGTCATAGATTTCATATAATAATGACAAAATTAAATTGAAGGGGGCAATTGTGTTAAATACATTCTATTATCAATCCCCATAACATTTACAATTGAAAATATTTTAATTTTTTAAACCTGATAGTTACAATTGCTGGACATGTTTTGTCCCATGTCTCAAGAATGACTGAAAGAACATTTTCACTGACAGTCTTTCAAAAACTCCCATTAAAATCACTGAAGCTGTTTACACTGTGAAATGAGTAGCTATCTTATTTACAGATTCATACACACATCTGCACTTTGTTGTTTCTAAGGAGAGAATTCGCCAGAAAGAGGTATTCAGTCAGCGAGCGAGTGGAGAAAACACCATGACTCATCTGAACGCCTCTGATTGGTCATTGCATTCATAAGCTCAACAGCATGGTGTCTGATTGGTTTATAATGTGCAGTGCTGTACTAACGTGTCTGGCTCAGCGCCAGCCAGCGAACACAGATTTGATATTAGCAGCTGATGATATGAAGCGCTGAACGATTTAATCACGCCGGTGTGAATGTATCAAATATAGAAAATATTATTTGGCTATTTTTTTTTGTCTTTTGGAAGCTGCACTTGGCTCAAAAATCTGAAGGGGCACGTGCCCCTCACTTTGAATGGGCATGACGACTCTGGCCACCACATTCAAAATTGTAGCCACATAAAGCTGAATAAATGAAATTTCCTTCAGGCTGAAATGTATAAACCTTTGATAATCTGTTTAATAGGAAAACATTAGCCATGTAAATGTGATGGCTATATCTGTTATCGTTGTTGGGTGGAAACCTTCTTCATCTCCATATTTCTACATTTTTATTTTTTTATTTTTTTTCTTACATCAGTGCTATTGGTCAGTCTTTATGTCTGTCTGTGGACTTAACAACTATTTAACCAATGGAAAGTTTTAAAAAGGCCTTGTGACTGAACATTGTAACTCCATTGGATCCTCAAACGGCAAAACCTCATAGCTCCACCCCACGTCCCTGTCTCCATCATGCACACAGTTTGAAAATGGCTAATTTATGTTGCAAGGGTAAATAAAGAACTGATTGTTTGAATAAGTACAGTACTTTCTTTGCTCAAAAAACACTATAAAGGCTAATGTTCTATGTATTTGAGGAGAGAAAAAGAGTGCCTTAGTCTAGCACTTGCCATTTAGTCATAGCCAATACTGCCTTTGTATCTTTTATAACATGAGATTTTGGCCAAATGGGTTCAACAACAGGAAAAACTGAGCCCTTATTTAGCTACAATAAACATTGTAGCCTTTAAGTTGATGAAAACTGTAAAGCGCTGCACTTACTGCCTCAGATGCAGCTGTTCTGATGATGGACAAAACACAGATGTCCGACATTCACTGGTCAAAAACCTCGTTAACTCCATTTGAGCTTGATTTTGGTGAAATATTATTAATATAATGACACATGCCAAAAATGATGACCGTGTTTATTTATTCAGAAACTATAGGGGTTTTCGCATTTCCTGAAAAGCGTGTTTAAGGTTTCCATTCAACAGCGACAAGATATATGATTTTAAAATTACCTCAGCTTCTCCGGATGGCAGCTTCTTAGAAAGCAGCTTCACTCCTGAATCCTGAAGTTATTGTTAGTCAGGTCCAGTTCCTTTAGACAGGAGTTTGATGATTGTAGAGCTGAAACAACACAAATCAGTGAACTTACAGGCGGACAGTCTAAATATACAACACTGAAAGATTATGTAATTGATCTGTAAGTATACACCACACCCATTGGTTACGGATGCTTTACAAAGCATTGCTTTAGAATCAAGCTTTCAGTGAGCAGTGCAACTTTCAGTAAAATGTGCTCATAAAGTGGTACAGATATATTGAATATTATTCTTACTTGGGCTAAAATCTGCTGTAACATGAGTGAAAACTGTGAGACCTAAAAAGACTGAGCAAACAGTCTCATGATCATAGGCAAATAACAGTAGTATCTTTGAACATATGCAATTCCTCTCTGTATGCTGTTAACAAAAATGTAACGAAAATAAATATCAAAGGTATAACACCATATCTCATCCATTTTATGACTATTTTAAAATTACCTCAGCCTTACCATTTGGCAGTTTGGACACAATGAGTCCAAAGATCAGAGTTTGAAGAATTATTGACCTTTATCACAGCACCACACCCCTTAGTTACACATGCTTTGAAAAACCTTGTCTTCCAAATCTTCATCCATGTGTAAATCGCACTGGATTTGTGTGTGTATTTTGAGACTGTCCTGTCAGCACTTCTCTTCCTCTTTAGCCAATCAGATGCCAGCTTATTGACATATTTTCACTTCACTTCCTTCTACAGTAGAGAACTGAAGCCAAAGGCTATGGAGCCAGAATGATCTCAATAATAATTCACGCAAAAGACACGATGCACACATGTGTAACCCAATTCACATGCATGAAAAATAATTCACGTGCATGAAAATAAATATATTGTATATATATATTCACAAAAACCAATTCACGTGCACAAAATAAGAATATATATTAATAAAATACGTTTCACAAACGCAAAATGTAATTCACAGATGTACAACTGTGTCCAAAATTTCTGAATGTTTAAAATTCACGAGTTTTTCATGGACTTTGTGAATGTGAATCGCCGCCTTCTTGTTAAGCATTATTGGTGGTTGGCAAACCAACTTATAGGTGCTTTGCCGCCACCTGCTGGACTGGAGTGTGGAACAGAAGTTTGGCGGGAAAATAAAAAAAAATTGACGCGCTACATGTAAACGATATTCTTTGTTGTATTTGCGTGTCAAAATAACGGAGTTTCTTTTGGAATTCTTCAGCTTTTAAGAACTGCCGGGTTCTCTGCTAGTGGGCGGAGCTAATGCGCAAACGACAATCTCATTGGCCGGCACTCACTTATCATCGTCCCTGTTTTGAATTCAGCGAATCATTTCGAGCGAACCCATACAACGTGATTAATATTCATGAACCCAGCAGCTCCTTTATCCTTAGTGCGTTTTATATTGTTATTAGTGGTATAATTCGTAGTAGTTTTGTTATCTTATCAATTTTTTCCCCCTTTTTTTTATAGAAACACTAAATGACTAAACACTAAATCTTAAGCACCACCACCAGTCAACATGACAAATATGAATTCATACTTGGATATTCTAATTACTAAAGTTATATCATCATATAATGCTAAATTATCATAATATCATATTATAATGCTTGAGTAACTGATGCTAAGTGTCAGTAGATAAATAGTGTCGATTAATGTACAATGTTTTATAATAATAATTTATTCTATTTAGTGTCCATTTCATTCATTTAACATATTTAATATTGGGGGCATCCAAGTTATTTGACATTTGAATATTTTTTAAAAAGTAATGCAATAGTTACTTTCCCTGGTAATTAGTTACTTTTATAATGATGTAACTCGGTTACTAACTCAGTTACTATTTGTGAGAAGTAACTAGTAACTTTAACTAATTACTTTTTTAAAGTAACGTGCCCAACACTGCATGCTGAACAGATTCAAGTTGATTACAATGTGAACATAATCCATTTGTGTGTTTACCAATTAAATAAAGTGTCTTATTTAGTCCTGTATGTCCTATTCTGAGACGAGTGATGACCACTTCTTCCCTTCAACTTTTACCCATCTCTCTTCTAACGCCAACTGTGCTTTGGATATTATAAAGATGCCTTCCTGTGTCATTAATATCCCAATATTTCTGCCATATATTTTGTGAATGAACTTTTATTATGGTTTTAGCTTCAGCTTTACTTAATATAATCTGCAAATCTACTGTTTGAGATTTAAGAGACTGTTTGGCTAATAAATCCACTTCTTCATTTCCTTTAGGCCTACATGTGCAGTAACCCAAATAAACGATACATTCAAACCTTTATTATGTAATCTATATATTGTTTGAAATATTTCATTTATACCATCAATTCTGCATGATTTCCCACATCTAATACTTTTTAGAGCAGATAAACTATCAGATGCAACTACTAATTTTTTTTTTTTATTATTCTTTTGTCCTGTCCACTGCAAGCCTATTATTATGGCTACCAGTTCTACTGTATAAACTGAGAGAAAATCTGTTGTTCTCTTTTTGACATTTTCCTTACATTGTGGGATGTACACTGCAGCACCTGTGCGTCCATTTTCAGGGTTATTTGATCCTCTGTGAATATAATTGTTTTATTAGCAAAATACATCTCCAAATAACTTTGTACTATTAACCAGACAGGCATTTGTTTCAATTTCTTTTTTTATTTCTTCTTGTAAGTGCAAATCAATTGATGGCATTTTAAATTTCCAAGCGGGAATTGTTGTCACATTCCTATCTATCTGCCCTGTGTTTTGCTTTATGATGTTTTATTAACAAGGTTTGGGAGGAGCACGATCAGATAATCAACTAATTTGGTGCAGGTGCAACTCGTTTAGCTAACCATCCTAAGGAGCACAATGCATATATATATATAGATGCAGCCTGCCTACCTCTGTCCAGTGACAGTTTTCTGGCATCCCTCCTCCACCCCAACTCCTCACCGCTAATCTATTTTATCCCATATTAGGGATGGGGGAGTTCTCTGGGTTCGGCCATATTCCGAGAGGGGTCATAGACATATAAATACCTAGACGCCTCATTGGCCGCTTTGAGCCATTGCTGCGATACGTCAACGCGTCCGCCATGTTTGAGAGGGCAAGAATGCCTTAAAAACAAATGGAGGTAAACGGGGGAGCTGCAGTTTTTTCGGGATAAAAACACGATAACGTTTATATTTATCAACCGATTTCAGTGGTTTGTGATCTACATGGAGTTAAAAATAACTCTGCCTCCAGTTATTTAGTTAGGCTTGGAAAATTATTAATTTTCTTAAGAAATTGTGAAAGCTCACACTTACACTCGTGTTGATTTGGTTGATTTTTTCGGTTAACAATTCTAATATTAATGCAGTATAACTGTGACATATACATGCAGGGGCGCCGCTATGGATTCTGGGCCCCCTGGACAGCATTTTTCACTCGGGGGGGGGGGGGGGGGGGGGGTTATATATTATAGAAATCGCGATTGCGTTCCGTACCAGTCTTTTTTTCCCCTTCTCCCAAATCAGATTATACTGTTTCAGCTATTAAGATCGTTCAGTATGTAATGGCGAAGTGATAATATTTCGTTTTGTTTTTTTATAAAGTTAATTTAGAAAAACGTTTGGAGCATTTTTTTGTTCGTTAAATACGTTTTTTCTTTCTTAAAGTAAGGACCAAGCGGCCAGCAGCAGACAGTGAGCTGATCATAGCCTATGTTTGATCAATTTAGCCTTCTCAAATCATCACGACTTGCCTAAAATAAAATTTATAGATATACTAAAACAGTTCAAGCATATAACAATGTTTTAACGTTAAACCGATAAATGTGCGCTGCATCAGTAGTTTGTGCGGAGAGTCACATGGAGGCACCAGTGCAATCAATTGCATTTTATTCAACTGAAACAACTTGCAGTAATTTTTGCTCATAAAAGTAAGAGTAATACATCATTCGGAACTGTAAAGGGTCTACTTTACAAAGCTTTTTATAAAATATCAGGGCTCTAGACTCATTCTTCACACTTTCTCAGTTGGTCGCACAAGCACATCATTTGGTAGCAATTTTATTTTTATTTTTTTGATACAACATTTGATTAATCAATGCATGATGATGAACTTTTATCATAGTTTATAGTTATATGGTAACGAAAGTGTTCAACATTCAACCCTTTTTCATCAGTATTATTTGTGATTTATATTTTGTGACAGGAATTCCTCTTTGTGCTTCACTTTCACGATCTTGGTGTCAGCTTTACAAGAAAAGATAATTGTATGTTTTGGTTATATCTATACACCTTTCACTTTTTAAGACTAAAACAAAAGATGGATTCATTGTTATTCTTAATTAAAAAGCACAACAACAATAAAACAGTATGTTACAATGACAAACTAACATTTATTAACAAAAACGAATAAGAGGAGGCATAGGACACATCACATGCTGTATTATACCGACTAATACATAACAGAATGTTTAGCAAACACTGAGGAATCAAATATAAAAAATAAGGAAAGCCTCCATAGTGTAACGTGAGGTAAACAGCAAAGATAAGCTTTTCAAAATGAAAACAAAAAGTCAAACTAAACTGTCTGTCCCTGACAGGACTTGCATGCTTTCTCTACAAGAATACCAACATGTTCACCTTCTCTGGTGTAAGAAGCAGTCTTTTACTTTAGTTTGAAAACCAAATCCTCCGTTGTGCTCCATCTGCTGCGCGCACCTTCGCGCTCGTGCTGCGCTCATTCTGCACACACTGCCTCTGCTCTGCTCACGCGTGCGGTGTGTGACACAAAGTGCGACCACTTCAAATTTTTACTCGCACACTCTCAAAAAAATGGTCGCAGTCTAGAGCCCTGAATATATACAATTATTTTATAAAATAAAGAAAACAATGATGTGCCGTCTCGTCTTGAACAGGAGCACTTCACAAAAATGAACCGAAAGTCAGTGAATACATGACTCACAGACATGATAAATATATCTATAGAAAGCTTTAAATTACTGCTTAACGAAATAAATCAAATCGAAAACAAGAACTCTCTCATTATAATCCGTGAAGATGCACTTCTCTCTAAAGGCGCATCTAATGAGGGGATGGCGAGTCAGGATCTATTATGAACTATTATAACATCTCAAATAACTGAAATAAATACAATATTTGCATAATTCTTAATGAGTTTGATTGACAGCAGTGTAAGCCAATTGTTATCCAGGCTGTTTCGGGGATGTCCCGCATGTAAATTCGTGCGTGTTCACTCATTCAGTTGGACTGTAATTTGCAGCTGTGTTAGAAAATGTTAGAAAAAGAGCAGCAATGCATAATTCTTTAAAAAAAATACTTTTAAAAACTCGCACTGACGAGGGAGAGAGTCCGTCCATCAGCCCGCAAGTAACGGTAAGACTCTCAGTTCCACGCGCGAACCGGTTCATTCTGTGAAGCCCAGAACACACTACTGTCAGCTCGATTATTATGAATGTCTTTTGAGCTCAGTCAGTGTTTTCAGTCGGTGTTCAAAGTCGTTTGGTATGCTATGCAGTGTGTAAAGAATTCAAGAGCTGTTGCCAGTGGTCCTCACAAAGATTAGATTATTTTTTTATTTATTGAAAGGTGCTGTATGTAGGATTGCAGTCCAAATTCAAAACCTTTAATTTTTTAAATATACATTTTGTGGCTGACGCCGCGATTTACTGCACCTGTTTCCTTATTTGTAGGCCTATTAATTTAAATAACGAATTAACAAATAAAATAAAAAATGACATTTCTGAATAAAATAATTTTATACACTTTAGCTATATCATATCTAATTTGGCATTTTCAATTAACATAGGCCTGTTACATTCTTCGTATTAGCCTATTAGGCCTATTATTATTATTAAGTTACTTTTATTATTAAATTAATATTACAATTAATTTGCCCCGCAATAATTTCGTAGCGCATCACCGCATAACTGACGAGGATAAAGATTAGCTTACTCCTCATTGAAAATGTTTTTAAAAAGGTCTTTCAAAACAGGGTTATTATACAATGAATCATAGGCCTATAATTAAAATTATTAACACTGCAATCATCAATGAAAAAGCTTTATTTCAAGCACCGACTTTTAAAAAACAACAACAACCTGTTTAACACGAAATACGTTTCTTCTCTTTTTATTTTTCCCACTAGCCTATGTTCGGGCCACAAGAGAAATATTATGGGAGTAAATTAAATCATTTAGGTTACCATTATCATCAGCAGTATTCGTCTCTCCTCGTCTCTGAAAGAATATGCGCAGTTAATGCAGCGTCGGATGCCAAAAGCACCATCAGTTTTTACTTTAATTTAGTGAATCGACTGAGATTAAGAGGTTCACTATGGAGCGAAATTTGTGCCAATATTCATCAAACAAATCCAGCGTTTTGCAAATAAACACAATCTGCTTTGCAAAAAACTCGAGTTTCAAACAAATGCAAACTGATTTGCAAATACAAAACTCTATTTGAGAGAAAATGCAGAGGTATGGACAAATATGTATTGTGTGTTACAACTGTGAGACTCATTTGCCTTTTTATGCACAAATGTGACTTGATTTTCTCACAAATGCGTGCAGGCAGATTTTCTCACATGTGTTCAAACTGATTTTCTCACAAATGCAATCCAAACAGCAGATGGCGCTGTTGGTCAATTTACGCAAAACACCTGTTTACCTTTTCAAGGAATACAGCAGACCAACATGAGTGGGGAACAGGTGAGTTTCTGTCTTACTATTTCTATAATTAACCATTTAGCCTAGGTGTTTTCACAAAGCGTCCCCACTACAATGTTAGTGAAATTCACAGTAAGTGCTGTAAAGTTGTTAACATGATTGATTAGTTCAAAAATCAGTAGTGACTAGGGCTGGGCAAAAAAAATATATTTTTCGTTTAATCGTTTTTTTTAATGACGTAGATTCGATATCGATGTTACAACAGAAAGCCTGTCATTCATTCAGTGCTTATCATGGCGGAGATACTGTTGATGAGAACCAAGAACAAAGCCATATGCGTGACTCGTAATGCTCAGGTGAAATGCTATAGTAATACTATAAATCTGTGGAAGCATTTGATATCACGCATAAGGCGCCATGATTTCCGCAATGAATGAATGAATGGCGGATAGTGCGACGCACTGTTTGTTTACTACACACTTACTAATGCGCGGACGACGCTCGCAATGTTTTCATATTCTGCCGTCTCACTATATGATGATATTAACACACTGCTGCTCTGAGAGTCATTTCATTAGCATTTTACAGTTTAATTTGAGAAAACTACCGTCATATCACATAAAACAGCAGCTGCAAGTTCCTCACGGCAACCTGTCAAAATAAAAGTTTAATGTCAAGAGCAGACTTAAGGCTCAATGCTACTACTACTAATAAATATTAATAAATCTTTATTTTTAAAGGAATAATCCCATTTGTTTTCTTTTTAATTTTAACAGTAAACCTCTGTTGTGCAGCACTTTGTTTGCCAAAAAATAAAAGGGTTTAATTTTCATTTGATTAGGATAAATTAAATTAATATTTTATGCCTTCAACTGATTACCAGAAAAATTAAGAATTTTATAGGGCCCTATTATTGTTTAAGAACGGACCCTATACAAAAAAGAATAGGTTTAAAATACAGGCCTTTTGGTTCTTAATTTCTTTTTATTAATTCACCATTTGTAAACCGATGTTTACTGTTAATTTTTTTAGAAATATCAATAGCTTTTGTATTAAAACTATATTCACTGAATGTAATCAAAAAATCGAGAATCGAAGCGAGAGCTTGTGAATCGAAATTGAATCGGGACATCTGAATCGATACCCAGCCCTAGTAGTGACATTGCTAAACATTTAAGTAGGTAGTCTTTCTCTATAAAAACTGATCCATTCTCTGTACCTCTTATCCTCTGTTGGATCGCAGGATATAGAATATATAGGCTACATATAATGATACAATTGTTCAACGTTCAAAAAAATGAAGGGGTATAACAATAAATTGTCACAATATATAGTAATACTAAAATGCAGATGTATTTTGGATACTGGCAGATTTTAGTCTGACAATAGCTTGTTTGGAAAAGTCCAACTCAAAATATGTAGCTTTTTATATATAGCAGAGGAACATTTTAACTCAAGAAGTTAAGAATAAACGGCTACTGTCAGGAATTATATTAGTGACTCTTCAAAATGCAAACGTTCATCATCTGAGTCACTCTGAGAAGAGTCCTCACTGTCCAGAGTATGTCTTCACCCGTGTAACGTGCCATCAGCCAACACGCAGAAAAAGAAAGTAGGCTAAATTCTATGATGAAGCTTGACATTTTGATGCCATTTTCAGGGGCATCTACATATTTATCTGGCTGATCTCAGATCATTAACATGTGAACAGAGTGCTCAGTGTGAGGCGGGATCACATTACAGGAGAAACTGTACCTCTCCTTACTTTCATACAGATAATATAGGCCTAAACAGAGAATATTTGTTTTCAATTTGAATTGGTTTATTTAAAAGTAGACATGTCAAGCTTTCTATACATATATGTATCATGTATGTGAGGCACATATTCACTGAGATTCAGGTTGTTTTATTAATGTGCCTGTGAAGAAAATTCCCAGAGACGGCAGAGAATGCACCCTGTATGTTTTCTTTATTTTACAAAAGCACATTGTTCTGTTGTTATTAAGACTATACACAAATAAAAGTAGAACCTTTGCAGTTTAAAACTATGCAATACTCATATCTGTATTTTTTGTTATTTTCGTGGTCATCATGAAAACATGACAAAGCCCTCGGTCTTCGACCCCAAAGATTATTTTCTAATCATTCCATTGTTAAACTCATTCTGAAATACTGGTAAACCACTGTTTATTAAAACGCTGAATTTAGTATTATATCAGCGTGAACTTGATCCTTCTCCCCAATTCACAGGACAAGAGTGACACCACAAGATAAATATTCATCATTTTGCTTAGCTAAAAAATTACATAATTATTTTAGACACAAATGATTGCACAGTGTTATAACATTTAAAAGTTTTAGATATTGCACTAAATAATGTGATTTCAATGGTTTTCAAATTATTATTTTTTTAATAATTAATGACTATATCTGATACTAAATTAAATTGTCTAAGCTTTCGTATTTGGTACACAATATTGTCACTATCCATAATACATTTGCATTTTAAAATTACTATATATTGTGACACAATATATTGTTATACCCCTGCATTGTTTTGAATGTTAAACAAGGGTATCAACATTAAGTATGTAGCCTATATATTCTATATCCTGCGATCCAACAGAGGATAAGAGGTACAGAGAATGGATCAGTTTTTATAGAGAAAGACTACCTACTTAAATGTTTAGCAATGTCACTACTGATTTTTGAACTAATCAATCAAGGTTCTAGTTTCTTGTTTATTTGTCACATACACAATCATACAGGGTATAATCAGTAGTGAAATGTAGGTCAGGACGGGTCCGCTCAATGGACAGTGCAAAAATAAAAAATAAAAAGATAAGATTATACATAACACAGGAGCATATATATAAATATAGGTAGGAATAAGATAAAAGAATAAGTAAAAACAATAAAATAAAATAAGGAGTAAAATGTGCAATATAGTCTGTGGATTTAATGAATATTAATATAACCAGGGATGTGCAAGAGGAATGTGCAAACAGGTTGTACCGGGTATGTACACATAGCAGCAATGCGGATGATGGGTGTTTTTTACAGTTTATTGAATTGAGTCCTGTAGATGTTATGAGACTGAGTTTAGGAGCCCGATGGCCTGAGGGTAGAAGCTCCTCCTCAGTCTCTCAGTTTTTGCCATCACGCTTCTGAAGCGCTTGCCCGATGGCAGTGAGATGAAAAGATGGTTACCGGGGTGATTTGAGACCTTGGTTATTTTTACAGCTCTGCTTTTTCAATCATGTTAACAACTTTACAGCACTTACTGTGAATTTCACTAACACTGTAGTGGGGACGCTTTGTGAAAACACCTAGGCTAAATGGTTAATTATAGAAATAGTAAGACAGAAACTCACCTGTTCCCCACTCATGTTGGTCTGCTGTATTCCTTGAAAAGGTAAACAGGTGTTTTGCGTAAATTGACCAACAGCGCCATCTGCTGTTTGGATTGCATTTGTGAGAAAATCAGTTTGAACACATGTGAGAAAATCTGCCTGCACGCATTTGTGAGAAAATCAAGTCACATTTGGTCATAAAAAGACAAATGAGTTTCACAGTTGTAACACACAATACATATTTGTCCATACCTCTGCATTTTCTCTCAAATAGAGTTTTGTATTTGCAAATCAGTTTGCGTTTGTTTGAAACTCGAGTTTTTCTTTGCAAAGCAGATTGTGTTTATTTGCAAAACGCTGGATTTGTTTGATGAATATTGGCACAAATTTCGCTCCATAGTTCACCGCATAACTCTTGCGCAAAGTTTGCATGTTGCTTGTGTGATATCCACTGACTTGCCTTCCTGGTTTAAAACAAATATTTAAAATACTGAGACGTATAACCAGCCCCTCAACCCACCCACCCACCCACCGTTGAGTTCGCGGTTGGGGGCCGCAGATTTGCACACTGGACTCCGTCCATTAGTTAGTGCCCGCCCGCTCACTTTTACCCAGGCCCCTCCAAAAATAAAATTTTGGCTATGCCACTGGTTTATGGCAAGCTGTATTGCGTGTATTTGAACGCAGAACTCTTCAGCTGCGCTGACGGCTCTCTGCTGCTGCAGGACTCTAAACACTGTCGAGCCGCTCTTGACAGCCGCGGCAGCACGGTCTCCTGTTGTTTCCACCAGCGCGGCAATTTTTTTGGCTGAAATGCAGGGCTCTAGCGTTCCCCTTGGTAGAAATCACGTTTCTCCCTCGGGGGGCCCCCTCCCATCGCGGGCCCTTAGAATCGTCCTAACTTTCCCCCCCTTAACGGCGCCCCTGTATAATGTCGTTTTAATGTACATTAAATGAAATTAAGTTGTTTCATTGCTTTCTCTGTCTTCAACCCCACCATTTTAGCTTTTATTGTGCCTCAGGTCAGAACACAGCTCATTCCCTTTGAAATACTGCGAATACAAATCAAAAAGTGATTAGGTAAACAGACTGGTAGGCTGCTTTTTATTTTCATAGCACTCTATACAGATATAAACTCCACAAAAAACATTAACAAATGTAACAGATAATCCTTTATGGATCCAGTAAAACTTACAATTACAGGGGTAAAATATGATGCACTGATACAGTGCACAGTAAAAGTGATATGTAATATTAAAAAGTATATGTAGTACAAGTTGAAGTAAAGTGAATAATATAAAAAGCGAGTACAACAGCACAATAACATAAGTGATTTAATAGGTTTATAATAGCACAAATTATATGTGTACTACTATAATAAATAAATGAATAACAATAGATGAATAATAGCAAGTAGAATATGTAATATAATGGGTGGAATAATACAGAATAGACAATAATGAAGAATAAATTAATAGTAAATTAAATAATCGTGAAAAGTGCAGTTTCATAATGGTTTCAAGTTTCAAGTTTTATTTGTCACATACACGACTATACAGAGACTGTATAACCAGCAGTGAAATGAGAGTCGGGTCCGCTCCATGGACAGTGCAAATATTGAAAAAACAACACAAGGGAAGTATACATAAAATAAAATGAACAAAAAAATAAGATATAGAGAATAAAATATAAAATATAAAAGAATGTGCATGACAGTATGCTGTAGTATTAAATATTAAGATAAGCATGACTGTGCAGAGAGGAATGTGCAAACAGGTAGAACATGGTTGACATGAAGCAGCCAATCACAAAAAAATTAAATAAATATAAAAAATAAGATAAGATATGATATCAAGACACAGAAAGTGTTGTGTGCAAATGACACTGACAGTATGAGGTGGAGAATAATGAGTGTGTGATTAGTGATTTGAAGTAAGTCAGATGATGTTAAGAGGCTGAGTTTGAGTTCAGGAGCCTGATGGCCGTGGGGAAGAAACTCCTCCTAAGTCTCTCGGTTTTTGCCATCAGGCTGCGGAAGCGCTTACCAGATGGCAGCAGAGTGAATAGGCAGTTTCCAGGGTGATTTGAGTCCTTGATGACTTTGACAGCTCTGCTTCTGCAGCGTTTGAGGTAGATGTCCTGCAGAGAGGGGAGAGCAGACCCAGAGATACGCTCAGCTAAGCGCACAACTCTCTGCAATGCCTTGCAGTCTTGGCTGGAGCTGTTTCCATACCACACTGAGATGCACTGAGTCAGAACACTTTCTATGGTCCCTGAATAGAAAGTTTTCAGGATTGTTGGTGAGACCCTGAATTTCCTCAGCTGTCGCAGATGGTACAGCCTTTGCCTGGCTTTCTTAACCTGTGTTTGAATGTGTGTAGTCCAAGTCAGGTCCTCGGAGATGTTTACACCGAGGTACTTGAAGCTGCTTACTCTCTCCACAGGGGTCCCGCTGATCATAAAAGGAGTGTAGGGCAGCAGGTGTCTCTTTCTGAAGTCCACAATCAGCTCTTTAGTTTTGCTTACGTTCAGAGAGACAGTTGTCCTGGCACCATGATGTGAGTCTCTCTACCTCATCCAAGTATGCGGTCTCATCATTGTTGGAAATGAGGCCCAGAACCACATATCATCAGCAAATTTGATAAAAGATGTGGATGTGTGAGAGGACACGCAGTCATGTGTGTAGAGAGAGTAGAGCAGGGGACTCAGGACACAACCCTGCGGGGCTCCTACGTTCAGGGTGATGGAGTTTGAGGTGAACTGGCCTACCTTCACCACTTGAGGTCTGCCGGTGAGGAAATCTTGAATCCAGTCGCAGAGTGAAGTTTAGGCCGAGGTCTGAGAGTTTGACAGCTAGCTTGGTGGGGACTATAGTATTGAAAGCTGAGTCATAGTCTATGAATAGCAGTCTTACATAGTTCCCATTGCTGCTGTCAATGTGTGTGAGGGAGGAGTGGAGTATGTGAGAGATGGCATCATCAGTGGATCTATTGGGATGATAGGCAAACTGAAGAGGGTCCAAAGTTACAGGGATGGATGAGCTAATGTGGCTCTTAACAAGTCTCTCAAAAACCTTCATGACTATTGATGTGAGGGCCACTGGACGATAGTCATTCAGGCAAGAGGGTTTATTGTTCTTAGGCACAGGGATGATGATGGATTTTTTAAAGGAGGTGGGAACTACAGAGGTAGCAAGGGACTTGTTGAAGATAGAAGTGAACAAACCAGCAAGCTGATGGTATTTGAGTAATAATTATTAAACAAAGACACAACTAATGACAAGCCAAAAATGTTGGTCATGAATTCCAAATTGTGTTTAATTAATGAGCTCCTTGAGTATAATATATATATATATATATATATTAGTTGTGACGCCAAAACCTGACTAATAAAGACTAATTCTCCACTGCTTCCCTCAAGATTTTCCTATATTTTATAATGGGGTTTTTCAATTAATGAGTAAAATAATGTAAACATCTTAACAAAGCTTGACATTTTGCTCTACAATGCAAATCACACACACCCGTGCAGAAAACACAAATTTTGAAACAGTTGTTTATTTTTTAAAATACGTATGTTACTACATAGGAATGTTTGGGGTGTGAGTGTGTGCAGTTTACGTTGGACAACAAAATGTCAAAGTATAGTTATATTTAACACAGACCAGAATATGACATGCTCCCCCCCAAAAAACTTTCTATTAATCAAAATTAATTATCATTATTACAACATAAAGAGCAATAATTAACAATGATCTTGTAATGATATTGCAGCTTCACTCACTAATGAGTTCCTGTGTTTTTAATTTCTAGGCTATTTACATTATGCAGTTTTTGTGTAAATGCACAGTACATGATCAGCATTAAACAGCCTGTGTAAATAATTTTAAATGCAGTCTATAGTATTGTGATTGACTGAAGAAACTGGTTATATTTAAATATTTGACAAAAACGACAGAAACATTTAATAAGGTAATTATATTGTTATAAAAATTACCCTTACAAAGGTTACAAAATGCTCCTGTAAGTGTGTTCCGGGGAGAGAGAGAGGTTTGAATATGATCAGGGTCATTCTGGTCATTCATTCAGGGCTATTCTGGGTTTTAACTACAAATACAACATTAGGCTGTGGTTTAGTGGAGGTCTAGTCTCTTGGAAATGCAGAGAACAGGCTTTCTTCAGCTTTCCTTAAGGCTTGCGTTGTCCTGTTTGCAGTTGGCTAAAAGAAAAAAAAAATAGGCTAATCAGTCCACAGTTTTATGATAAGCTATAAAATCCTTATAATCTATTGATGATAAACTTACTCTTTGTAAATGAGTAGTGAAATTAAAGAGAGATGCTTTAGCTCCTGACAGTCTGACACAGTCTTGTCAAAGTGCTCACTGTACATATTGTGCTCATAACACAATTTACTTTATGATATTAACTACAATATAAGTTAAAACTTAATAAGAATTAATTTAAACTTTGATTTCTTATAAAGTCTCATCTTTCACAGCTTACCGCGGTCAAGTGAGCCGCCATCCGTGAACACAAGCCAGCCGCCACCTAGATTCAGCTGCACGTCTGTTTGTGGTATTACGGTACGGAGACACGAAGCGGCCAAAAAGCTGACGGAGACCTATATTTCAGCGGTTATTAATTAAATGTGCTCAAAAACAGGAAAAAACTATTAACAAGCGTATTAATATTGGACATTATAAAAGATTCAGTTATATTATGTTCGAATATATTATACTGTGGTATTTTCCACAAAAATAAAGTCTGTTAAAATACATTATAACACTGGTTATGTCCTACTTTTTTCTACATGCATTATTCAAATTTCTTCACAGTTAAGACGAAAATTTCAATAAAATCTTTTTCAAAACGACCATGTCTCTATCTGTGTCAACTTTCCCGGGGATTTACTGTCGAATTTGGGAGAAAATGAAAGTCAAAGTCTGTCACAATACATTATAGCACTCCTTGACATTTATACAGGCATTACTCAAATTCCTTCAGAGTTAACATGAACATTTCTATTAATTCTTCTTCAGGGCACACAGCACTGTCTATATCAGCTTTCACTGTGTTTTACTATACAAATTTGTAATATTAAAAAAAGACAAAATGTGGTACAAAAGTTCTGTTATTTAATACTTTAAAGGCAAGACACCTTTATTTATATAGCACATTCGTAATGGCTGGAGACAGGAGACTGGTCCTGAACAGACAGACAATAACACACATACATAGAGAAAATGCAACTTCTTCAAGGCTGGGTTGTTCAAATCCAAGCTCTAATCAGTAACTTTCCCAAAACATTCAGATATGAAGTACTTTTATTCTACCAGAGGTTTCCGACTAAAGTTTTTTTTTTTTTTTTGTTATTTGGAAATTTGAAGAATAAAGTAAACTGTAAATTGGTCATGTACATGAGAGGCCCTAATGACCTAAGCTGTCAAAGAAGAGTATATGTATGTTTTAACATGTTGGGTGCTTTTCTCCATCCAAGGACAGATCATGTTCTAGACATGTAATTCTATGCTATTCAACTTTCACATGAGGAAATCCTTTAAATCATTTAAGATTTCACAGAATAATATTAATCAACAACTTCATAAACCACTTGATATATATATATATATATATATATATATATATATATATATATATATATATATATATATATATATATTGAAGTAGCAGTGTATTTCAGAATCCAACTCTTCAGAATCAAAAAGTAACAACATAAAAACAACAACATGTATTTCTAAAGCAAGTTTAAAAACAACACATGTTGACCAAAGTGCTTTACACTGTCAGCACAAAGACAAATAAAAAATACACCCAAAACCAGTCACTACTCAGACTCCACCCCTGAGGGCAGTTGTAAGCAATAGAATAGAGATGCATTTTCAGCAAAAATTGTACACATACCCAATGAGTTACAGGATCTAATATGAGGAGGGCGGCTGTTCCAGAGACGTGGAGCTGCCACAGAGAAGGCACGATACCCTTTAGTCTTTAATCTGATAAATTAAACTACCCAATAAATTCTGGATCAAGCTTTGCACAAACAGCAATCCCAGGCTGCTTTTTTGGCATGTTCAAACAGTTCTTTGTTCAGGTTCACACACGGTGCATGAAACCACCTGTTACAGCTGTCGCACCGAATCTGTAAATATAACAAATACAACACCTTTATAAAAGAAAGTCAGATTGTACAAACAGATTGTATCGATAAAATATATTTTAACATGATGTACAAACTTGCTACCAAAAATGCTACTGTCATGGTTACGAGTTGTCTTTTATTATTTACAGTAGTTGGCAATCTGCAATAGTTCTTAATATGAACTTGACAGCTACCAAAGGCCAAGTGCAAGGAAAATAGCTATATCCTTGATATGTCGCAGATATCTATTTTCTATTAAAGCCACAAAATGCAAACACTTTAATCCAGTAACCAGAACAAAATAAAACATTAAAAAACAACACCTTACCCAGTCGGTAAGGGCAGACCCTGGACTTTCGTCTTTTGCACACATGGAGCATTTGTTCTCTGCATCAAACACTAATGAAAAACAAAATTGACAATTTATGACAATACAAATACAAAATTAAAAAAAAAAAACAACAACACATACCTGAAGTCTCAAGTAGTTCAAGTGCCATAGCTGTACGTTCCTTTGCCATTTCTTCATCAGTAGTCCCAAATTTCATGTTAGGCAATTTAGGAAATGCCTCCATGACTGCCTTTGTCATCTAAAGAAACAAGATAAGACAGAAAGAAAATATGGGATGTACACAAGATAAATACTGTATGTACTGTATATTGCCTACTGTAGTCATTGAAATATTGTAAATAGCTCTTCTCCAAATATGAAGCTAAAATAAATAAAAAATACAAGCGTGAATACAGCATGTAACTGCACATCAATGTTATTTTACCCTCATGACCATCACACCACAGCTATATGTATCATTCTGAACTGGGTGTTCCATAACAGCTCCTGTGAACTCAATATCTGCCCACTCTCTCTCACGATGGCGGATACTCCTTATCTGAAAGTATTGACTGTGTGACAATGAAATGTTAAAATATAATTCTTCTTTATATATGTGCTAAAATACTACAATTTAGACACAATTACATAGATGTAGTGTATATGATTAGATTGAATGAACTAAATTGAATAAGAACCGGAATTTTTGAGCAGCAGCTTCTGAATCTGCCTCCTCTGCAGAGTTGCTTGAAGGATCCACCAAATACACTCTATACATCTTTACATCTGCTGCACTGATGTACTGTAACCACAAGAAAAATTACATTATTCCACAAATATTTACCACAACACCAGAAACATGGGAAATGTACATCAATATACAAAGTGTTAAATAAAAACTAACCAGAAACTTCCAGTGCACATTATTAATGTTAACAAAGGACACAATAGCTTGGTAGTTGCCAAAGTTAACCTGTAACACATCAAAATTATGTTCATTATATGATATTACCACAGAAATTGCTTCAGTTAATGAACATTTATCATTGACATTATTTTTGGTTTTGCTTCATCATGTACATACAGTCAAAATTGTTTACACATCATCAAACGTCTAAACAATTATCAACCTCAGAACCCGTTGTACCTTCGCTAAACAAATTTAAGCCCCCCTACCCCACACCCCCACCCCAAAAAATAAAAAAAATTACCTTTGGCAAACTATGCTTCCTGACTGTACTTCTGTCCTTAAAGAGGATCACAGAAGCTGTGTAGTGGTCCAAGACATAGATGGTTTTCTCCAAATGCAGTCGATTGACAGTGTGATGTAAGAAATACTCAATGACCTAACATCAATCAGTACATCAGAAATCATGACATTACAATATTTACATTAAAACTTTTGAACAGGAACAGAGAGGTCAAGACCCCTCACCCCTGTGTTAGGTGCACAGGTAAAGTAATGGCATATATCTGATACTAGCTTATTGTGTTTCAAGACAAATCATGATATTTGTGATATTTGCATTACAGTTTGATGATGCATTTAGAAAAACATATTTACAAACACCTAATTACTTACAAGATTGGCACATGAACACAACACAGTGGGTATTACATTAATGTGTTTAGATGATAACAAGTCACTGCGACTATTTAACACTACATTTGTGCATTTTTAAGTTTATTTTCATGCTGCTGCACTGTTTGCCCTACATACCTCGCCTGTGAGCCAGTTATGAGGCCTAAGTGATAGTAACTCACTGTGGTGGACAAATAATTTCTTTCTAAATTGAGAAAGGACCACAGAAACGACCACTTCTGTGGTATTTTTGCCCCATAATGCAGTTAGCTGAGGGTGAGAAAAAAAGAATACTGTAAAATACATATGAAACAATTACTGCTGTTAGTGCAATGACAATACTTCATTTTGAATAAAATCACCTGTGATTGAGCATCATTGGTTCTTTGAGTGGTACTTCTCTTTGTGTCCTCCTGCTGATGCTCAGTGAAGTCAGATGTGGCCTTACAAAAAAATAATAAATTGATTATTGAATGAATATAATGTACATATTGAATGCAAACAATTTTAAAATACAGAATGAAATCATGTTACATGAGAAATCTATATGCTTCTTCCTGTTTTTACATATACTTTTTTATAGACATATACCTGTGTTTGGATGATAACTGTATTTTCTTCCTCAGCTATTTGTGGCTGTTGCTGTGAAAAGTTCTCTCTTGGTTTCTGTTTAAAAAAAAGTGACAGTTTCAATTAGTTACATTTGCTTAAAAAAAATCTAAGCACTACAATAGGATGTAGCAATAGTCAAAACTACAAAACGCAAGTGTACTTCAGTGTCACTTCAAACCTCTTAATAATAATAAACCCCTTAATAATAATTAACCTCTTAATAATAATCATTCATAACTAATAATTACTTTCAATGACAGGTCCAGCAGTAAAGGGGACACGTACAGTCCTGTACGCTTCTGAGTTTTTCTCCATACTTCCTCTTCCACTTGAAAGGACTTGAAAACACATACAAAGTTAAATACTTTTACACACAATTGAAAATAATAAAACAAAAATCTGTACTCAGGCCTATTGTTTTTAAAACGTGATCAGGTAAAAAGCAGCAATCTTATTTGGTACTTAGATACTGCCACTGAAGTGACTTTATTAAAAACAAGTATCCCATACTTTCTTCCTGCTTCTTTCCATGTCTCCATATTCAAGGAGCAGTGCATCATGCATCTTTTGGTATACTCTAACAAAGTCATCCAGTCTTGTAAACTGCCTTCTTTGGAGCCGAATTCGCTTTAGGTCCCACTGACTCTTCTCCATGACGCCTTGTGTTCGGTTATCTTCAGTGAAGTTCTGAAAATTTAAAGTAAATCTGTAATCTGTTGAAATTATAAGGGCCACCAAAAAGCATGCTTTAAATAGAAAAAAAATGAGATGCTTCTTGCAACACTTTACCTGTTTCTTTGATTGTTTGACTTTGTTATAGAGCTTACTCAAATTCTGGTATGCTTGGCTTGTCCCATGACGTTCTAGATTCCCTAAAGACAATTAGAACATTGTAAAAGTACTGGACACAAATACTGTATTGCTGTATTGTTTAATAAATAGTTCTCTTAAATCAATTTAACTTGACTTAAACCTACCTAACATCATTCCAGACCACAGAACGGCATGCGGGAGGAAGTATTTGGTCAAACGGGAAATGAATGTTGGTGTGTAGTAAGTGTTGGAATCACCATTAAGGTCAAGTGGTGCACTCTTCATTGTTGTTCTGAAATGATCCATGATCTGTGTGGTCCCGACATCATACTGAAAAGCACATTTCATTATTTCAGACTTATTTCAAATGTATATGCATAATGCATTATTAATCATTTATTCTATTTAACAGCAAGCTGCCTCAGCTATAACTGCCTGACCTTATGACCTTTGAGATGTAGGATACATCCTGGACACGTGCTGATTGAATCACAAAACTCATAAACATAATTTAAACTTTAACCCAGATGTCTACTCTGCAGCAGGTTCAACAATGGCAAGCAGGTCTGTTTGGTTTTTATTCTACAGTATACTGTTTTATAGCTGTGTGGCCATGTGCTGAAAAAAATGCCAATTGGAACATTATTTATTACCTTGTAGTCTTCAGCAATTATGTTTTTGTCATCTAGTTCAAAGGTACCCCTTTGCTGCATAAGCAACTGCAGGTTATTGTAGTGCTTTGCTACATTTGGTCCATTGCAAAGACTGCAAAAAAGTACTGTTGAACTCAAAAGCACCTCATCCATCTCTTTCAGTGTTGAACAACATGCAAGGAGGCCAAAGATGTGCATTGCCAGTTTGTAGTGTTTGGGAATGCTACAAAGAAAAAAAAACACAATTATTATTATTAGTATTATTGTACATTTCATTTCAAACTGTATGTAAAGCGATCATACCCCATAAATACATACTGTTTTTTGCAAAGATCCTTGGCATTCCTCATGATGTGACTTAAACATCTATGAAGAATGGGGAGGTCAAATGTTTCTGTTGGATGCTGTCCTGTAATCAAGAGGAAGTACTTCTGCAACAGATCCTCCAGACCTGTTCTGCAGAATGTAATGGAAATGGAGTGCATAAGCACAAGGGAGCCATCACATATTATCATGACGGGCCTTTTGATTGCCACATTTCCATACATCCTGATGACATCAGTCTGAAAAGCCTGCAAAAAGTATGTCACAGATGCTGTAGTGTGGTCACATGTGACATAGGTTGCCACAGGTAAAGGTGATGCACCCTTGGATGGATTTCTAACAACCAGCTCATAAACATAGTATGGTGGACTTTCTGCAGTGCTTTTTTTAATTACACTCCCTGTTGCATCCAAGTACACTATGTCGTTCTTACATCTTTTGTAGAAGACAGAAAGTGTCTTGTTTGACCACAACATAACTCCTTTGGGGTGCATCATTACCTTCTGCAGGACATCATTGTCTGTGCCACGTTGATGGTCAATCAGTTCTTTTAAACCTGGAAGCTCATCACAATGAAGTCGGGTTTTTTTTCTTTCACTCCATGTAATGTTTTTTAGCACGTTTTTAGTTGGGGCATCATCCCTGCATCCTGAATCAATGACCGTTGGTGTAATCCTTTGCATGGACTCTAAATACAAACTCCGCGGTAATTTTGTTTCCAGGAGTTCTGCAGTTGCCTGTCGTGCAGCTGCACGCACTGGCCTTCTTTGCAGTTCTTTGGTATTATGGCATACATCACCTCCAGAGAAAACCACTGCTGCTTTCAAGGAGCTCTCATCCGCAACTTCAACAATTACTTCCACTGGGCAGTCTTCAAAACGACAGTACCCTTTACATGTAAAAATTGGAGCCTGTGTCTGTGACCCCAGGGTTTTCACTCTGTGTCGCTTAAAAGCAAAGCTGCAGTATGGATGAATGGATTTGATGCCCTTGGCAATGACATTTGTCCATTGGAGTCCTTGTAAAAGTCTGCCTTCCTGTTGTTGTCTTAGCTGTTGCCAGTCTTTGGGTTCAATGAAAAAGAAACATGGCTGATGTGGCAATGAACATGTGAAGAATTGAATTTGTTCCTCACTGCTCTGTGTATTGATGTATGGTGATTTATTTTGGTCCTTGTCTGGAGTCTGTAAAACAGAAAAGAAAGATTTACAAATTAGTAGATATAGGCTACATGTTTGTAATATCTTAACCTTACATCTGTCATATGATTTCCTTTACTTTGAACTATGCTTTACTTTATATCTTTACTTTTTCCCTGTTTATTAGGTGACATTCCATATATTAATATCACAAATGTCTTGATACAGCCAAACTCCAAATTAAATTAATGTGAGTTGGAACATTAAAGCCTTTGCGGACAGAAATATGTAACTGGCTATGTGTTAAAAAGGTAAATTAATTTTCCCAGTGAATGCTAACACAGATTACATTACAACAAGAAATAAGACCACAGTATTCTACAGTATAGACTACTGTTTCCAATGATTTATTGTGTTGTTTCTATATTTTTCTTTTACCCAATTTTCTTGAATGGTACAGAAAAAAGAAAAATGTAAACATTATTCTACCAAATATTCATCACATTACAATTAATATGCAATGGATAAATGACTTGCTCCAGACATGCCGAAGTATTTACTTAATTGTATTTGTCATTGTATTATGATTTTATTATTTGTAACATTTAATAGAACAAGGATGTTTAACTGTTTCACTTACAGAAGAACAATTTGATTCCAAGTTATCTGTTACAGGACTACAGACTACATCACTGTCGGCCTTTGTGTCCGGCACATCCTGGAAAGGCAGAGAGGGTGGGGTCATTTCTCAAACAAAGTCAAACAAAGTAGACACCAAATGGAAAGCAAATGAAACATAAAATATCACCAGACTGAAAGATGGACATTCAGGCTGTTCCTTGTGGCACAGAGGCAACTCACCATTCTAAGTATTTGAATGTTATGGGAAAAAAAATTAATTAGGTAATACATTTCCCAAAAAATGCAAAGAATTGCACAGGCAATAACATTACATGTGGCATTACTGCTTAAACATAATGCTATGAAAAGCAATACCCCATAATGGATAAACAAAAATGATACTCACATTGGAATCAACATCTATGATAATATCAGCAAATAAATATTAGTCAAAAGTTACAATCAGTGTTAGTGCATGCAAATTTTACTTCATGAATGTTAACTTGGCTAGTTCTGCCTAACTTCTTTTTTTTTTTTCTAAAGGAAAATAACTGTACAGAAATGCTGAAATCAAGAAAAGTAACAATAACTGCCATTTTATAGGTGTGCTGAAATGTGTGAAGTAACAACTTCATTATTTTCAAAATTTTGTACATTTGAAATTGTTTGAAAAATATCTAAGGTAAAATGCATGTTAAATGAATAGCTAAATATGAATTCATATAGTTCTGGTCAATCTGTGGACTAACAATGGCTTCAATTTTAATAGCAGTAACAACTGTAAACTACACTAAGACAGTTTGTATATGGGATCAGATATGTGCCAATTAAAATGAATGTAATTTTTCAAGAAACGTATGAAAATATAAATTGAAACGGAATAAAATGTCTTTGAAACTGAAAAAATAAATAATTGCATGCAAAATGTTTGACTTCGTTTTTAATACACTACATGTTTTGCAATGGTGTTCTCCTCTTTCATTCGTTGATCTGTACTTACAAATACGCTTCCAGAGTTTTCATTTACGCTTCTAAAGTTTTCGTTTACGATTCTGAAGTTTTCGTTCGCCTTTCTGGCACAAAACTCTCGTGGGGGCGGTGCTAGCAGTGGTGTGTTCTCATTGGCTACTGAGTTTTTGATTGACAGCTTCTTGACCTGGAAGTGAAGACGTCAGTGTTGCGCCCCCAGTGTGGATGTGAGCGTCTCTTAGCGGCTTCCTATTTCATTTTAATGATATAAAGTTAGGAGTTGTTGTTTTTTAATTCAATCTGTATTTATCTGTTGCTACTACTCTGTCAACATAAGCTTTTAGGAGCGCGAGAGAAACAGAAGATCATATTGAGGGTCCATTATTAAAGTACTGTATATAATACTGGAAATATTGTATAATGGCCAATGTTCTCGTAGGATATTTGTTTATTTCTCATGATTCTTTTGCATTGTAGGGTCTAATTAGGTTTAGCTGTTACATTTGAAAGATACTATCATATATATGTGTGATATATTCAGACGTCAAGAAAGTCTCACTCCAGCCTGACAATCAAGCTCATTTTATTACATATTCCACACAAAACAATGTTCTTGCTGCCAATTGTTTTTATCATGCTGATAATTTGTTTAGTTATTTTATTTAGTTAACATTATCATCTAACATTTAAAATTGGAAATACATTTTTAACAATCATCAACTCTTTCAAGTGTGACTTTTATAAACCTGTTGAATGAATGTAAATGAAATATGAAATAATTCAAATAAATTTACATTCTTTATTGTCACTATAGCATATACACAAGTATCAAAGTGAAAGACTTGGATGAAATTATGTTGTGACAGGAAAGACCAGAATCCACGAAACACTAACTGCATAGTTTACATGTAATGCACTGTATTCTCATCATTTACATTACTACACAAAATGCACAAGAACAGTATACAGAATATGTTTAAAATTCATTATATGTTTTAAACACTGCAATGATCCTTTCAACAGTTCCTGTTACAGTATAAGCTACAAAACAGTGAATGAGTATGTTATAATGGAGTGCAATATCAGTCTTTATGGGGATAGTCCATCCAACAAAATAAAAATTATCTAATTATTTACTCACCTTTATGCCATTCCAGATGTTTATGACTTTCTTTCTTGACATAAACACAAAGATTTTTAAGAAAATAATCCATCTCTGAGAATCCTAATGACACAAGTGGATTGTAACCCATGCACGTATGACAGCTGAACGGAAGCGATTGTTAATAGTCAAGTTTAATTTATTAGTGTTTTTCTTATCTGTTGTTTTACTTTTTAACCACTAAGGTCAGATGGATTACTGTCACGGTCACTGTGTGTGGTTTTTAAAGCATCTTTAGGACTCACAAAGATGGATTATTTGCCTAAAAATCTTAATTTGTGTTTACCTGTCCAGTAGAAAGAAAGTAATATGCATTTGAGACAGCATGAGGGTGAGTAAAAGATGAGAGAAGATTTATTTTTGGGTGAACTATCCCCTTAACAATCATATGCTGTTGGTACTAATAAGAATAAAGTGCAACCTCTTGTGTACGTGTGAACTGTTTGTTTTAATCTAGAGCTCCAAAGAAATTAAAATATTTGCATAACATCAGGTGTCTGAAGATCAAGATCCCAGTCTTTCAAAGGTGATGTGTCTGAACAAAATAAGATTCTTGTCTGATGAGGGCGATGGATCTCTGGTACTATCACTGCATCCTCTGGGTCAGCATCAGAAGTTTGTTTATGGAAAAGTTGCTCCACTCCCTGGAAATTGAGAAAGATGCATTATAGTCTAATACCAGCTGCTTTGAACTCCCATGACACATTTCAAACTTAAAATATTTCAAATAAATAGATGCACAATATAATTATTTAATTTGATATATATTAGTAATTTTAACTTAGTAATAAATACATCACAATTAGGCACCATTTATCATCTGTAATACCGTTGTGTAACCACTAGATGGCTGTATAACCCTATATATCCATGACCGTGTATAGTGGCTGGAAACTGATTTCAATCATAATTATTTGTATGTATAAGGTTTAGCATTTGGATATATATTTAGGCAATATTAAAGACTATAATTTTTGTCAAAGTTTGTTTTGAGTAAGAGCCCCCCCCCCAAAAAAAGTTCATCTGAAGTGACCATTTTTGCATTATTATTAGTCAAATCTGGACACAGAAAAAGCATGGTTAAAAAGGCTTTACATTGCCAAAGTTGACAGCGCAGTGACTGACAGTGCACTTGTAAAATATCATCGGTCATTGTCAGATACAGTACATTAAGTACTGTACATTATGCTATGTGCTGGGGGGAAATATGAACTAATCGAGGCAAATATTATCTAACTGAAGGCTATAACTGTATGTAGATAACCAGGTCCAGTAATGATTGGGCTAAATCAAGACAACTTACCGTGAGTATCCTGATAACGACGATGATTGATGATGATGATGATATCATTCGCTGTGCTATTCCTAAGAAATCATCTCAACAATGTAGTGTAGCAGCAGAACAATACTGATAAAATAATAATAATAAAAATATTTATATATTATTTTATATCATTAAAATGAAATAGGAAGCCGCTAAGAGACGCTCACATCCACACTGACACAACAACACTGACGTCTTCACTTCCAGGTCAAGAAGCTGTCAATCAAAAACTCAGTAGCCAATGAGAACACACCACTGCTAGCACCGCCCCCACGAGAGTTTTGTGCCAGAAAGGCGAACGAAAACTTCAGAATCGTAAACGAAAACTTTAGAATCGTAAATGAAAACTCTGGAAGCGTATTTGTAAGTACAGATCAACGAATGAAAGAGGAGAACACCATTGCAAAACATGTAGTGTATTAAAAACGAAGTCAAACATTTTGCATGCAATTATTTATTTTTTCAGTTTCAAAGACATTTTATTCCGTTTTAATTTATATTTTCATACGTTTCTTGAAAAATCACATTCATTTTAATTGGCACATATCTGATCCCATATTAGTAGAGACATTTGTAAGTCTATACAATTGATAAATTACCTTGAATTGAAACAGGTATGCCTGAAGAAGTTTCTGGCGATTTGTAAGTGTATTTGGCACTTGCAAATCTTTACAGACATTGCTCCAAAACCCAGCAGGATTGTGAAGACTGTACTCCTTTATATTGGTTGCAGGTCCAGCAAATTTTGTAATTATTGATATAATTTCTTGCAGAGTTTTAGAAGTTCTCCGTCCCTTTGAAAAGAAACAAAAACAATTATTGGAGGACACAATGCTTTTAAGCAATATATCATGCTCTATCAGAAAAGGGTGTTTCATGTTAAGTGCATGTGTATTACAATAATTTAATACAGGGAAATGCTAAGTTTTTAGAGTATTACTGTAACACTTGCCTTTCCAAATGTTTTGAAAGTGCTGACTCTGAAATCAAAATACACAGAGAATTCAATTACATCCATATGGCAATGCATCACCATGTCTCACATAAACCTGCTCTGCATCTCTCTCCCCAATTGCCTGTCACCGGCTAAAGCTGTAAAAGTTTCTGCTAAGCTTTAAAATATGATGCCATAATAAGACATTATTGTATTGCAGTGTTATTTAAAGTGGCGTTTGTTCAACAATGGTAGCCATTGAGTATGATTTGTACAAGAACAATGATAGAAATTTGGACAAAGCTATCAAAAGTTATATTTAAAAAAATGAATATGTATCTTCTAAATATTGTGTAATGATATTTAAAATGTTTGGGATTATGTAGTGTCATATCTTCTGAAGAGCTAATAAAACTGCAAAAGTGGCTTTGTATCAAATCAGTTTAATGTACAAAGCACAGCAGCCTATTTGTACAGTTCACCTGTGTATCATGTCACTACATTTTATATTGTTTGGTTAATTGGATGCTGACCTGCTTATACTCATCCTTGGGTTCAAATTAGGATGAAACCTGCACAAGCAATGAACATGTTTAAACAATAATTATTATAATAATCATCATCATCATTCAAAAAAGACAAAATAAAGCCACATATTCCTGCATACATAAACCTACAGCCTACACTTTTAAGTAGATAAACAAAGAATTAATAAATGGTTTGGATAGATGCAAAAGTAAAATTTGTGTACCTTTGTGTCTTTCTCCCTGTTCACAGGTAGCACGCTTCATTAGTTATTTATTGTTCCTGTAGGCTCTGTACACTGTAAAAAAAACGAATCATGGGTCTTGTAATTTTCATTAAAAAAAAATAAGGTGATACTTCAAAATAGTGTGTATATTTCATTAAAGAAATTGTGATTCAGTGTTGTATAGAAGATATTGAGGATTTTTTACTAATAAAACCAAGAGGTGTGTTTTGCTCTTTTTTTTTAAAGGAAACTTCAGCAGTTTTTGAGGCTTGAATTGAGGAACTGATTAAACTAAAAAAATTAAGGAAAGAAGGCTACCTATTTATTTTAAGAGAATTAGCTCAATTTTGCGGTTTTATTTTAGAGGTGATTGTTAGTTCCCAGCATGCTTTGCATATAGCTGGATGGAGAGTAATTTTTTTAATTAAATGCTATTTTATGTGTTTTTGAGTGAAGGGAAACATCTATTAATGTTTAATGTTCAGTTATTTTTGACATTTGAAAGAGTTACATTGAAGTGTCCATTGCACAGTGCAATCGTTACCATTGTGCAGAAGAGTAGCGCTTATGGTTATGGATACTACTCTTTTAAGGCATTAAGCTTTGTTCAATGAGCAGTAGCTTTGCTAGTGCAGTACTTTCCAGTATTTCTCAAGTATTTTCCTACTTGAGCTGTTTGGCTGTATACAGTCTTTTAAATGTACAAAACAACTCAAAGTCAGATACAAACAGGCCTCACTCAAAATCTAAGACTTTTGAGAATCAACTTAAAATAAATGAGCACATTTCACTAATCATATTACATTCATTGTGTCATAGACTAATTGATTTAGGAGATTTTACAAGATTTTCTTCAGGTAGGTTCTATTAAAAAATCAAGTCGTAAAAACTACTCAAAAATATTAAGTGTAATATTGTTACCATATTTTTTTTTAAGTAAATAGCCTGTTCCATTTTTTTACAGCTCAAGCAGCAGTATATTAACAAATATAACAGACCTGCTGTGTGCTGAAGCTTTCCAAAGTCTTGTGGCAGCTGTGGCTGGTCTACAAGTAACTTGAAGCTTTTGTAGAAGGTTTTGAGTAAAGGTGGCTATGTTGTCCCATCTCAAGAATGTAAGCAATACTGGGAGACCGTGTGAAAAAAAAATGTCATGTGAACTCTCATGCTATTTGTATAATTCCCGGTGGGAAGGTATGCTTGTAATAGTAATTGTTGTCATACCTTGTGAGCAAAATAACCAATTAACCCCTTAACTGTCACTCACAGTTTTGAACATAGACATTATAGTGCACTATACAAACATACATTTTTATAATTCATGAACCAACTAATTTTGTAACATGATTTTTATGTACCATTTCCATGGTAATGCAATGTCTGATTTTAAAATGGGTTTCAAAACATGAATTTTGAGATTTGAAGTTTTCAATTGATATATAATTTCTTATGATTTCTAAAGCATAATAGGGAAAAAGGCAACTAAGAAGACTGTCTGTCACAAAGGTCAGAACTCCTGTTATGATGTAGATTTTTCAGGTGCATTCTTGTCATAAATGAATCTAATAATTTTCCAACATAATTTTTTAACAAAAAAAGTGGTAAAATATCAGTTTAGGAGTCTTAGACTTAGACCTTTCCAATGATATTTAGTTTGTCATGATTAGATTAGGATTTAGTTCAGGGCTTGACGCTTACCTTTTTCCCAAGGAGCACATGTACTCCTAAGTCAAAAAATTTAGGAGCGCATTAAAAACTTTTAGGGGCGCAATGCAAATTTTTCAAATTAGGTGTTTTAGCTTTATAAGGGGATATAAAGAGACATTTACGAGCACAATTATTTAATTTATCAGAATACAGAAAGTACACGAGGTTTTTAAATAATTTTACTTCAGACACTATTTAATAGGCTAATTATGTAATTAGTTATAGTCCTATAAACTGTATGTACATTAGGTATGTGACGGTATCAAATTTTCACAATAGTCATTGAATCTTTTGTCACGGTATATGTTTTTTTTTATCACAATATATAATTTCTAAGTGAAAAAAGTGTTGTCCTAACAGGTTAAATAACTTTATTAAAGATCATTTACTAAAAGACTATTAAAAATACACAAAAACATAAAGTAAACAAGTTTCAAGATTAGAGTGCAAAATATTGTTCAAATGAATGAAAGAACAATAGATAACACTTTACAATAAGGTCCCATTTGTTAACATTAGTTAAAGCAGGTTAACATTAACAATGTGCAATAGCTAATTGTTACAGTAGTTAATATTCTTTGTTAATGTTGATTACAGTTTTTGCCCGTTGCTTGAACACTATAGACCCATGCTTAGACTAAAGTAACACAACTTGAAGCTTTTGTTACCATACCTCAAACACATGTACTCATACCTTAAACAAAAGCGCTGCTTTGCACTCTAGTTGCAATTATGCAACACACTTACTCGTTTATGCAACACACATGGTCCTGCATACTACACTCTATTTCATACATAAGACATCTCAGGGTGCCATTTGGAAAACACATGTATCCAAAATACAAAACACATCGGGTAATTGCAACCACTCAAATACACACCTGAAGGCACTTACTTGCAAAACTGAACACCAATTAGCCAACTACAAAAAGCCCTCAGTTTAGCCATTTCAAGAACTTTGCAAGCATGGATGGAGGGAGAGCAAGAGGAAGAGGAAGAGGAAGAGGAAGAGGAGGAGGAGGAGGAGGAGGAGGAGGAGGAGGAGGAGGAGGAGGAAGGAAGAAGAAGGAAGAAGGAAGAAGAAGAAGAAGAGGAAGAGGAGGAGGAGGAGGAGGAGGAAGAGGAGGAAGAGGAGGAGGAGGAGGAGGAGGAGGAGGTCGAAGAGGCCATGCACGGACCCATATTTCTGATGATATAAGAGCAACTTTGGTGGACCATGTCATCAACCATGGCCTGACTATGAGGGAAGCTGGGCAGAGAGTCCACCCACATCTAAGCCGCTTCACAGTGGCATCTGTAATAAGTACATTCCGACTAGAATACAGGTATGTCTTCACCTCTCTACCTTCTACTCTACTCAGATGGTTTTTATAGCACTGTTCTACATTATATCACATTACCATATCAAGTGTACAGGGTATTGCAGGGTGCTAATGCTCCTTTTGCAGCCAAAGTGGTAGTTTTTGTGAAACATACCATGATTACTTATATTGAAGTACAGTGTTGTACAGTGGATGATACAATATATACAGTAAAGTACTGTAAGAAAAATAAGCAAACCGATGACAATATGTGGTTGTATTTCTCTAGAATGACTCGAAGACCTTCTGGGGGAGGACGCCAACGCCTGTTCACACAACAGCAGGAACTTGCCGTTGTGGACCTAGTGAGGGCAGACAATGCCATCCGTCTCCACCAGCTACGACAGAAAATACTTGCAGACAGGCAAGTGTTCAACAACATAAACCATGTGAGCATCACCACCATCAGACGCATCTTGGGAAAACACAGCATCACCATGAAGCAGCTCTACAGAGTCCCATTTGAGAGGAACAGTGACAGGGTCAAAGGACTTTGAGCTGAATAGGTACGGGTAAGTGTAACTGTCCTTTACATTTACAATACAGTATTGGTGAAATCCAGTAGCAGCTGAATATGTACCATATCAGTACCACATGGATCCATTCTGAGAGCTACACAGGTACCTGTTTGATGGGGTGAGGGTTCTGTATGTGTAGCACTGTAGTACAGTAATATGTTCTCTTTTTTTTTTTTTTTTACAGAGAATCTTGGCCATGGATGGAGCTGCACAGCCTCATGAATTCATTTTCATTGATGAAGCTGGATTCGACCTGAGCAAAACAAGACGACGGGGTCTTAATGTAATTGGCCAAAGGGCAATTGTGCACGTCCCAGGGCAGCGCGGGGGAAATATCACATTGTGTGCCGCCATAAGCCTTCGAGGGCTTCTGCATCATCATGCAAAACTAGGTCCATACAATAGCCAACATATACTCACATTTCTAGATGCTCTCCATAATATAGTTGTACAGAACAGACCAGATCAGCCCAGGTTTGTGGTGACATGGGATAATGTCAGTTTCCTTCGGGCTGCTCTGGTCCAGGCCTGGTTCACTAACCACAATCAATTTGAGGTGGTATACTTGCCCCCTTACTCACCATTTTTAAACCCTATAGAGGAATTTTTTTCGGCTTGTAGATGGCGTGTATATGACCGCCAACCACATGCCCGCATGCCTCTTCTGCAGGCAATGGAACAGGCCTGCGGCGACATTCAGGTGACAGCAATCCATGGATGGTTTCGACATGCAAGAGGATATTTTCCCCGGTGCCTAGCGGGAGAAGACATTGCTTGCGATGTCGATGAGGTCCTGTGGCCAGACCCCAACAGACGGCGGGATCCATGAGCCCACGTATGCACAATTGTCATGATTTTTTGTGTTTACGGTATAGTGTTTTTTCTATTACTGTATTATTTTTTTTATTTTTTTTTTAGCTTTATCTGAATTCATGGTACTGCAATGTACAATATTGAGTAGGCCTATTTGCTTTTTTGGTTGTTTGAAAATGTGTCTCCTGAAAATATGCCTTCTGAATAAACAATGAAAATCAAAGACTGCAGTGTTTTATATAAAGTAGACTAGTGTGTTCCCCCTGATCTGAAAGTGTTTGCATATGATGCAAGTATGTGTCATTTTGTCAACAGTTACATTTTGACAAAGGAATGTTAGGTTTTGATAGCAGAGTTTAGGTTTTGAGAGTAGAGTTTCAATTTGGCACAGATGTGAATGGTATATTTCCCAGTGTTATGTCATGTTTACTTGTGTTTAGAGTTTTGGCACAATGAGCGAAGTTTTGCAAAATGTGTTCAAGCAACGGGCAAAAACTGTAATAAAAAATACAACTATGTTAGTTAATGTTAGCTCCATTGAATTATATTAACAGACAACTTTTGATTTTATAATGTATTATTAAAAGTTAAAATTAAGATGAACATTATTAATAAATGCAGTCATTGTTTTTTCATGTTAACTAATGGAACCTGTGTTACTGAACAATAATAACGAATCAGTCGTTGATATATAGATGGGCCCACTGTTCTCTATTATACATCAGTGGATAGGCCATGTTTTAGGTTAGAAAAAAGTGTATGAAAATAAATAGCTCATTAAGTCTTTAAGTAAGAATTATTTGATGCTATTGTGAAGACTAGAGTGAATATAAATATCTAAATGACTGAGTGTGAAACATTATTTACACAGTTTTAGGAAAGTAGTGCAGCTGCTTTGTTTACAGGGTTACCGGGGTAACGGCAGCGTCAGCGCCCTCTAGTGGTGAATGTGCGTCATTCAGCGCGTCTTCTCTTTAACTCGCTCCGCCTTTCTTCTCATCTGTGCTCATTTAAACCGTTGCCTTTTTAAAGTTCAGTAATCATATGAGGCTGTATCGCAAATTTTCCATAAATAAACTGAAGAAATTAATGTTTGTTACTGGCTATACACTGATTATATTGCTATTATTATTATTATTATTAAAATCGCAATGGTATGCAGATTATTCATTTTTCTTTATTATTTTAATCCTAATACGCATTATTCAAGAATCATGAAAATTGTGTGCTCGCACATGCGTTTTATTTTTATACAAATGATCCTGGCTATATACTACAGCATAGGCTACTTGCAAAGGCGACGTTGTGAATTCAGATCGCCATATAGTCAAAACATTGTATTCTCCACAAGGAAATTGCGCGAATTTCGCGTGTAGATCTATCTATCTATCTATCTATCTATCTATCTATCTATCTATCTTTAAATTAAAACTACCTGGACCTTGAACTATGAAGTTTGAAACCTCTGTGCGACGAAACAGAAAAACAAATGATTTAGTGTTCTGGTATCTCATAAAGTATGTGCTTGTATGTGTCCAAACTTAAACATAGGCAGTAATGTTGGTTTTCAGTGTATATTTTGCATTTGTGCTTACATGACGTTTGTTGAGCTATGCTGTGAAAGGGTAGTGTTATATGCAGCCTTTTACGTTATAGATGTTTGAAGTCAAATTTCGTTTTGCTATGAAATTTCCCGTTATCTCCGGCGGAAATGAACAGTATTTAAGCATACTTCAGCGAAGGGCCACAACATGTAGCTACAGACACCGTGGTATTATGGCGAGTTTAGTCTGCTTTTGTGGCATTTTATTGCTGGCTTCTTTATGAGGCTCACTTTTCTGAGTGACTATACCCTCAGTACAGACTGGCTAAAGTTAGGCTGTTTTGTATTTTGTATTGTATTCGCACTCAACCGCAGTAAAGATAGTTTGCGGTTCGATATTCAGATTTCTTTTGGCTATAAATACGCAGTGCGCTGTCATAGACATGCAAATAATACTGAATGACATTCTCCATGATTTGTGAATTCATATGACAGTGTCCTCCGGACGAAATGGTTTTTTTTTCGTAGGGACCCTTCATTTTATAATGGCTATAGCTCAAAAAATTGACACTTGGAAGACTGAAACCGGTGTCATCTTCACCAGCTTGATCTGTGAATTCTTTCAAAGAAAAGCTTTTGTCCACAGACCGCTTGGTAAGTCCGCTATAAGGAAAGTGATAGATAGGCGTTCTTCATGTTTAAACGTCTACTGCCAATAAACACGCAGACAGCTGGAATAAAAAAATATTGTTTTAGCTCGAGTTCGATTTGTGAAAACTTTCACAATCGCATTTTATCGCGTGGCAGTGTTTCTCTTTGCTCTGGCCCCTTTTCTTGTATAACAATGTTATATGGCGCTATTGAATAACGGGCCATAATGCTAAAAATATATAGTCTATTTGTTTTTAGCCCAAAACATATATGAAATATATGTTAAATATGTTGCAAACAAAGAAGCTCAATGAAAAATATTTTGTTAATAAAATAAATAAATTTAGTTTCAACCTTTACCTACCAAAGTATATTTCTAAATGGGTTTTCAGGGGCAAGAAAATGCATTTTGTTGGACTGTCAAATGCTTTTAAAAATATTTATTTCTGTATTTAAAATACATTTTCAAAAATATACAAAAACGAAATGGCCCAAGACGTATTGGTAGAAAATATATTTAAGTAAATGTATATATTTTTTATTAAAATAATATATTAATTATATATTATATATTTAATATATATTTATTATTATATATTTGATGTATGCTTTATTTACCTAAATATAGGTAAATATATATTATTTAAGGAAATGTAGCAATTTTTCTTTTTACATTTTTTGTATGTATTTCAAATGTACAAATATATTTTCAAAGATATGCAAATTTGGGTCAGCTGACCCTTCCCTGGGTCACTAACGTCACTATTCTGATCTGTGAAAACTTTCTCAGTTGAGTACGGGTCAGCTGACCCTTCCCTGGGTAATGAGGTAATCAGCAAGTATTGTTGTGATAGCCTGAGGTAAAAATATGAATAAAGCATGAAAAGCTGAAGCAATATGCCAATGTAATAACCATGCAGTCGCTCTATTCCATGTGTGATGGATCCCTGTGTCCTCTGAGGGAATTAACGCACGAAAAGAATTTGGTCTTCAAAAAAGAGAGAATATTGTAGCCTTTTTTTTGTTTGTTTTTACTCAGAATATCATAGATATTTTTGAAAATTTGTTGGGTTTTTTATGTGGAAAAATTGGTTAGCACTTCAGTAGCTGTGACATGTTTTTTTTTTTTTTTGCATTTTGCGCTTTGATGGTGGCCATTAAGAGTCACTGTCCTCTTTTGAAGTGCTGAACTACTGCCGGCATCGTTTTAATGTCATTATATTTAAAAAAATATATATAATATTGAAGCTTTTTTATCTAGTTGCAAATATTTATTTATGAAAAAGCCAATAGGATCAAATTAATTTATGCATATATTTTCAGCAAACAATAGCCTACATCAGTGCATTTGCACAAAATGTTGAGCACAATTATTTCAATGCACTGGCAATTGATCATCGTCATCTTCTTCTTCTTCTTCCTCTTGTACATTTTGATCTTTGCACATTTTGCTTATTTGTCCTGGCCTTAAAGAGTCGCTATATAGGCTATGTGTGTGTGGGGTAATTTTATTTTAACCTTCTATAATACAAAATAATATATAATTTAATTTCATGGTTCTTATAATGTCTTTATAATGATATGTATAAGACAATTTTTAAACATCTGTATAGAGTATATACATATATTGTTGTTTATTTAAATTATATTATTAGTTTCCAATATTCTGTTATTCCGTTTTTCTTTTCTTGTTAATTATTATCCTGCAATGTATCTACAAAAATATAGTCTATAAATCCAGTCCCTATATCTTTAAAATATCTTTTTATTTATTTAATTAACTATTTTCTTTCTTTTTTCTTCACTCTCTCCCTTTTTTATGTATTCACATTTCCTTGCTTTTCAGCCTGAAAAGAAGATTGACACTGTTTTTGTTTCGTTTATTCACTGTTTATTAAATTTATAACATCCAAGTGAAAGATATAGAACCAACATGTCAGGAAAAAAAAAACAGAATCACAAAGTTGGAAAAAAAGTTGTTGTTTTTTTCCCTTTTAATTACAGCTTTTAGTTTGTTGGGATATGGCTCTACGTCTATTCAATATTTGCCCACTCTTTTTTGCAGAATTGCTCAGTTCAATTTAATTTTATGGTGACCATTTGTGGACTGCAGCCTTAAAGTCATTCACAGATTTTCAATGGGATTTAAATCCTCCAACCACTGTGTGATCAGTTTTGCTGTGTGCTTTGGGTCATTGTCATGTTGGATGGTAAGAGTCAGCTGACCCGTACTCAACTGAGAAAGTTTTCACAGATCAGAATAGTGACGTTAGTGACCCAGGGAAGGGTCAGCTGACCCAAATTTGCATATCTTTGAAAATATATTTGTACATTTTAAATACATACAAAAAATGTAAAAAGAAAAATTGCTACATTTCCTTAAATAATATATATTTACCTATATTTAGGTAAATAAAGCATACATCAAATATATAATAATAAATATATATTAACTATATAATATATAATTAATATATTATTTTAATAAAAAATATATACATTTACTTAAATATATTTTCTACCAATACGTCTTGGGCCATTTATTTTTTTGTATATTTTTGAAAATGTATTTTAAATACAGAAATAAATATTTTTAAAAGCATTTGACAGTCCAACAAAATGCATTTTCTTGCCCCTGAAAACCCATTTAGAAATATACTTTGGTAGGTAAAGGTTGAAACTAAATTTATTTATTTTATTAACAAAATATTTTTCATTGAGCTTCTTTGTTTGCAACATATTTAACATATATTTCATATATGTTTTGGGCTAAAAACAAATAGACTATATATTTTTAGCATTATGGCCCGCACTGTTAGAAATTACCAGCATTTCACAATTATTAACAGTATTATTTTACAGTAACTTGTTGTAATTAAGTTTCCCTGTAATATCCCAATGAATACCTGTAAAAACTACAGTATCCTTGGATTTTACAGCATTTAACTCTTATTTTACAGTAAAATCTTGCAATCTAAAACCTGCTGTTATATCACAACAAGGTCTGTAATATCACAGCAACACAGTGAACAAAAATAAGGATTTCACAGCATTAAACAGTATTATTACAGTGAAATATTGTATTGAAATATGCCCTGGGAAGTCACATGACATAACCGAACTGTTTTAAACTGAAGGCGCCGTCGTGTCCCTCGTCTCTTCCGGGCTGAATGGAGAAGGTGAGCAGCATGCATGTTTGCAGCACTTACACCCATGCTATTTTAATATGATAATAATATTTACTTTCAAATGAACGTTTATCGCATGACACAGTTCACATTTTGTAACTTAACTTAGTGATTCAAACGGTCCATAAAAAAAAATTCCAGCGGATATCCTAGTTACAACATGACTGAGCTAGTGTTTATCGTCGCTTTGTGTACTTTTCAATGTGTTATATGGTTAGGCCATGTAGACCATGTTTGATTTGAAGCTGAACTGGAGGATGCTGGTCAGTTAGCCGCCGGATGTGTTCTCGTTCCGGACTCAGCACTACCTGTTGTATTCATGTTCGTTCGCGGGGTCTAGTCTGCTCTAGAGCAGCGGTTTTCAACTCCAGTCCTCGCGCCCCCCCGCTCTGCACATTTTGCATGTCTCTGTTGTTTAAACACACCTGATTCAGATCATCAGCTCATTAGAAGAAAGTTCCATGAATGAACTGTGTTCCGATTGACATGCTCCCTACACAGTGTTCATTGCTCCCTACTCCCTAAGCATGAGAAATCCGTTGACGTTTACTTCACTTCGGAACTTATTTATTCACGGATTTGCGCTACGCCAGCGTCATCACACACAGACGAAACTTACTAGTGAAGTGTGACAAAATATACCTCTGTAAATAAATCCAATTTAAATTCACGTCTCGCACACTTCAATGCCCTTTGGATGGAACATATACGCTCGCTTCGAACTGGAATGATGGCGGAATATCCTGTGAAGTCCACTTCGCAGGGCACTTACGGTCGAATAGAACAAAGGTCTGAAGTGAAGAGAGAAACATACAAAATGTGCAGAGCGGGGGTGCGCGAGGACTGGAGTTGAAAACCGCTGCTCTAGAGTGAAAGCCTGCGGCGGTTCATGTAAGTGTTTTGCTGCATATGTAGTGCTCTCAGTTCGATGTAAAGTAGGGCTGCACGATATATTGCATGCGATAGTCACGCGCATTTCGTCAGTAAAGACGGTTCTGTGATTGGCGCGAAATCTCCATCACCTGTTTTCAAATGGAGCGGCAGTTAATACACAGAGCCGTAGATCACCGACAAGACACGCAATATCACGTTCAATATCGCATGCGATTCTGAGCGCGAATTGCGTAGCTTGTGAAAGCACTATGATATTGTGCATAGTGGCTCTCTGGCATGCATGGTTGTGGTACACTAAATACCTTGACCTTAATTAGTTTGATAAAATACACCTGTGTTTACAACACTATTACACTGTAACATAACTTCTGTGGGATGGGACTATTTAGACAGTCACAACAGGGAATCAAACTGCTGACCCTTCAGTCATGAGACGACTTGCTCCAACTTCTGAGCTATAATCATCCCCAATAGTATTGTTACCCTGTGATGCCCGCTCCTAGGTGTGTCAGGTGGGGCCCAGCAGATTTGCCAGAGGGGGAGACCGAGGCAACGTTGGAGAATATGAAGAGGGATCTGCTGAACATCTACTCAGGCATGCCATCTACTGTCTTTTTAAGTAATTTTGTTTAGACTTTAGTAATTGGTCAAGATCTGTGTGTGTTGGGTGGCTACAAGACCAAATTGTTACTTGGGTACTAACAATACATTTGTATGTCTGCATACACAGAGGAAGGAATGAGTGGGGCAGAGAGATTTTCCAATGATGGAAAAGACATGCGTCATCCTGCGGAAATACCTTAACAAAGTGCCTGCTGCAGCGATGTCTGAGATCAAACAGGAATGGCCATTTCTCTTCTCTCAGAAATGCCTATTCTCTCACTTTGGCCTCCTGACGGACGTCGATGTCCTTCAGAAGCTACAGGAGGCAATTAGTCGACGAGGACAGACCATCCTGGATTACTGTGCAACACTGGACAACCCCAAGATCCGTGATGTTCTGGCCTGCTATGATCCAGACTCTGACAAGGCTGCCTGCATCCTGCTGCTCCTAATGTTGTACTTCAAAGAGCCGAAAGAGTTTGATGCTTGAAGTTGATGTAAGATTTTTTTATTTAAAATGCAAAATGAGTGATTACATTATAAACATTTACCTTGCATGAATTACTACCTCTGACCAATGAACAATACTTATCCTTTATCCTAAATCCATGCTATTTACTATGTTACAGCCATGTGCCACTGCTGTGGACGTTAATACTGCAGAACTCCCCAGCACTCCCTGCTTGATCATTCAAGGTAATGTTACTTTGATCTAGTATCGACATTTCTAACTCATTATTTTGTTTTCATTCTAGAAATCTATATGACCACAATAAATAATTATAATTATAATAAGAATTACATTTGTATATCCCTTTGTATCTTAAGCAGATCATAAAGTGCTCATAACACATAATGTTGTATCTGTTCATTTCAGGTGACATGATGAAGCCCTCTGGATGGCTTTTATCCATCGAGGGACATGTCGTGATGGGCCCACACCCTTTCTTTTTACACGGAGTAGCTGCTTTCTTCAGCAGCTATTACGTCTTCAACCTTGAGTATCCTGCCGCTGGATCGTCGACGCTGGAGTTCATTCAAAGGTATTTTATAAAGATCACACTTAATCTTGTAATTCACATTATAGTACAGGCTTCCAACTCAATGATTGTCTTGAGGTTTAAAATGCTGACAAACGAGGTACCTGAGGTTAGCCTGGTGAGACCATCCTGATCTCGCAAACTCATTCAATTTCGCTCTGCAGATCAGTCTGGGTTTCTACACATGTTATGCTGACAAATATCTGCCGGTCCAATCACAGCTATTTATTTTGTTTTGGGGCAGGCTATGTGATGATGATTTTGAAACGTCTATTACGAAATGCGAATGTATTGAATGAAGTAGATGAAATTTTCTTTAAAAGCAGAACAAAATGCTCTCAGGCCCTTAATTGAAAAGGATGTTTGTCATACTTTCAACAGGGTTGGCCAATTGTGTGAAGACTCATTTCAGTGGCGGCACACGTTGATATGGCCTCTCATAGTAGAAAATCAACCACTTTGCCTCAGGCAAACCTAACCTGAGGCACCTTGGCTAAAAATGGCTAAAAAAAAAGTATGGTGAGTAAGATCTAACAAGTTTGGATTATAAATCTATTAGGGTTTGATGTGGGGAAAAAGCACAGCAAAAAGCACACCTTGATAAATGCTGTCTGCAATACATACTGTAAGTCTATTTAAAACTTAAACTATCTTTGCTTATTAACAGGTGCTTCCTGGGCATCAATCCTGAAAGAGGCTCAAAGACCAAGAAGCGGACTACAATGAACCCTCATGTGAGCACCCTTTTGAGGAAACTTATTGACTTTGAGTGGGCATCATAGTTGTTGTTTTTTGCAGCGGTAGTTGTCAGGCTCAGTTTTGAGTAGCCTTGTTCTTTTTGTAATTTTTCAAGACAACTTTGCACTACAAGATTTTTACACAATGCTGTTGCGTGTGGACTCATTATAATGTTTGAGACTGAGAGGAGCGCCTGACCCCTTTACAACATTCCTTCATCGCTCTCTTATCTTGCCATGAAGGCCTCATTCCCATCCTGTCCATTACTGTTGTTGTGACACAGCTAGCTGAATAGTTGTGAGACAGGTAGTTGAATTGCAAGTTTGCACAATTTCTCTGCATTTTCTGCATTTTAACTACGTGTACTGTAATGTACCTGTACATTGAAAAATATTTATTTTTTAATAAATATGCCATTGGGCTAACATTGACTTTACCTCAGAGTTGTTTGTTGGGGGGAGGGGGTTAATTGTACAATAATTGTAAATTCACAGTAAATGGAAGCTTCATCTGCATTACTTTTAGAGTAAGTTACTGGACAATTTTAGCATGACTTCCACAGTGTACATTGTAAATTCACAGTAAATTATTGTCAACTTGTACATTACTTTCACAGAATGCATTCCAATTTTATTGTTAACTGTGAAGGAATTTGAGTAATGCCTGTATAAATGTCTAGGAGTGCTATAATGTATTGTGACAGACTTTGCCATTCATTTTCTCCCAAATTCTACAGTAAAACCCAGTGAAAGTTAACACACACAGAGTCATGGTCATCCTGAAGAAGAATGTATAGAAAATGTCATGTTAACTGTGAAGGAATTTGAGTAATGCCTGCATAAATGTCAAGGAGTGCTATAATGTATTGTGACAGACTTTGACTTTCATTTTCTCCCAAATTCTACAGTAAAACCAAGTGAAAGTTGACACAGACAGAGTCTTGGGTGTCCTGAAGAAGAATTCATTCCAATTTTATTGTTAACTGTGAAGGAATTTGAGTAATGCCTGTATAAATGTCAAGGAGTGCTATAATGCATTGTGACAGATTTTGACTTTCATTTTCTCCCAAATTCGACAGTAAAACCAAGTGAAAGTTGACACAGACAGAGTCTTTGGTGTCCTGAAGAAGAATTCATTCCAATTTTATTGTTAACTGTGAAGAAATTTGAGTAATTCCTGTATAAATGTCAAGGAGTGCTATAATGTATTGTGACAGATTTTGCCATTCATTTTCTCCCAAATTCTACAGTAAAATGTCATGAAAGTTGACACAGACTGAGTCTTGGGTGTCCTGAAGAAGAATGCATTCCAATTTTATTGTTAACTGTGAAGGAATTTGAGTAATTCCTGTATAAATGTCAAGGAGTGCTATAATGTATTGTGACAGACTTTGCCATTCATTTTCTCCCAAATTCTACAGTAAAACCCAGTGAAAGTTAACACACACAGAGTCATGGTCATCCTGAAGAAGAATGTATAGAAAATGTCATGTTAACTGTGAAGGAATTTGAGTAATTCCTGTATAAATGTCAAGGAGTGCTATAATGTATTGTGACAGACTTTGCCATTCATTTTCTCCCAAATTCTACAGTAAAATGTCATGAAAGTTGACACAAACAGAGTCTTGGGTGTCCTGAAGAAGAATGCATTCCAATTTTATTGTTAACTGTGAAGGAATTTGAGTAACGCCTGTATGAATGTCAATGAGTGCTATAATGCATTGTGACAGACTTTGCCATTCATTTCATCCCAAATTCTACAGTAAAATGTCATGAAAGTTGACTCAGACAGAGTCATGGTCATCCTGAAGAAGAATTCATTCCAATTTTATTGTTAACTGTGAAGGAATTTGAGTAACGCCTGTATGAATGTCAATGAGTGCTATAATGCATTGTGGCAGATTTTGCCATTCATTTTATCCCAAATTCTACAGTAAAATGTCATGAAAGTTGACACAGACAGAGTCTTGGGTGTCCTGAAGAAGAATGCATTCCAATTTTATTGTTAACTGTGAAGGAATTTGAGTAATGCCTGTATAAATGTCAAGGAGTGCTATAATGTATTGTGACAGACTTTGCCATTCATTTTCTCCCAAATTCTACAGTAAAACCCAGTGAAAGTTAACACACACAGAGTCATGGTCATCCTGAAGAAGAATGTATAGAAAATGTCATGTTAACTGTGAAGGAATTTGAGTAATGCCTGCATAAATGTCAAGGAGTGCTATAATGTATTGTGACAGACTTTGACTTTCATTTTCTCCCAAATTCTACAGTAAAACCAAGTGAAAGTTGACACAGACAGAGGGTGTCCTGAAGAAGAATTCATTCCAATTTTATTGTTAACTCTGAAGGAATTTGAGTAATGCCTGCATAAATGTCAAGGAGTGCTATAATGCATTGTGACAGATTTTGACTTTCATTTTCTCCCAAATTCGACAGTAAAACCAAGTGAAAGTTTTAACAGATAGAGACATGGTCGTTATGAAAAAGATTTTATTGAAATTTTCGTCTTAACTGAAGGAATTTGAATAATGCATGTAGAAAAAAGTAGGACATAATCAGTGTTATAATGTATTTTAACAGACTTTATTTTTGTGGAAAATACCACAGTATAATATATTCGAACATAATATAACTGAATCTTTTATAATGTCCAATATTAATACACTTGTTAATATAGTTTCTTCCTGTTTCTGAGCACATTTAATTAATAACCGCTGAAATATAGGTCTCCGTCAGCTTTTTGTCCGCTTCGTGTCTCCGTACCGTAATACCACAAACAGACGTGCAGCTGAATCCAGGTGGCGGCTGGCTTGACTGGGTGTTCACGGATGGCGGCTCACTTGACCGCGGTCCGATGTGAGAGTTATGGAGAGTTGCCCGCGCCAATATGGCACAATATCCATTTCACACAATTCAGAAAAAACAAAAACGTTTAAAGTATAAGCCTGTGTTTTAATATTATGAATGAAATGTGCGTTATTTGGAAGAAAGCCGAGGTGTGACTGACTTTAGCCCACTAAGTGACGACTTTGAAACTCCTGAAGTGTTTCCACTTTTGTGTGCCATATGCATCAGACGTTTAGCCAGCGGTCCGTGGGCTAGACGGCTGGTCTCGTTTTGCTCTCGCGGTACTTTTATGGCACATGTGATCGTAAGGTGGCTGCAGCACTGATCAAAGTCAGACAAATTTTTTTAACCAGAATGCATTGCTTTTGTCAGGCGGCAGCCGATCTTTGTGGTGCCGCATGAAGTCGAACAAGCCTAATGTGATCCGAACATCATCCGCCATGTTGACATTTTCATGTGACCTATGACGTTATAACAAGAGCGACAGGTTTATTTCAGGTTTAAATCTGTAAATATTTTGATGTTTCTTGTTGAATTTAAGTCTTGTTTTATCCCTCAAGCTTATAAATAACAAAAACAACAACAAAAATTCAGTTTTTGATGCATTATGATCATATGAATATTATGATTATTCAAAGATATTTAACCTTGTCATTGTGCTTTTTTTCTGCGTATGTCTCATACTTTGATGTACGCAAACCCATTATATGTATGTTTTCCTTTTTGTCATTATGATTGTTTATTGTTAAAGATACAACCATCTTTCCCTGATCTTGTATGCGATTATAAGTTGTGCAATAAATAAAAAAGAAAAAGATAAAAGGGACAGGTGCAGTAACACCTCATAGCATCAGTAACTCAACAACCCTACCTAGTACTGTTTTCCTCAGCCTTTGCAGTGTTTGCAATGTCTGCATAAAGGAGATATAGTGCAGCTGCTCGAAGATCTCGCCTTTGGAGAAGACTGCTAATGTAATTTGTTTTGTCATGAGAAGCCAAAGTGAATACATCTCGATTTTCAGTCAAGTAATGAATTAATGCATAAGTTAATTCAATAATTTTATTTTACTGACAACAGGAAGCATAAATAAATGAATAAAAGAATGAATAAAATTAACAATCACAATAAACACATACATATACATATACAAGTCAACAACCCATAAAACAAAGCTTTATTCAAACTTATTGCTCTAACAATTATGTATTTGCAGGTGGTGAACCCACATCCTACTGCCATCTCAACACAGCTGTGCCAGTTCTGCAGCTGACCACAGTGTCCACCTTCACCTGTCTGTGCCGTCCATCACGTCCCTCATTGCTGCAGTCAGACTGAATCTGATCATGGATGGGAAAGGGACATTGAGGCTGTCCTTGCCTGAGTGCACAGAGAGGATGAGGAAGACCATGATGATGCCGCCTGAGCCACACAATCTTGAAGCAAGAGCGGGAGAACATGTGGGGGACAATCTGGCTGCTGCTGTGTCTGTTCCAAACAGCTGCTGTGCCATGCTCTCCATGAGCACGACTACCTTTAAAACATTTAAACAGAGTAAAACTTGAAACTTTAAAGCTTCTGAAAATTGGGCTCTATTGACTGATGTTGTATGAACAGAAACCAGCAAACAGACTTGACCAAAATCACATCCTCAATGTCTTTTGACCTTTCTCTAGATGATCTCGCTGGCTCTGGGCTCACTGATGATGAAGAGACCACAGCAACATCTGGTCCAGATGAGGCAGTAATTTCCAGGATGCTGCTGTGGACTTCTCCATTCTCACTGCATGCAGCAGTCTGCAGACATTTCAGATCCTACAAAAATGCACAAACATACAAAAGCAGTCATTTTAACAACACAATGTCATTTGATTTCTGTATTAGAAGTAATAAAATGATCTTTCTTTATATTTTTGTTTCTGGTTTTCCCCCTTTTTACTCACAAATGCCGCCGTCACCTTGCCTTGCAGGTCCTGCTCCACCACAGAAGATCTGCAGCAAAGGCACAGGAATCAAGAATCAGAAAAGTGCTGTAATAGCTCTGTTTGAAATTAAAATAATTAAACTACAACTTAAGATTTAAAAGATGTTTAATTCATTTTAGTAGTATACTCACTCAAAGCCTTTTTCTTTGATGGCAGCATTCCTTTACCAGTCACTCTTTACTGGATAAACACACGTGTGTCTCATCTGTCCCTGTAACATCCAGACAAGAGTCAGTTACCTCTGTGATTTATGTGCTCAATGCTACATTTAAATGTTGAGGTAGTTGCTGATGTGTCGCTTTTTATCCAACACAAATGTTCCTCAATTTATCAACAGTACTAATAGACAAATAAAAGAGATAACTTATGTTTATTTACTTTATGTAGATGTGTTTATATTTACATTACTTATGTTCATATAAAGCAGTGTTGACAACATTCTACATAATAGCACAAATACATCACTCACTCAGATGTCTATTAGATGTGCCCATCTGCAATTCCTTTAGAACATTTTCCTGACACATATTAGACATTTAGTAATCGTCTTTAAGATGTATATGGTTTATGTAAATCCACTCTGGTGACGTATGTGTGTGCTAACTGGAGCTTCGCTGTTTGCTATACATAATAAAACGTGTTTTTACAGCAAAATCGCAAATATACTGTACTGTTTAGCGTTTAAACATTAAGCAATTCAACAGTTTGCTACAGTAGTTCAACAAATGCTTTAATTTCAAATTTCTTTAATCTCAAATTTTAACACAGGGAACCGTGTTTTGGTTTCTAATACTCACATTTGTAAACAGCCTCGTCGCTGTTCTCCATCACGTTTGATGATGATGTATCCTCTCCTGTGGACTCCTGGGATTGAAAAGTGTCCATCTGATGCACACTTCAGAACCTGGGCTGAAGCAGTAGGACATCTGGGCATTTCTCGCCTACTCTTTTATGAATACTGAGGTTTCGAACGTACTTCTTTCTAATTTAAAGATGCTTTATTTGTTTAATAAATGCAAACAATTCCTAAAAATATACTGTATGAGGTGATAATTTATAGACACCAGACAGATAATGATTTGTGCAACAGATGCTAATTTTCACAAAACAGGTAAATATTTACAAACACACCAATGCACACACCAATCTTTTAATGAATGCAAATCTTATAATTCAATTATGGTAAAATGTACAGATACAGTTAGCTACAAATAAGGTTACCAAATTAAGTTAATAAAACATACATTGAGTCCATAATGCAATTTCTGAGCATCTCTTTAACAGTCGCAAATAAAGAATACAAGTCATGTCCACAGCAAGCAATCTGAATAAAATCAAGTCTTCGAAAATGTGCAGTATTGAACATTTGAGTAGTTGTGTTTGAATGAAGAGATCGCCGTGGATTTTGATAACCACTGACGCTGAACCGCATAATCAACAGAAGAATGAAGCAATCTCTGCATTATATCTTGATGAATTTCCACACAGAGGTTCGCAATAATATAAGGAGGATGTTTTCTCTTGTCTTAGATATACCACTATCTGCTCTTTATTTTGAAAAACATTAATTATACATCTGAAGTAAAGGTCCTTGCACACTGAGTCCAAAATTTTCATATGCGTTTTTCCGGGTTTTTTTTCATATTCGTCATCCTTTCCTATCAAAATGCTTGCTACGGATGTGAAAACATAAAAAATCGAACCTGGTCCAAAATTTTTTATGATGGATGAAAGTTTCGGAGGCAGTGTGTAAACGTGATTGACACAATGTGAGGTCGTATTTATTTTTCAACGTGTGAAAATTTCGGAAGAAAAATTCGGACTCAGTGTGCAATGGCCTTAAGTATGCACACAATTGCATCGCCGAAGCTCACCGACGCCATCTTGTGCACCTAGCCAATTCTTGCTTACTCTTTTATGAATACTCAGGATTCAAATATACTCTTTTGCTTGCCTACTGCTTTTTGCCTACTATATAGTATGGAAGTATGCGGTTTCTAACACACCCGCGCTGTGATTGTTGATTGATTGATTAACTTTATTAATCCCAAAGGGAAATTCACACGTCACAGCAGCTCACCACAAGAAATAGATAAAAGAGAAGATACTGCACAATACGGTATTTCATACAGCCCCCTAGTTTCACTCTACACCATGTTATACAAATACAATGTAAAATAATACATCAGTCATCTAATATGACATTGATTATATAACCTAATGGCTGTTGGTAAAAATGACTTTTTATATCGTTCCTTATGGCATCGGGGCTGAATTAATATTGAGCTAAAAGTACTCACACATGCTTGAACTGTTCCATGAAAAGGATGACAATCTTGTTTTATTATACTGACCAATTTATCAGTCATTCTATCCTGTGCAATCACATCAATAGTGGGCAACACGCAACCCACCACAGAACCTGCCTTTTTTATCAGCTTATTGAGTTTATTCTTCTCCTTCTCTAACAATCCCCCTCCCCAGCAGGTGACAGCATACAAGATCACAGATGATACCACAGAATCATAAAAGGTCTTCAACAGTGCCTGACACACTCAAAGGATCTCAGTCGCCTTAATAAATGAATGCGACTCTGACCCTTCTTATAAACCTGTACTGTATTGTCAGACCAATAGAGCTTGTTAATGAAATATACACCCAGATAGTTATATGACGTGACAATCTCAATTTCTGACTCTTGTATATTCACTGGCATCACTTTGTGAGGATATCTACTAAAATCAACCACAATTTCCTTGGTCTTACTAGCATTAAGCCTAAGACCATTCGTTTCACACCAGTCCACAAAACTCTTTAAAAGCTCCCTGTATTCACTCTCATCATGCTCTTTTATACAGCCAACAATTGCAGAATCATCTGAAAATTTCTGGAGATTACAGTTTTTAGAGTTGTACTGAAAATCTGAAGTATAAAAAGTAAATAAAAACGGAGCTAAAACCGTTCCTTGAGGAACACCAGTGCTACACGTAACTACTTGGGGCACACAGTTATGCATCCTTACATACTGTGGTCTATTAGAGAGGTAGTCCATTAACCAACTGACCATACTCTGGTGTAATCCAGCATTTACTAACTTATTCTTGAGTAATACAGGCTGGATAGTGTTGAATGCACTAGAAAAGTAAAAAAATGTGATTCTAACGGTGTTACCTAAAGTCTCTAAATGACTTAGAGATTTATTTAAAAGATAGATAATTGCATCATCAACCCCAACACCAGTTTTGTAAGCGAACTGCAGTTTATCCTCAGCAGCACACAGTAACTGCTTAATATAATTTAAAACCAACCTCTCAAAAACCTTCATCAACTGAGCCGTTAAAGCTATTGGTCTATACTGTGAGAACTCAGTAGGATTAGTTTTCTTAGGGACTGGTACTACACACAATGTCTTCCATGAAACAGGTACCCTTTCTAAGCGCAAACTCAAATAAAAAATATAGTGAATTACCCAGCATATTTGATTAGCACAGGCTTTAAGAACTCCAGCACTAATACCATCAGGGCCTGCAGATTTCTTCTTTTTAATTCTCCTTAACCCACTTCTTACTTGTTCTATTGATACAACAAACTCAGGAACAGACTCACAAGTGGAAGAATAAGGTGATCTTAAAACTGAAGGAGGATCTAAATAGGAACTCTGCCATATACCATCTAAAAAGGACTATTGTAAATCACTAGATCCTCCATCAAATCTATTAAAAAATATATTCATTTCATCCACCCACGTTTGTCCACCAAAGGCAGTATATCCCTGTGCTCTATTTCCATTACCAGACATCCTGTTTAAATCACTCCATACCTCCCTCACATTCTTCTGTTGTAACTTTTGTTCCATTTTTAATTTATAACACTCCTTCCCCTCCTTAATTTTAACTGTTTAATTTGTGAACTGTGTTTTGACCTTTACTGCATGAGTGTGAACCTTACCAGGGAATTTAAAAAAGCTGTCGGATCCAGAGAATTTACCAAAAAAGGTAAACTGTCCTTCTCATGAAAACTAGGCATATCTAATGAAGAAATGCTCTAATGAAGAAAACAGTATATGGAGCTTTTTAATACTTAACTTTTCTGATCGAAAGGCTACTCTAAATATATTTAGCGATTTATATTTGAATGAAGACACAACGGGTGGTTCTTACCAACAACTGTTATTAAAATTTACAAATGGTAAATCTGAAAAACACATGCTGTTATTGAATCATAATCATAAACAAGCAAAGAAAAAATTAAGGAAAAAACTTCCCACAGTAGAAGTTTATACTGCCAGCTACAGAGCAACAATAAAGAGTACATTTCACAAACAACTACAAATAAACTGCAATTTTGTGAAATGTTTTAGTTGAAAAGTGTACATGTGCTATAAAATAAAGGGCACTTGTTTTGATGTTATTAGTTGTGTCTAAGGAGTGCACATAAATTTGGGGCCACTGTACATCCTGTAGTGAACTGAAATTACTCAACCTGTTTTTTTTTAACATCACAGAGAGACACTGAATTATTATACAGCACAAATCCAGCAAAGAGGGGTTCAGTGAATGTGGTGTTAGCACAGGTGTGTATAAATGTCTGAGTGTGTTTGTGTCAGAGATGCTGTAAAAGGACAGAATCCCGGCCGGCTCGTCCACATACACTCCTACTTTGTTTAGGGGAGGTGCTGGGGGAGGAATGTGTACTCCCACATTATCATGCCAGGCAATCAGTTTCTCCCCGAAGCAGCTCAGAATCCAGGATTTGTCATTGGCTCCGAACCTGCTTTCACAACCTTCTCCTTTCCTGCCGATTCCTTCATATGACACAACCATATCACCCAACCCGCTCCATTCAGCCTCCCAGTAACAGCGTCCAGACAGACACTCTTTACACAGAACCTGTGGAAGGCCATCAAATCTCTCTGGATTATCAGAATATGACACTGGTTCTGGATTACATATCAACTTCTTGTTGCCGTCTACAACAGAGAGACGATTGTGTGCCGTGTTTGGATCCAGTGTCAGATCACAGAAATCTGCACACAAGAAAAGAGAACAATTAAGACCACAAAATGTCTTCAAGAATTGCATTGGTCTTGGATCTACTTTTCAGTTCTACATAAATATTTTTGACTGCATGTACACAGTAAACATTTTATACTTGAGACCTTATTCTGGTCTTCCGTAAAATAGTGTCCTGTGAAGAAACGTATATGTAGACCTACATTTTAGGAGTTCTTCTCTACTCATGTTCTCTCCGCTGTGTTCCATGTTCCAGACTGTCGAAGAAAAAGAAAAGCAAGGGATAGTTCACCGAAAAAAGAAAATTCGGTCATTAATAACTCTCCTTCATGTCGTTCCATTTGTGTCCTGGGTTTGAAACGATATGAGGGTGAGTAATTGAAATTTTTGGGTGAACCTACCTTTTAACTATAATAAATTATATTTTGCTTTACTAGAGTATTTTTTGTAGTTTATCAGGGACCAAGCACCGAAGGTACCAAGACATTTATTCTATCTGTTACAGGCTACTCAGAAAAACTAAGCCCTCATCTAGCTACAATAAACTTTGTAGCCTTTAAGTTGATGAAAACTGTCAAGTGCTGCACTTACTTCCTCAGATGCAGCTGTTCTGAAGATGAACAAAACGCAGATGTCCGACAGTCAGTTTTTCCAAAAACCTCATTAACTCCATTTGAGCTTGATCTTGGTAAAATGTTATTAATATAATAACACATGCCAAATATGATGACAGTGTTTAATTATTCAAAACTATAGGGTTTTTCTAAGTTCCTGAAAAGTTGCGAGTTTGTATGTACAAGGTTTCCATCCAACAGCGACAAGATATATGATTTTAAAATTACCTCGGTTTCTCCAGTTGGCAGCTTCTTAGAAAGCAGCTTCACTCCTGAATCCTGAAGTTATTGTTAGTCAGGTCCAGTTCCTATAGACAGGAGTTTGATGATTGAAGAGCTGAAACAACATAAATCAGTGAACATACAGGCGGACTGTCTAAATATACAACACTGAAAGATGCCGTAATTGAGCTATAAGTATATGCCACACCCCTTGGTTACTGATGCTTTACAAAGCATTGCATAAGAATCAAGCAGAGCTTTCAGTGAGCAGTGCAACTTTCAGTAAAATGTGCTCATAAAGTGGTACAGATATATTGGATCTTTTTCTTACGTGTGCTAAAATCTGCTGTAACATGATTGAAAACTGAGACATAAAAAAAAAGAAAAGTATAGAAGTGAAGACAAAATGTCACATGATCCCAGATATGGAAGGTGGATGGGGGCCAAAACTCGTCAAATGGAACAGGTGAAATTTGGCCATGTCAACACACACTGTTCGTCAGCATTAACACAGCAATTTTGAGTGCTTTTCCTTTTTTGTATGCGTAGAAATACACATTCAGGCTATATTAACATGTCAGATTTTGCTGCATAAGACGCACAGTTTTACCATGTTAAGATGACAAATTTGAACGTGTCTCTCAACGTGCACACATTCTGGCCATGTTTAAACATGTAATACTTATAATTGTAAAACAGATTTACCATTCGATTTATTCACATATTAATCCTTTCTTTAGTTTATTGGGATATTGCTATACTGATATCTATTGTGTTAGAGTAAATTACTGTAACAATGTAAATTAAGACTTTTCCAGCTGAACTAATTAACTAAAAAGGACATGACAAATTGTTACATAAGATCACACTCAACTTACCAATGCATTATCCCTCATGAACAAATATAATGTCTGATGTTTGCATACGTGCATACCAGTGTACCATTACGACATCTTTCACGACAGTGTTGATTTCGTTGACAAATAATTTTCGTCAACATTTTCTTCACCAACAAAAACGAGACGATAATGAACTAAAACTCGTTTTGAATGGCAAAAACTATGATGAAAATCTATTGACATTTTCGTCAACGAATAAAAAACGAGAAAAAGATGGAGGGATGATTTGGGAAGAGATTCATTCAGAATGAATCTGCTGTGTGGGTTAGGAGGTTAGATGCGTATATATGAACCATCGGGACATAAGCTAACATACACTTGCTACACGACTCATAAAACCTTCAAAAACGTTATATCTCAGAGTAAGAGAAGAGCAAACATTTTGATAAATTTGACGACACAAGAGAGAACTCAATTCGGTCCGGTTTTCTGAGCGCAGACACCGAAGCATACACATAGAGAAAGCTTGTCTCACACAGCACACGAGTACTCTTTCGCGTCACATGAATGGAGAAATACACACAAAATTATATTGAATTGTCCGTTTTGACAAGTATTCACATAAATACAGTCGATTATGTCTTAAGTGAACGTAAACAGTAGGGAGAACGTGTATCAGTACATTGCATCCTTTGCATCGGTGCATTCGGTTTTAAAGGGATAGCAGCCTAATTTAGTTGCTATTGTCCGTGTCATTGATGTTAATCAAGCAACAAAAGAAAGACAGAAAATCACTCACTGCTCTTGACTGAATCATTTTAGTAGCCCTAATAAAGATTAATCTAAATATATTTATATAAATAAATATGTCTGATTTAAAGAATGAAGATTATGGTAAACAAGTTGTTATAAAGAATGCATAAGTAACCTATATAACCATTGGTATTTTATTGAAAAGAAGACCATGTTCTTGGTCGTTATGAGAAGTGGTTTTATTTCATTTTAATATAAAGGTATGTTGTGTGTCACCGAAATTAAATCTGTGTCTATCGTGATAAAACCTTAATATCAAACCTACATAATGAGTTTGGAAATTTTGGAGAAATGCTTAATAAATGCATTACACTGTAACTAAACCCATTAGATTTAGGGTTAGGGTTAATTTACTGTAGATTTAGTCGACTAAAATGTTATGATATTTAGTTCACTGAAACTAGATTAAAAACTAAAAACAATTCAGATGATTAAAATATGACTAAAATTAAACGGCATTTTAGTCAAAAGACTATGACTTAAACTAAATCAAAATTTGCTGTCAAAATTAAACTATTTCACAAATAAACATGATGTCTGATTTTTGTGTTTGTACTGTATATACATTCTGGCCATGTTAAGGTGTCAGTTTTTGCAGCATTTCTTTAGTATGTGTACAGACACACAGTTTTACCATGTTCAGACGACAAATTTGAACGTGTCTCTCAATGCGCTCACATTCTGGCTTTGTTTGAACATGTAATACTTATAATCATAAAGCAGATTTACCATTAGATTTATTCACATATTAATCCTTTCTTTAGTTTATTGCGATGTTGCTTAACTAATATCTACTGTGCTAGAGTAAATTACTTCACAAAGTGAATTAAGACTTTTCTACCTGAGAAAGAATATTAAACTAATTAACTAAAGAAGACAAAACATGACATACGACTGACATCACACTCAACGTACTGATGCATTATCCCTCATTACAACATCTTTCATGAATAAACATGATGTCTGATGTTTGTATATGTAAATACCAACATACTATCATGTCACATACAGCAATTTCAATACCATCATGTCAAATACAGCAATTTGATTGGCTGCTGTGCATGTTGTTGCATTAATGAGGACAAGCTATGCATGCTGACACTGTCAAATTTCACTCATTCCATTCAAAGATTTTTGGCCCCATCTGCCTTCTATAGGCCACTGCTGATGACCAAATTTGGAGCAAGAGTCTGTGCAGTAGTGATCGTGAGGTGAAGCTAAGTTTTCCATTTGTGCCCCAAACTCCTTCCGACTCAAACATAAGCACACCTCCTAAAATTTTAGTAGCCTAGCTGCTCCAATTTTGATGTATGCTGATTGTACAATCACAGTTATGGAAAAATAAAAGTAAAATTTAAAACTTCACTCTCCTCCGAAAACTCTGTGCTGGTGCCTCCGTGACTACTTCACTCAGAGAAACTGTCAATCACAGCTGTCAATCATTGGCACATCAGTTTTCATAGCATCAAATAACTAACTAAAACCAAACTTAGAAAAATCAACACTTCAACACATCAGAGTGCTAAGAACTACCTAAAATAACAAACCATTTTTAGGGGGAAAAAATATTTAGGGCCAGTTTTACTAACAGTTTGTGCCTGCGCAAACCGTCTTTTGGTGTTAAAATAGTACTGTCAGGAGGTGACAGTACAGAGGATGTGCCGCAGAGAACAGAGAGCGTGAGGTAGAAGGGAGAGGATTTTTTACACACGTATTAATATATTTGGAATGCCAGATAAACACATTATCCGAACATATCATTTGCCAAGCCATGTTATTTTTTATTTGCTTCAGGAAATAAAAGAGGACTTGGAACCCTCAACTAGGAGTCATGCAATACAAGGTCTATCGCAACCCTTAATTTTTTTGGCCTCTGGTTCTTTTCAACGTATTGTGGCTTCTTTATTTCCTTATTCTTTATTTGCAACTACGCTAATTTGCGCTGTGCTTGGTATGGGCCTATTGCGTTGGTCGATGTGTAAATGAAATGTTGCATCTGTGTTCTTTAATTTGCGCAGTTGTTAGTAAATCACCCGCAGAAATTACCACACCCATTCGCGCAGTTTTGGGATTGCGCTAATTTGCCCTGTTTAGTAAATCTGGCCCTTAAAGTGTAATTTGGTTTGTCGGTTTGGCTCACATCCCTTTCATTTACATATACAGTAGAGGGAGCGGTTTATGATCTTTACTGCAGCCGGCCACCAGGGGGTGATTAAAATGTTTTACCTTTACTTTTCAGGACATTTGTGGCACACTCTTATTTTTTTGTTATCAACAATTTTATATTTTCATTTTTTTACAAACAACACAACATAACATCCAAAATAAAACAAAACAAAACAAAACAAAACAGCAGACACATACTCAACATCTAAAAGTTAAATCAAAAGGGAGGGAGAGAGGGAAGGACAACAAGAACACAAAAGTCACTCCTTTAAATAATCACGTACATTCAGTAAAAAACCCTGCCAAGCCTCAATGGTTGAAGGCCTGGCCCCACCGACTCGCGCCGTTGTACATTCACATGAGACAATGTGCAGGAGGCTACGGATCCAATATGCCTCTCTACACATGTGTGGTGTAAACCAGTTCTGAATTATTGTCTTCTTCACAGCTGTAAAACCAGCAAACAACATTCTCTTTTGCATTGAACTAATACAGAGATCAGAATCATCATTAAGAAGACATAAACTTGGGTTAACAGACCAATCAATTCGCAGTAATGATGACAAAACCAGGTTTACATGTGTCCATAGACTGATGATGACAGGACATTCCCAAAAAATATGAAGAAAAGTACCTGATGATGTAGTGTTACATATATGGCAGTTCAAATTTGACTGCAGTTTCATTTTAAATCTTTTGTAAGGAGTTATGTATACTCTATGAATGACTTTGAAGTGAATAAGACAAGAGATTAGACCACACTCTCTCCCAGTCGACAGATAAATTAAGATCAGATAATTCCCTATTCCAAATAGTTTTAATAGAAAGAGGTTTTGTAATACAATCAATAATTTTACTATATATTAAGGAAACAGATGGCCGACCAGCAGATGGTGCAATCCAGTCCCGCATAGGATGAGAGGAAATGGAAGAAGACCAAGGAACGCCATACGCTTTGAGAGCAGAACGTAATTGAAACAAAATATGCAGATGCTGGTAGACAAATTTTGGCTCTCAATGCCTGAAATGAACAGAGGCCCTGGTTATCATACATATCACCGCACGTGTTCACACCTAAAGAGGACCAAGAGGGTTGGACAAATGGACGATTTCCACATACAAAGTTCAAATTGTGCCATAAAGGTGTACTGTTACAGAATTTGAAGGGTCCACCTATCCGACGTTCAACCGTTTTCCAGATTCCAGAGTTAGCCACGACCGGACCAAATTTATAAGTATCCCCTTTTTTTCCTGTGCCAGTAAATAAAATATCTTGAAGTCTATTTGGTTTAACCTTGTCAGCTTCAATCACCCTCCATGAAACTGTAGATTGAGGATCAACCCAATTATGAAGGGCCTTAAGCTGGAACGACCAATAATATAATTCAAAATTTGGTACAGCCAGTCCTCCTGCGCTATTAGGATGTTGTAATGTGGTAAGTTTAATTCTGGGACATTTATCATTCCAGATAAACTTAGAAATTATGGAGTTGATCTCCTTAAAGTAACCTGGAGGGGGAGAAAGTGGTAGCATAGAGAAAAAAAAATTAAATCGAGGTAACAAATTCATCTTAACAGTGGAGATTCTTCCTTGGAGAGAGACTTTAAGATTCTTCCATCTTTGAATGTCATTTTTGACCTTAACGAAAATGTTATTAAAATTGTCTCTGGCAATCTTATGAATGTTTTTATATATGGTAATGCCCAAATAGATGAAAGATTCCTTAATAGGGATAAATGAGGGAATAGAAAAATTAACCTTAACATTGTTAATTGGCATTAAAGCAGATTTATTTTATATCCTGATAGGCTACTAAAATTATCAAATTCCTTAATTACACTAGAGACTGAAACATCAAAGTGGTCTAAATATAGAATAATATCATCAGCGTATAATGAAATACAATGATTATGGTCATGAATCTTAATCGATACTTCAGATTTCCTGATGGCTTGTGCTAAGGGTTCGAGAGATAGACAAAACAATAAGGGGGAAAGTGGACACCCCTGTCTCGTTCCCCGCTGTAAAGGGAATGAGGGGGAAATAATATTACCAGTTATGACTGATGCTGCAGGTGAGTGGTATAATGTCTTAATCATAGAAACGAAGTGTTCACCGAAGCCGAAACATTGCAGAACCGCCCACATATAATTCCACTCTAGCCTGTCAAAGGCTTTTTCTGCATCAAGTGAAAAGACCGCACAAGGTGTTGGGTGGGAGTCCGCATAGTCAAGAATATGTAGGAGTCGACGCATATTATCAGATGCATTGCGCCCCTTGATGAAACCAGTTTGGTCCTCCTTGATCAGACTGTGAATTACCTTCTCCAAACGAGAAGCAAAAACTTTAGCATAGATTTTTAGATCACATGGGATAAGCGAAATCGGTCTGTAGCTGGAACAATCTAAAGGATCTTTCCCTTTTTTAAGAAGTAATGAAATCGGTGATGTTTTTTGATCTCTATGAAATGCCCCATGTTCAATTGCAAAATTAAATGAGTTAAGCATAAGTATCCCTACCAAATCCCAAATTTCTAAATATAATTCAGGGGGGAGACCATCTAGACCCGGCGATTTGCCCTTTTGAAGGCTTTTTAGAGAGACGTGAAGTTCCTCCAAACTTAATGGGGCCTCCAAAGATTCTTTATCCATCTGTGAGATCCGAGGCAGTTCCAATTTATCTAAATACTGCTTACAAATTGGTTCATCAAAATCTGTTTCGGCTTTATACAGATTTGTGTAAAAATCTTTAAATATGTCATTAATTGTGACAGGGTTCGTAGTGACCTGATCATCCAATGATTTTATTGCGCTAATATATGCCTTAGACTCGCATTCTTTCAACCTAAGGGCCAATAAATGACTAGGTCTCTCTGATTCAAAATAATATTTTTGTCTAGTCCTATGTAAAATAAATTCTGCCTTTGAGTGTGAAAGTAAATCATATTCTTCTTTTAAAGAGGACAGCTGTGTAGCCTGTTGCTCAGTAAAATGTTGTTTTTGTAGATTTTGTAATGATTGGATTTTATTGTCTAATTGTGTAAACTGGTGAGTTCTCGCTTTGGCAAGAGTAGAAGAGAAAGATATACAGAAACCTCGTATAGCACACTTAGTCGTTTCCCACAGTATTTGAGGATCCACATCAGAGGGCATATTAATTTCAAGAAAGTCCTTAATATATTCTTTTAGAGAGGTAATAAAAGTCTGATTACTTAATAAAGATATGTTAAAGCGCCATCTAGGGGACTTGGCTTTGACATCGGAAAGAGGAACACTGCACAACATAGCAGAATGAGCAGATAATAAAATTGGTAATATAGATATAGAGGAATTAGATGCAATTAAAGATGGGCTTAGAAATATGTAATCTATCCTAGAGAAAGTCTTGTGTCTATTAGATAAAAAAGTGAAGTCCTTAGCTTTAGTGTTCTGAATTCTCCATAAATCGATTAAGTTGAGCTCAGTGATAAATTTATTCAATAATTTAGAGGATGGATTGGCTGTTGTATCAGATTGAGACTTATCTAAAGCAGGACTTATGACAGCATTAAAATCACCACCCACCATTAGAGGGCAATCAATCTCCTCAAGTAAAGTTTTGGAAATCTGTGTAAGGAATGCACTGTCTGTCTCATTCGGACCATAAATAGAGACCAATGCTAACCTATTATTATATATTTTGCATCGGATAAAAACAAATCTACCCTTCTCATCACTACCAAGGTGTTCAATTGTTAAATTTAACTTCCTGTTAACAAGGATAAGCACCCCCTTAGTTTTATTTTGAGCGCAGGAAAAAGCTATTAATTTGTAATACTTATTCTGGAAACGTGCCACGTCAGATTGTTTTAAATGTGTCTCTTGTATTAAGGCACAGGAAATAGATTTACGGTGTAAATATTCTAATACACGGGTTCTTTTAACAGCAGAATTTAAACCATTCACATTCAGTGATAAAATATTTAAAGTATGCATTGAATATTCATAATCCCAAGATTGTACACAATAAATGCAAAAAACAAAAAAAACAAAAAACAGAAGCACTTCCATTCCGTAAATAACCCGTAAACACTGATGTGCATTTTAGATACCAAACCTCCTATATGAAAAATCCCTTTAGAAATAATGTAAAATAGATAAAAGCATAAATGTCTGCTGTAAAAAACAAAAACAACATAAAAATGTGAACAACCGACAACCATAAACAAAGAACAACTCAGACCGCACATTACCGAGAACATAGGTCTGACTGAGCAACAAAAAACGGTGATAGGTCGTGACCGATCCACTCCAACGCAAGACATGTCTCCCGAAAGGCTCACACAGCCAAAAAAAAAAATATTTTTTAGTAATTAAACCTACTCTCCATTAGTCCCCTCCAAAACAGAAAAATGGAGTGTCAGTCTTACCAGCAAAGAGATCGCTGCACCGGATAAACAAGGACAACATCCCAGTATAAGAGAAGAAAACGCAAACAAATAGGTTTAGCAAGCATCCATGGCCATCCTGCTATCATCCCCTTCTGGGCAGCTAGGGCCAAGTCCATCCCGGCCGTCACGCCCCTCCCGTGGAAATGGAGAAACAGCGGCCGCTGCTCCCCCGTCGTCCCCCCGCAGAGCTGCGGCATAGGACTTCTGCTGAGACATGGAACTGATAAAATCCTCCGCTTTCTGAGGGGAATCGAAGCTTCTCTGTTCTCCTTTGTGCCGTAGCTTAATCACCGCTGGATAGATGAGGAAGGGCTGGAGACCGAGTGCTGTCATCTTCTTCAAAACCGGACCAAATGCCTTTCTCCTGATCGCTGTAGCCAGACTAAAGTCAGGAAAAAACAGCAGTGTGACATTGTTCTGTGCGCACTTCACCGGATACGCCTGCCGAGCACCTTTCAGGATATCTGATCTGTCATGCCATCTCAGTACACGGAAGATGAGAGTGCGCGGCCGATCGGAGCCCCTCCCTCCGTCATACACGCGATGCGCCCGATCAATCTCAATGTCACGGCCCTTCAAGGAAGGAATCCACTTGGAAAGATTAGCTCGGAGGAAACTAGCTGCATCTGGACCCTCCATCCCTTCTGGGAGTCCCACCAATCTAACATTGTTCCGCCTGCACCGGTCCTCCATATCTGTCATCTTCTCGGTGAGTCGCTCCAGCTGATCCTTTAAGTCCGTAACTGTTCTCTTATCTTCACGCGCCGCTGCCTTTACAGAATCAACGCGGTCACGTGTCTGCTTCGTCTCGGTAGCTATGGCCTCAAACTCCTCTCTTAGCTCTTTAACAGACTTATTGGTCGCTAGTATGTCCTCACGCAATTCGCGCAATGCTGGAATCAGCACAGAGTCCATTGCATCTCTTACTGCCGAGTTCACAACCGAATTCAAAGTGCTTTGGTGTTCTTTAAATGCTAGTTCAATGCGGCTAGCAATAGCACTGTCGAGGTCTTCACTGGAGATGGCTGAATCTCTGAATTTTTTATTCATTGGCGATTGCTCAATCTCCCTTTTCCGATCTCCTTTGTCTGCCTTAGCACTCATGATGGGTCTAATGCAGAGTGGTTAAAATTTCACTGACAGGATCGTGAAATATTTGGCAAAGTGAGCGGAGCGAAAAACTAAGCCTGCATCACCGTCGAGGGGTCACGTGATCCTCGGCACACTCTTATTTGAGAAACTGTGTATCATTAAAGATTTAAGATTCCAGCTTCAATATTAGACTGCTGCTTATAATAGGCCTACAACTCTGCAACAGTGACAGTAATTTCTTAATTTATGTCAGGAGTGCACAATCAACATGCAAAATCAGTAGTTAAGGCATTATGTATAGAATAACAACACACATTTGTATTCAGTCATGTCTGCTCCAGTTTATTTACATTCAAAGTAATCCGCTAAACAGCATCCATAGGGCTTACAGTCAAAAAGTGTGCATATTAGAAGAAATAGTGATATACTTACATGCTTACATGTAAATATTTCTTTAGACAGATTCGTGATTCCTATTCATTTTCCACTGAATTATGCCTGCTGATGAGCAGCTTCCAGTGCTGTCTGCCTGTTTTCTCTGCTGCAATCATTGACTCAGAGGAAGTTAATTTACTGCACACATTCCACTCATCTCATATTACATGCTCATAATGCCTCATCTCTTCCCATGATGAAGTTACTTTTGCTTTCTGTCTTTGTACATAACTAAGTGCTAAAAGCTTGCAAAAATACACATTTTTATACAAAAAAAGACTACTGAAAATTGACTCTTAAAGTCAGATGGTGTCTCCACCAATCGCATAATATATCAGATAAGTGATCACACATCAGGCCAATTAGAGAATTCAATAAATTGATGAAAGCATCCCAGTACCCCTACTACAGTTTGTAGTGTGCTCTTACACTGTATCTGAAACCACTTTACATGTTTCTTTAAATTCAATTATTAACATATTTTCAATTATTAACATTTAATTATTGTAGGTTTGTATCATATTCTGAGATTGCATTTCACTGTTTTTATTCATGTTGAGGAACACTGAATCAGTTTTTTGAAAGTGAGATGAGTAAATGCTTGTTCAAATTTAGTCTAGATCTAGTAGTAGCTAGTAAGCATCATGTTTACACAGTGAACTCAATGACTCTGCACTTACTCCTGATTTACTGATTTACTGACTCTGCACTTACTCCTCGTTACTGATGGCCTCCAGAGCTCTCAGAACCACCATGGCCTCCGTTGTCTGTCTCCGTTGTCTTGTCCCCGTCCTGTGTTCCTGTCCGTGTTTGTCCTGAGGGGCCTCCAGAGTGCCCATCCCCCCTCCCCCCGCTCCCCGGTGGAACTGTTACGGCGTGGGACACACCTTCCGGGAGGGGGGAGTTATGTCAGGGTTCTGTTGTGTGTGTCATCTGTTCCTGCCTCTTGTGTCCATATATGGTTTGTTACCTGTCCTTGTTTCATGTCATTATGAGTTAAGTATGTTCCAGCTGTGTTTGTCTCCTTATGTGTTAATTACCCTGTGTATATTAGTCCTGTCTTTTGAGTTTGATTTCGTCTGGTCTACTCGTTACTCCCGGTGTATCTTGTCTCTCAGCCTTGTCTTGTCTTGCCTTGTCTGCATTAAATACTATTATTTGAGTTTACATCCTCGTCTGCGTGCCCTTGTTCCTCCCTGCTGTGTGCACCGTGACACATATATGGGTAACAGAGAAATTATAACTACAATTAGATTCAAGCTACACAATTAATGAGAATAATACAACACGTTTACTTAAACGTCACTATCAATCACCACTGAGCATTTGTAATAACTTCTGACTGCGATCCAATGTGGATTTTGGTCAAATGATGAGGCAGAAATATATTGTTAGTAACACTTTAGAAGAATTTTGTGGGGAAGATACGCAATTACAACTTTTGTGGGGCGTGAAAAAAAAGTAATGTAACTAGTAGTGTAACTAATTACTGTTGCCAGAAAGTAATAAGTAACATAATAATATTACTTTTGAAAGTACTAGTAAATAAATTACATTATTTGAGTAACGAACTCAACACTGCATACAATGTCCTGGAGATATGCATGTTCATTCATAGAAGGTTTTCTATGAATGAATGGGGAAGAGTCCATTTTATGGGCATTATGTGTCTTTCCTATGGGGAAATGGAGTGAGAGTTGCTCTGCATTCCATTAAGCCATAAACTATGTAATCTGCCTGAGGTTTCCTTGCTGCCATGATAACCAGTATCCTGTGGGGTCGTTCACAGATATCCCAGCACCTAGTCCGATTGTTGGGTGAGGGGGTCTGTTGGATTATTTGTTAAATATAACAAATAATAATGTGTCTGATTTGTCCATCTGTTACACGTCCAGTTTTTATAATCACTGTCAACATGAACATGCATATATATTTATCTATTATAAAAAATATTTAAAATGAAGGACACATGTTTTGACATTTTTAATTGTGTCTCATAAGACCAAATACTTTTTGGGGCCACTGTATATCTTGTAATTATTCATCCTGTTGTTTAGAATCACACAGAGACACTGAAGCGTTATAAAGCACAAATCCAGCATAGAGGGGTTCAGTGAATGTGGTGTTGAATGTGGGTAAGTGTCTGAGTGTGTTTGTGTCAGAGATGCTGTAGTAGGTCAAAATGCTGGCCGGCTCGTCCACATACACTCCTACTTTGTTTAAGGTAGGTGCTGGGGGAGGAATGTCTATTCTCTCATGTTTATGCCAGGCAATCAGTTTCTCCACAAAGTAGCTCACAATACAGGATTTGTCATTGGCTCCGAAACTGCTGTCATCACCTTTTCCTTTCCTGACGATTCCTTTATGACACTGCCATATCACCCAACCTGCTCCATTCAGCCTCCCAGTAACAGCTTCCAGACAGATGCTCTTTACACAGAACCTGCTGAAAGCAGACAAATCTCTCTGGATGATCAGGATATGACATCGGTTTTGAATTATATAACAACTTTTTGTTGCTCTGTAAAAGAGAGAGATGATTGTGTGCCGTGTTTGAAGCCAGTGTGAGATCACTGAAATCTGCAACAATCCACAAAAAGCAAGAACATTAATAAGACCACAAAATATACTGAAGAATCAATTTACTTTTTGGTTCCACAAAAATATTTTTGAATGCATATACACTGTTAAAACATTTTAGACTTGATTCTGGTCTTGTTTAAAATGGTGTAGCGGGAAGAAAATATGTGCAGACCTAGATTTGTGTAGTCCTGCTTTAATCATGTTCTCTCCCCATGATCCAGAATGTCAAAGAAAAAAAATGTGCCATAATCTATTCATCTGACTCATTAAAAAAGTGAGAAATAAAAGTCTTAAAAATACAATGCAAAAAATAAATAAAAAATTCAACAAAAAAATAAAAGTAAATAATAATTAAATAAATAATATTTTGCTGTCCATCCTTTACTAGACAATTTCTTTTGTACTTTGCTAGGAGTAAGGTTGCAAAAAAGTGGAACATTTCAGAAACTTTACAGAAATTTTAGAAACTTTACAGGATTTTTTTTGGAAACTTTAGGGAATTTTTAGAAACGTTCAGGTTTGACTGTAGTAATAATAATTAAAAAACTGACACTTCAAATCAACATAAAAAATAAAAAAAAATAAAAAAATAAACCTTTACAAAAGGTTGTCTTTGAGAATGTCTAAATATATATCTAAACCCACAACTTAATAAAAATAAGTATTTATGTCTAAAAACAATTAGTGAATTTATAGGCCTTTTATATAGAGCTATATAGGAATCTAGTGGCTAAACCATAGAATTGCATTTGTTTTTCTTATTTTACTCCACCAGATGGCACCAATTTGGCTTAAAAAAATTGGATTTTAAAGGCATTGACTCTGTTTTAACATGAAATACTGCATTAATTGAGAAGAAATATAATTATTTATTTATTTTTAATATGTATTATTTTCAATGGGAAGAAATTGATCATAATTATTGCATAAATATTAATTAGTGCCATGAAATTATCCCAAAATACTAAATAAAAAAACATATATATTATTGAACAAAAATATATTACATTTATTGGAGGAGGGGGGAGTAAAATTTTAGGTATCCAGTCACTTTTGAACGTGAAGATCACAAGCGTGACTCCCAAATAAGGAGCACCAGAGGGATAGTGGACACTTTGGGGACTGCCGCCAGCAGGACCAGTGTCTGAAGCACGTATGAAAAAACTCCAATCCTATTGGTCCATGTAGCCCATGACATCTTTGGCGGGCACCCAGAAGTATAAAAGGGCACCTTTTTATGCCTTTTATACGTCACCAACTTTTGTTGTCTTCGGGAGCTGTCTGTTTGTTCAGCGTGTGTGAAGTATCATCCTGGTGAGTCGAGCAGCGCTTTAGGGAATGTGTGCCTCTGTGTTTGGATTTTAACACTTGAGGGCATTTTCTGACTTTTGCGTTATTGTTTTTAGCGAGTCGTTTTTAGCTCCAGGTGTGCGAGATCACGGGCGGAGCCATATTCAGCTTGGCTGTGCCTCTCTAATTTGCATATTATCGTGTGTGGAGAGTCTCGTTGAGTGTCGATGTATTTAGATACTCTGTGGAGTGATGCTTGTGAGCTTTCTCCTCCAGGGTGTTTTAGTGACCTAGATATGTTTGGGGGTTTCCCTCGAAACAGCTGCTGGGTCGTGTGTCACTCAGTTTTCTGCTGCCGATGCTTGATAGCGTTTGTGGCCATGATGCTCATGGTGTGGCATCTGTAGGTAGACTGGCCTTCCGGGCTCCTTTGACATATCCATCGAGGTGGTGGTCTGTTAGCTCAGGTAGGTATGGGCATGGTTGGTGACCTTCGGGAGTATAATTCTCAGCCGGTTAAGGTCCTCTTTACCTCTGAGGGGTCTGGCCCATCATGATCTGAGGATCATAGACAGGGCTAGTGAGCCAGTATTCTCCTGCTCCTTCCCCCTTCGGGAGTCAAGCGCAGAAGATTATACCTCGCTCCTCCTACAGAGCATTTCCAAGCAGGTGGTCCCCCTGAATCCTGCCTGCTAAGTATGGGTTTTTCCTCCCTTTTTGTTAGGGGTTTTCAAGTGGATGGCCCATTGCTTTGGAACATATTTGTTTGAGGACAGCTGTATCCCGAGCTGAATTTGGGGAATGTCCCTTCCTGTGTTAGCTGGATGGGTTTAGGAGTGGCCTCCCCAGGTCTCTGAGTATTTTTAAGTGGGTGGCCCCTCTGAATCCTGCATATTAATTTTAGGCTGAGTAGACTGTTCCCCTGCCTCAGGGCTTTTAAGTGGACAGCCCCTGCTCAGAGTGTAGCTGTCTGTGGATAGTTATGCTCCAGCTCAAACTTACTTTGCTATAGAATATAACGGTCTGAGGGCAGCAGTGTTCCAGCCTGGTTTCTATGACTAGGTTGGGTTCCCCTTGGCACAAGCTCTCTCCAGTAAGTGCTAAATCCTTGTCTAGGAAACTGCTATTTGAGGATAGCTGTGTTCTAGCTCGGAGACTGCTCCCTTTATTAGGGTATTTAAGTAGTAGTCTCCTTGAGCTTCTCGCCTAGACTGTGCTGTCTCCCCTGTTTGGGTTTTAAGTAGTGAGTGCTGTCAATCATTTAAAAAAATAACTAATTAATCACTCATTTTTTTCTGAGATGAATCATGATTAATCCCACCTAACATTAATGTTTTTAAATATACTTTTATATTGCAATAATTTTGCATTCAATCTACAAAATTAATGTAGAAACAACATAAAGACAGTATATTTTTTAATATTTGTCATCTCTATTATATTATTATAATATTTGGCATCTCTATTATGACTGAAGGGGAGTATCATTGATACCAATACTACTGATGTCTCTAGGAAATAGTTTTTTCCCACTAGTATTTAACCATTGACTATATGTAATGTCGACTATACTAACATTACAGTATAATTGAGAGCTATTAATTTTAACTGGGATATTATGTGCACAGTTGGATGGTTGGAACTCAGCTGGTCTAATTCTTCTGTTAGAAAGAACTGCAGCTACTCCAGAGTGAACATGTCCAATCTCAATATTTATTGGTTTGTGTGGATATGCACAGAAATGTGTGGCTTGGAATTATTAACGCACAGCAATACCTGTCACGGTGCACACAGCAGGGAGGAACAAGGACACACAGACGAGGACGTAAACTCAAAATAATAGTCTTTAATGTTGACATCAGGGCAAGACAGGGCAGGACAAGGCAGACAGGAAACACCGGGAGTAACGAGTAGACCAGACCAAATCAAACTGAACAGACAGGACTATAAATACACAGGTAAATCATAGATAATGAGACAAACACAGCTGGACACGAATTAACTAATGATCACACTTAACAAGGACAGGAAACAAACCAAATATGGACACAAGAGGCAGGAACACATGACACACACAACAGAACCCTGGCATAACTCCCCCCACCCGGAAGGCGTATCCCACGCCGTAACAGTTCCACCGGGGAGGGGGGTGGGTGCTCTGGAGGCCCCTCAGGACAGACACGGACAGGACCACAGGACGGGACCTTCAGAGCGGAACAGATAACGGAGGCCATGGCGGAGTTGGGAGCTCTGGAGGCCATGGCGGAGCTGGGAGCTCTGGAGGCCATGGCGGTGCAGGGAGCTCAGGAGGCCATGACGGTGCAGGGATCTCAGGAGGCCATGGCAGGTGGTCCTTCATGGCCGTGGCCTCGTCCCTCGGCCAGGCCACTCCAGCCGGAACCCATCTACCCCCCCCCAAAAAAAAAAATCCCTGGGGAAGTTAGGGGGTATCAGGAGCCCTCCGGGGCTAGACAGACAGGACAAGACAGGGACAGGACAGCCCTCCGGGGCTAAACAGACAGGAACAGGACACCCCACCGGGGCTAGACACACAGGAACAGGAAGCCCTCCTGGGCTAGCTCGGAAGCTGAGGCTTCTTCTGGGCATGACAAGGAGTCAGGGGCCCTGATTTGCTATGCTTGTCAGAAACGTGGCTGACAGAATCATCACCAAACACTGCATATCTGGTCCCGGGATATAAAGTCTTCAGAAAGGATCGAAAATTTGGGAAAGGTGGTGGACTGCTTATGTACGTGAAAGACTGCATTAAATGTAAGGAAATTGAATTCAATACATTAGTGGATATAGAATATATTGCTGTAACAATTGTTTTATCTCCATGTATGACATTTACTGTAGTGGGCATATATAGACCGCCTTCATCAAATAGTATGTTCTATGATCATCTGAGAAATCTTTTGAAGGGTTTTGATCGAAATAGAGAGTTAATTTTGGTTGGAGATTTTAATATAAATTGGAATGAGAAGTCAAATAGGAAAAAACTTCAGGAGATAGTAAGTCATTTTGACCTCGTACAGTTAATTCAGGACGCTTAAAGTATGGCTTAAGGAAAATCAAATATGTGATCATTGACTTGATTTTTTATTTAGATGTGATATATAGTATGTGTTGTACTGTTTTTGATTGAACTTGGTAATTTTGTAACAACATCCTGCCCAGGGACTGCAGATGCAAATTAGCTTTATAGCTAACTCTGGCACAGCTGTTTTGTTGTGCATTGTCCCTGTATAAATAAATGAAAAAAAAAAGACTTAAAAAACATGACTCTGGGGACATGGCACGGCATTCCTGGCCGTGATGTGGACTGGATCCACGGGGCTAGGGTTAGCGGCGACTGGCGGGCATGAGTCAGCGGCGATCCGGCGGGCATGAGTCAGCGGCGATCCGGTGGGCTTGAGTCAGCGGTGGGCCGGCGGGCATTGAGTCAGAGGCGGGCCGGCGGTCATTGAGTCAGAGGCGGGCCGGCGGGCTTGGGGGAGCGGCACCCTGGGAACCAGAGAACCAGCCGGCGGGCTTGGGATAGCCACAGCCGGCAGCGGACAAAACACAGGAATGAAAATAAAAACTAGAAAAAATGAACAAAACAAAACGAGGTGAATGGGCGCCGCTTATGGTCAGGTCTGGTCTTCTGTCACGGTGCACACAGCAGGGAGGAACAAGGACACGCAGACGAGGACGTAAACTCAAAATAATAGTCTTTAATGTTGACATCAGTGCAAGACAGGGCAGGACAAGGCAGATAGGAAACACCGGGAGTAACGAGTAGACCAGACCAAATCAAACTGAACAGACAGGAATATAAATACACAGGTAAATCATAGATAACGAGACAAACACAGCTGGACACGAATTAACTAATGATCACACTTAACAAGGACAGGAAACAAACCAAATATGGACACAAGAGGCAGGAACACATGACACACACAACTAGGGATGGGTACCGAAACTCGGTATTTAATCGGTCTCGGGGCTAAATTATGAAAGACCGGAGTATCGATAAGCTCTGACGTTATCGGTTCTGCTGTCGGTACTGGAGAAATTATGAAAACACACATTTATTGTTGCTACATATACACATTATCTTGCAAATTCTATCTCGCCAGAGTTGCCAGCTGTTTTATATGCAATAATATTCAAACATTTGTCTATGATGCATTTTTGCTATTCGTAATTCAGAAGCAAGATCGCGCTCACGTGGAGGAGCTTCAGGACGCGCAACATGAAAGCCCTGTTTAATTATGATAGAATAGAGAACTAACTATTAAAACATATGCACTTTATGCCTGTGGCTGTTATATTAAGCTAAGTTTATTTATTTATTTTTGATTTTGGCTTCTAAGGATTATAGCCGCGTTTCTTCTAGCACAACTTCCATCCCTTTACAGCGGCGCGCATTCGTTCCTCCCTAACCAAAACTTAAAGTCTGAATCAGCTCAATCGGTGATTGTTGTAAAATGCCGTCTTTACTGTTGCTAAATTGCGGGACATGTTTGATAAAACGTTGAAAGCACAATCCGCACAAGAGACGCTGCTCCCCAGGCTGAAATGTGTGTGTGTGCCTGCGCGGAGCGCTCCAAAACGGACAGGCAAATTACAGTTTGAGCTTCGGGCGCGTCCAAACGATCAAATACACACAAAAATATGTCACAATGGCCAGCTACGAGAGTATTCACTTAAACAGTTTGTCTTAAGTGCACCAGAACTGTTCGGAGAAAATCCGATGTGTGTCAATATATTGCCTTAAAGTGACAGACTGGCGCTTCAATGTTAATCAAAGAAAAAAATGCAAAGAGAAAATCACTCACAGCTCTTAATCTGAATAACGTTATAGCTTTAATAAGCATTAATCTATCAATACATACAGTGAAAACTATGCAGTGTGCATTTACATTTGATTACTTTTAGATTTCTTTTGTAGGCTATTACTTGCCTGAACAGTAATGTTAGTAGACCTTCATGGAAAAATTAAAGCACTGTTTATTTCATTTAAATTGTATATTTGTTTTATTGTATTTGTCAGTTTGTTTTTACTTTGTTTCTTTGTTAATATTCTTACTGTATCTTATGTATATAAAACACTAAAAATGCCTGCACACTGGTGCATTTACAAATTGATGTTTTATATTAATTTAATTAAATATTTATTTTACATTTCAGAATATAAAGTAATGTTAATTCAGCTCCTAATTTGTTATAATATATATATATATATATATATATATATATATATATATATATACACAGTATAACAAAAAGTACCGATAAGAATACCGTTAAAGTACCGGACCGATAAGCAGTATCGATAAGAGTAGTAATACCGTTAAAACCTTAACGATACCCATCCCTACACACAACAGAACCCTGACAATACCACACAAGGGGGAAAAACAAAAGGAATAAACAAAGCCAGGGAAACTCCATATTACTCCGCTACTGGATGCTGCCGAACTGAAAACTTTCTGTGCAAGCACCAGACAAGTCTCGCGCATGTGTGAGGCAGGGAATTTTGTACATTAAAATTTATTAGACTACTTCTTAGTTAGAAGTAATTAGTCATATAGAAAAATTACTTCTAATTTAATTGAACTTAAAACAATCTTCACATAAAACCATTATAATAAATGTCATATTTTGCTGTGCCCTTAAGCAAGTATGAAATATACAGAAAGTCATCAAACACTAAATTCTAAAATAAAGATAGATAAATCGTTAAAGCTACAAAAGTTATTGATTTTATTTTTTATTTTGTTCTTTGATGAACAGAGATCAAAGCAGCTGGGTTATTAGGTTATTTTGCTGCTATTACTTTAAGAGTTGCCGCTGCTGAATGTGACATGCATCTGACACGTATGCTCGTAGTTTCATTTGCGCTTTAATGTGAAATGATGCCATATTTGTGCGTATTTGTGGAGTGCCCATCTGAAAAGTCTCCTGTTTGATGTGGTCGTAAAGACATTCTGCGTCTAAATAAATGTAATTCTTGTCAAGAAAAAACGAGACATATGCAGCAGTTATGAGTGGGGTGGCCAACCCTAGCTCAGCCCCTGCATTAAATATTTTTAACGCTGTTAAACTGGAAAAATTAATCAGCTCAAAAAAAAAAAGCTGAATTTTTTTTTTTTAAAAAGCTCAGTGACCGCTTCCCCTGTTAGGGTTTTTAAACAGACAGCCCACTTTTGGTGCTCCTGGCAATTAACAGTAGGTTCCCCTTCCTAAGAACATGGCTATCAGAGGATAGCTAAATGCCAGCTTGGTGATTGCTCCCCTGCTTAGGGGTTTTAAGTAGCAGTCTCCTTGTGCCTTTGCCTAGACTGTGCTATGTCCCCTGTTAGGGTTGTAAGAAGGTAGCCCACTCTATGTGGTCTAGGCAGTTTTGTGGGAAGAGACTGGTAGATAGTTCACATAGCATAGCTGAGATCTGAGGATCGCTGTGTTCCTAACTTGGTTTAGATGTCCCTCTTTCACCTGAAACTGGGTTCCCCATTTTCAAATTATGTGAGTGGACCGGGGCAGCAGTGGCTTGGCCCCTTTCTGAGGAAAGGTTAGGTGTATGTCTGTAACTTCCTTGGTGCTCTCCCACCAGGTGGACAGGCATGCGCCGCGACATGGCATAGTTGGCATTTCATTCCCCAAAGTGTTCACTAGAGGACGCAGTTCCCTTGAATGGGAACGTATCGGGTTATGCATGAGATCATGGTCCCCTAGAGGGAACAAAATGCTATGTCCCCTCGCCATGCTTTCGGCCTGCCTGTTTCATCTCTCCTTCAGACAACCCAGTTGGTGACATGTTCAGCAGGTGCCCTTTTATACTTCCGGGCGCCCACCCATGACATAACAGGTTACGTGGACCAATAGGATTGGAGTTTTTTCACACGTGCTTCAGACACCGGTCCTGATGGCAGCATTCCCCAAAGTGTCCATTAGAGGACGCAGCATCTCGTTCCCTCTTGGGGAACCATGGTTACATGCATAACCCGAGACATTTATCTCTAACTCAAACCCTCTAGCACCACTAACTGTCCAAATTTGTCTATGCTAATAACTTTAGAACTGTCAGTTTTTTTCCCCTCCGATTCCTTGGCTCATGATGAGTCAATTGCATCATATGACATAATTTATGTCATTAACTTTTTTAATATGAATTTTCAGGGAAAAAAGGTTTTCTGAATTCATCCTAGAAGGTTTATTCATTTTTCACCAACATTGGCTGAGATCATATTCAGACCATGCTGGCAAAAAGTTAAAAGATTTTTGATAGACCACACCATTCCTGTGTAGTGTATCAATGAATTTTGATTAAGAGCACACCAAAATGGATGTGAGGCTATATGTCCACAATGCTTTTCCGACCAAACTTGGTACATGTTATAAAAACCATGACCTGAGGGTACTTGCACAGTTTTGGCACAGCAACACCTACTGGTCAAGAGATATGAAACTTTTTTGATTATAACTTCTGAACAGTTTGGTCCATGTCTGTCATTTTGGGCATTTTTAATTTTGTCATAAAGTTTTCCAAAGGTTGTAGGAAAACATGCCTTATTTTTGTAGATCCGTAGAACACTAGTAGCGCAGAAACTGCCTACCCTAGCTTTAACCCTCTAGAGTCTAAGGTAATTTTGGGGCCCTTGAGATGTTTTGACATGCCCTGATATTTGTGCTTATTTCATTATGTGAAAATCGTTCTGCTTATTATTCACAGAAAACAATATATTGATTTAAATTTTTAAAGACATGTTTTGTAATCGAAAGCCTATATGGGGCAGTCGTGGCCTAATGGATAGAGAGTTGGACTTGTAACCTGAGGTTGCGGGTTCGAGTCTCGGGTCCGGCAGGAATGGGGAGAGTGAATAACGAGCGTTCTCTCCACCTTCAATACCACGACTGATGTGAGACCCTTGAGCAAAGCACCGAACCCCCAACTGCTCCCCGGACGCCACAGCATTGGCTGCCCACTGCTGCGGGTGTGTGTTCACTACTGTGTGTGTGCACTTGGATGGGTTAAATGCAGAGCACAAATTCCAAGTATGGGTCACCATACTTGGCCACACATCAATTCAAAAATTAAAATTCAAAATTCAAATATGCGAGGGAGTGGCAATGGCCTTGAATATTAAGCGACTCTCACCTGAGAGACAAAGGACCCTCCCCTAATGGCCCATCAGTGTGACTGTGACTTTGAGGCAGGTGAGGAGATTGAATTTTTTTTTTTTTTTAATTACTTGTATTTTATTTACAACATAGTGTAATCAAAACATACATAATGCAGGTCAAAGACACATTATTGTGCACACTGATCTAACCACAGAGATGTGAACAGACTTTGAGTCATTTCTGCAACAGATTATGTTCAACAAGTTAAACAAGTAAATCATACCTGATATTTACATGTGTTATTTAAGTGTTTCTGCCTCTTTCCATGGATTCAAGAAGAAAAAACAATCAGCGGTCAAGGAGCTTGTTTTACCATAGAATATCAGTGTAGTTGAACATCTGATGTTGGTACAGCGCACTCATCAGAGGAGAACAGTTTGAAGAGACATCAGGATTAATCTGTGGTTCAGGTATCTGATTCAATAAAATACAAAAAAAAAAAAAAAACATTTGTGAGCATGGTAATATCAGGAGCATCTGTATATATATATATATATATATATATATATATATGTTTTGTAGCCATAGACTCACGCATGCTTTGTTCTATCGTAAAAAAAATAATTTTATTTCTGAGAAACTAATTATTATTGTTTAGCACGTTACATTTACATTTACATTTAGTCATTTGGCAGACGCTTTTATCCAAAGCGACTTACAATTGGGGAATACATAAAGCGATTCATCTTGAAGAGGCAATCAGACAGAGGAAGTGCTCGTAACACCAAGTCTCAGTCATTGTTCAAATAAGTACAAGCTAGCAAGGGAAGGAGAGAAAGATAAAGGGAAAGTTTTTTTTTTTTTTTTTTTTTTTTTAAGAACAAGTTTAGGATGAAGTCAAGTAGTGCCGAAAGAGATGAGTTTTCAGTTGTTGCTTGAAGATTGACAGGGATCCAGCATTCCGGATAGGGGTGGGAAGATTATTCCACCATCCAGGAATGGTGAATGAGAATGTTCTGGAGAGTGATTTTGAGCCTCTCTGTGATGGTACCACAAGGTGTCGCTCACTAGCAGATCTCAGACTTCTGGAGGGGATGTAGATTCGTAATAGTGAGTGGAAGTAGGAGGGTGCTGAGCCTGTGGTCGTTCTGTATGCAAGTTATTAAAATCAAAAATCTAATTTAGCGCAGAATTCTGTTAAAGCTATGGATATCAGAACAAACGCCACTGATGTGGAAACCAGGAAAAACATTGTTCAATAAACACAAATCTCCACCATTCACCATGGATTTAACATAACTACAGGAACAACTTGTGGCAGAAATGGTCTAATGTTTTTGAATGTTTTCAAATGCTTCACACAACTTTTCTCAGCACTTCAAAGCTTTAAGTATTACCAAATTTGAAAATTATTTTTAATGTGATGACATTATTTGTTCATCCTTCATAGGTTGCCTCCATTTATAAAACTAAAAGTTTCATAATGTAGAAAAGCAAACACTTATTTAAAAATAAAAAAAGACATTAAATTACCACTACAGTATATGGCTGCAGACTTATAGGCTTATTAGCTTGTAGGCTTATTAGCCATTTTCACTCCCTATATGTATATATATATTTTTATTGTTATTATTTATCAAATTATATTTAGACATTATGAATGACAGTAATAAGAGTTAATTTTATCTGCATCTCAACTACCCAGACAGCACAAGTAAATCTGTAAGACGTCTGCTAAAGATCTGGGAAACATCTGCCTTGCAATCTGATAAACGTCTCAGAAGCAGTTTTACATGCATTCTAATAAATGTCTATTTGACATCTGACAGGAAACGTCTTAAAGACGTATTGCAGATGAGCAAACACCCTAAAAAATACGTCTTGCATATGTAAATGTAGACATCAAATAGACATCTCAGAGATGTACATGTGCGATTAGGGTGAGTGCTTTACTGTCAGGTGCTGGTGCCACCTTCTGTAGAACTGGCACTGGTGTCCTCAAATGTTAGTCTGGAGCCCTACGATGGTTCTCGAAGTCAGAAAAGTTATAACAATGTTAGAAGAATGTTGTCCATGGTATATTTTCACTGCAAAACAATAAGAAATGCTGCAAATATCACTGCAAATTTTGAGAAAAGCCACAGCAAAATCAGTCATTTTAAAAAAGTCCTGCGAAATCCTGGAGGGACTGTATAGCCAAGTATGTATGATTTTATAGTAGCCTATGTTATGATTCTGTAGCCATAGACTCACGCATGCTTTGTACTATTAAAAAGGATATTTTATATTTGAGAAACAAATTATTATTGTTTAGCACGCTATTAAAATAGCGTGCTAAACAGTCGTGGCCTAATGGATAGCGAGTCGGACTTGTAAGCGGAAGGTTGTGGGTTCGAATCTCAGGTCCGGCAGGGATTGTTACCACGACTGAGGTGTCCTTGAGCAAGGCACCGGACCCCCAACTGCTCCCCGGGCACTGTAACATGGCTGCCCACTGCTCCGGGTGTGTGTTCACTTAGGATGGGTTAAATGCAGAGAATACATTTCACTACTGGTTATATACTCTCTATGTAATTGTGTATGTGACAAATAAAAATAATCTTATCTTAATCTTATAAAATCTATTTGTGAACAGAGTATTAATAATAAACATGGTCTAAACATTCTTAGACGCGTAGCATTCATCATGTTGTAGTTTGGGAAAAACCCAGATAGTAATGTGTTCAAGTTTGTCACAATAACACGTTAACTAATGCAAAAAAGAAACATTACTATGCGACATGAATGATACTGTATGAAGCGTTGTTTGTTTACATCAAGTTGCGCCTCGCATTATGAAAACAATGTTTGGGATACCACGATCAAAACTTAGCATTTAGACAGTTTGATGTTGAATATTCATCCAAATTATGGTGAAAACCAAATTATTTTTGTGTTAAAATAACATTTGTTTGTTCAAAATGTAAAGAAATGCTTATATTACTATACTGGCCATCAGAGCGAACCAACCCCGTGACGTCACACGCTGTGGTACTGCAAGATGGCGGCGCCCTTGCTCCAAAAGCTATAACGAAACAACCTTTTTTCTTTAAAATGGTTACATTAATCATGTTTGTTATATATTTTTTAAATCAACGTGGAAATCACTTTACTAAATAATGTAAACTTAACTGACTGCTTCACTTCTACTTTAAGCTTATGGGGCTGTCACGTGATGAATTAATAGGCGCGTTCAATTCGAATGCATAGGATTTTTTATCGCTCTCGCGGTATTTGATGTCATACGATGATCATTCTGCGCAGCGCTGCTTCAAGTCGAACGCGCCTAATGACTCATAAACCCGAAGAATTGGGAGAGATTAACTAATTAATTCTCTTTCCGGCTCAGACTGCATAGGTTAAAGCTTACGGGGCTGTCACGTGATGAACGAATGACTCAAACCCGAAGACTTGGCAGATAAGAGGTGAGGTGAGCTAATCCACCCAGGTAAACAATGAATTAATATTTTCTGTTTCTTATATCATTATAGTTTTGTATTGTTTGTAGTGTGATCAATGTTTGCATAAGTAGTAGACCTGTTAGGGAAGCAACACGTAACATTTTAATTATATTTAGCTAAAATGAACGAAATTACTCTAAAAAAGATTTGTTCATTTTGCTGAACAAGACTCAAAGGTCCGAGTCGGTAAAATGATCCGAACTTCCCATCACTAAAATGCAGTCTGAATCAAAGAAGTCAATATTCGGGTGAAGGCTCCCTCTAGTGGTGCGAGGTAGGTGGTACGGGAGCCTCACTTGAGATTCATTTAACAGAATATTTATTACTGGTAATGTAAAAATAGAAAATAGATTTGTATCTTCCTTTTCTGATAGTGTCACTTTTGTGTGATGCTTGTGCAGAGAACTGTAGACTAAATGCACAATTTTTTTTTTTTTTTTTTTGATGGGCCTACAGTGAGAAAAAAATATGTAACTGGAGACCTGCAGGATTCTTACCAAGCAGTGGATGATGCCATTAAAAGTCAAAACCACTCACAAAACCATAATGAAGAAAAATTATGAGCAATTATTTGAGGGAATCTGTCTACAAGAGAATCAAACCCTCCTGAACAGGATCTACGCAAAGCTCTACATTATAGAGGGAGAGAGAGAAGGGGTGAATGAAGAACATGAGGTGCTACAGATGGAGACAACAGCCAGAACACAAGACACTCCAATCTACTGCAATTACATCTTTAAACCCTCACCTAAACCAGGATATGAGGAAAAAGATAAAATAAAGACTGTTCTTACTAAAGGCATCACTGGAATTGGAAAAACTGTCTCTGTGCTGAAGTTCATTCTGGACTGGGCCGAGGGAAAAGCCAATCAGGATGTAGATTTCATGTTCTTGCTTCTATTTCGAGAGCTGAACTTGATTAAAGAAGATCAGTACAGTCTTCATAAACTTCTGCTGGACTTTCATCTAGGGATGCACCAATACCGATACACTGGTATCGGGCCCAATACTGAGCTCCTGTACTCATACTCATACTCGCTAAAATGCCCCGATACCACGCAACATGGGATAAGTGCCATATTCAGACAAAGAAACACCGGCAACAGAACAACAGACAGCAGAATGGAGTTATTCGAGATTAAGGATGTCTACGAAGCAGATGTATGCAATGAATATAATGTTAAATATTCAGTATATAAAAAAAATTAAATTATGTATTGTCAAGTATGGTGACCCATACTCGAAATTGGTGCTCTGCATTTAACCCATCCAAGTGCACACACACAGCAGTGAGTAGTAAACAAACACACTGTGAACACGCACCCGGAGCAGTGGGCAGCCATTGCTCCAGCGCCCGGGGAGCAATTGGGGGTTCGGTGCCTTGCTCAAGGTCAATGGTATTGAAGGTGGAGAGAGTGCTGTTCATTCACAATTTCCACCTTCAATTCCTGCCGGACCTGAGATTCAAACCCACACCCTTTGGATTACAAGTCTGACTCTCTAACCATTAGGCCACGACTTCCCCAAAGCCTTAAAGCCTGTATAGCTGATGTGCGCAAGCTTATATGCAAAGCACGCTGAGTGGATTGAGCGCGAGGCGGCTCAGATGCGCAAACTTGTCGAGTGAATATACCGTTCACACAGACATCACTGGAATGTTTGTAGTTCGGTCGGATATGTCAAAAACAAGTAAGAAGAGAGAGAGAGAGAGAGAGAGAGAGAGAGAGAGAGAGAGCACTTCTGTTGTGTGATCTTGATGTTCGCTCACTTAGCACGCATCATTTGGATTAAAACTAATTGGTAAATTTGACAATTTATAGGGGCATTCACTATTATTTATAATCAACCTTTCAGTGAAAGTGAAACTAGCAGCCTGTGTGAAATGCATTAGGCTGTATATACTTGTCCCTCTGCACCAGTACAAATACGTGCGCATGTTTTGCTTGTGTTTTGCTTGCTTCGTGGGTGTTTCTGCATTATATGAGTGGGTTTGGAATATAACTCGCAGCATGTTTCAGATGAAAAAAAACGCGACTTCTATTTCTGAAAATATCACAGTTAGGAGATTTATAATGAGTGGTTCCATACATTATTACAGCAAAATGCGTGATTGCAGTACTGAGCCGCTGCAATGGAGCAGCTCTAATGCTATTAAATTAAAGATGATGTAGGCCTACCATAGAGCAAAAAAAATAAATAAAAATGAACAGTGAATGTAACAAAAACTTGTAAAATACATTTCAATCTGCATAATTAAGTGTTATAATAATCGAAGGATATACAGTCAAACCAAAAATTATTCAGAGACCAAATATAATTTTTTATATTTTTTACTATAGTTCATTTATATAAGTGAGGATAGCAAAATAAAATAAATATAAAATAAAAATAATTATACCCAAAAATTCTTCATACAGTGGACAACCAATAAAATTTATACAAATTTGGAACCAAAAATTAAGTTCAGGTTTGCATGAACCTGGTTGACAGCATGCCCAGGAGACTATAGGCTGTCATTAAGGATAATGATGGCCCGACAAAGTATTGATAGTTGTGTAAATATTGTCATAGTAACAGTTGTCTGAATCATTTTTGGTTGATTATAATCCATTACATACCTTTCTATCAAAGTTATCTAACATTATCAAGCTGAGTTTGTTCTGACACAATTTAACTCTATGAGTTCTTGTCATATTTTATTACCATAAACCAGGGATACTCAAATCTGGCTCGCGAGATCCACTTTCCTGCAGAGTTTAGCTCTAACCCTAATCAAACATACCTGAGCATGCTAATCAATGTCTTCAGGATCATTAGAAAATCATAGGTAGGTGAGTTTGATCAAGATTGGAGCTAAACTGCAGGAAAGTGGATCTCGCGAGCCAGATTTGAGGATCACTGCCACAAACTATAGTGAATAAACTGAGAAATGAAGGTGTCTGAATAAATTTTGGTTTGACTGTATCTATTTGATAAATGAAGTTAACCAATTAACATTATACATACTCTTTTGGTTTCTGTACCCAATATTTCATAAATGTACAAATGCAATGAAAATATTGGTATCGGTATTCGGTATCAGCAACCACCAAAAATAAAAGTATCGGTACCGGGCGAGTACTGAAAAAAGTGGTATCGGTGCACCCCTACTTTCATCCTGAACTACAGGATCTGTTCCCAAAGAATTATGAGGAATGTAATGTTGTGTTCATCTTTTTTTTTTGTTATCAACAATTTTTTATTTTATTTTTTCACACACAACACAACATAATATCCAAAATACAACAAAACAAAACAACAGACACATACTCAACATCTCAAGGTCCAATCAAAAGGGAGGGGGAGAGGGAAGGACAACAAGAACACAAAAGTTACTCCTTTATATAATCACGTATATTCAACAAAAAACACTGCCAAGCATCAATGGTCGAAGGCCTGGCCCCACCAACTCGCGCCGTTGTACATTCACATTACACAATTTGCAGGAGGCTACGGATCCAATATGTTTTTCTACACATGTGTGGTGTAAACCAGTTCTGGATTATTGTCTTCTTCACAGCTGTAAAACCAGCAAACAACATTCTCTTTTGCATTGAACTACAACCCCAAATCAGAAAAAGTTGGGACAGTATGGAAAACGCAAAAAAAAAAAGAAAGTAGTGATTTCTAAATTTACTTTGACTTGTATTTCATTGCAGACAACATGAACACAAAATATTTAATGTTTTGTCCAGTCAACTTCATGTCATTTGTAAATATACATCCTTTCCTGTCATTCAGACCTGCAACACATTCCAAAAAAAGTTGGGACAGTAAAGCATTTACCACTTTGTAATGTTGCCATTCCTTTTCACAACACTTAAAAGACGTTTAGGGACTGAAGACACCAAGTGATGAAGTGTTTCAGGTGTAATTTTGTCCCATTCTTCCTGCAAACAAGTCTTAAGGTGGGCAACAGTACGGGGTCTTCGTTGTCGCATTTTGCACTTCAAAATGCGCCACACATTCTCTATTGGAGACAGGTCGGGACTGCAGGCAGGCCAGTCAAGTACCCGTACCCTCTTCCTCCGCAGCCAGGACTTTGTAATGTGTGCAGAATGTGGTTTTGCTTTGTCTTGTTGAAATATGCATGGACGTCCCTGGAAAAGATGTCTTCTTGAAGGCAGCATATTGTGCTCCAAAATCTCTATGTACTTTTCAGCATTAATGGTGCCATCACAGAAGTGCAAGTTACCTTTGCCAAGGGCACTGACACAACCCCATACCATGACAGACCCTGGCTTTTGGACTTGTTGCTGGTAACAGTCTGGATGATCCTTTTCTTCTTTGGTCCGGAGCACACGGCGTCCATTCCTCCCAAAAAATACCTGAAATACTGATTCATCTGACCACAGTACACGTTTCCACTGTGTGATGGTCCATCCCAGATGCCTCCGAGCCCAGAGAAGTCGACGGCGCTTCTGGACACTGTTAACATAGGGCTTCCTTTTGGCACAGTACAGTTTTAACTGCCATTTGTGGATGTAACTACGTATTGTGGTACTTGACAAAGGTTTGCCAAAGTAGTCCTGAGCCCATGTGGTGATATCGCTTATAGATGAATGACGATTCTTGATGCAGTGCAGCCTGAGGGATCGGAGATCACGGTTGTTCAGCTTAGGCTTGCGCCCTTGTCCTTTACGCACTGAAATTCCTCCAGATTCCTTGAAACTTTTAATTATGTTATGCACTGTTGAAGGTGAAATATCCAAATCTCTTCCTATCGTTCTTTGAGGAACATTGTTTTTAAACATTTCAATAATTTTATCACATATTTGTTGGCAAACTGGCAATCCTCGGCCCATCTTTGCTCCTAAAGGACTAGACCTTTCTTGGATGCTGCTTTTGTACCAAATCATAATTACAATCACCTGTTGACATCAACTGTTTCAAATCACATCATTATTTAACCAATTTACCTCATTGCTAGCACTAAATTGCTCCTGTCCCAACTTTTTTTGGAATGTGTTGCAGGTCTGAATGACAGGAAAGGATGTATATTTACAAATGACATGAAGTTGACCAGACAAAACATGAAATATTTTGTGTTCATATTGTCTGCAATGAAACACAAGTCAAAGTAAATTTAGAAATCACTACTTTCTTTTTTTATTTGCGTTTTCCATACTGTCCCAAATTTTCTGATTTGGGGTTGTAGATATTACAAATAATTTGGTAGAAAAACAGTGTTTTTACGTTTTATTGGTGAAAAGATGAGTAGTGGTGATATTTATTTTGTACAACATTTGCAACTGCTTTTTATAATTTAATTAGAAGCACCACAAATTAAAGTTATGTCATGTTATAGGGACTACTGAACAGATATTTAGAAGTTGATTTTAAAATGCAAAGTATTTAAAATTAAAATAAAGCTGTGTAAACACTTGCATTTTTACAACACTATAAGTGTGTCCCATCAGGTAATGAAAAGTTCGACACACTTGTGGCCTTCACACCCACTTGAAGACTTCGGCAAAATACAGGAAATACGTCATTTAAGTAATCAAGTGGTCAAGTGCAAAGACTGCATGTGTGGGTATTTGGACAAAGCCTAAGTACTGCACACAGTTTGGAAATGGCTTGTTTGTGTTGCAAGCACCGTGGTCCTGCAAGACACGATATTTCGTTCCACTGTATGTCCACACATGTAGCAGAATGACAATAAAGCTCGACTTGACTTGACTTGATATCTGATGTTTGCGTAAGTGCATACCATACATGGGGCCTATTGGTTCTTTTGCCAAAAGATTATAAAACTGATGAAGATACAAACTGACTGTATCTTGATGAAAAGTTAAAGCTTTGCCTGTTCCCCTTTTTTTCTAGCGTTGATAGGAAGTGTGATACAAAATGGGTAGAGTAAAAAAAGGACAGAGAGTTCAGCGGAAAGACTTGTGTGCAGTGGCTGGTGGAATGAATGTTTTGGTCAGAACAATGAAGAGTTTTGACATTTCAAATAGAGATACAGATTATTCCTCAGAAATCTGGTCTGAACTCTCTCTTGCTCTGTTTGGCCAAGATCATAAGAAAAATCGTCATTGGCTATGGGTGATGTGGACCGGAAATCGAAATGGAATAAGGGATTTGCTTAGTAAACAACAGGAAAAGACAGAAACGACTGAAAAAGAGAGACATGTTGAGGTATGTAATCAAGACAATGTGACAGAAAACCTGCATCTGAGCATGATTGACAATATCGAACCAGGATCAGATGAGAACACGGAAAACAATGATGCAAAAGATGAACGGCAGAATGTGTCATTACAGTTAAAAGTAGTTCAAGTAGATGAAGCAGTCACGGATGCAGAGGAAATATCAGACAAAGATGAGGCAGAAGAAGAACATCACAATGTGTCTTTGCAGAGTATTGTTGTAGTAGACGAAGCAGTCACGGATGCAGAGGACATATCAGACAAAGATGACGCAGAAGAAGAACATCACAATGTGTCTTTGCAGAGTATTGTTGTAGTAGACGAAGCAGTCACGGATGCAGAGGACATATCAGACAAAGATGAGGCAGAAGAAGAACATCACAATGTGTCTTTGCAGAGTATTGTTGTAGTAGACGAAGCAGTCACGGATGCAGAGGACATATCAGACAAAGATGACGCAGAAGAAGAAAATCACAATGTGTCTTTGCAGAGTATTGTTGTAGTAGACGAAGCAGTCACGGATGCAGAGGACATGTCAGACAAAGATGAGGCAGACGAAGAACATCACAAAGTGTCTTTGCAGAGTATTGTTGTAGTAGACGAAGCAGTCACGGATGCAGAGGAAATATCAGCCAAAGATGAGGCAGAAGAAGAACATCACAAAGTGTCTTTGCAGAGTATTGTTGTAGTAGACGAAGCAGTCACGGATGCAGAGGACATATCAGACAAAGATGAGGCAGAAGAAGAATATAACAAAGTGTCTTTGCAGAGTATTGTTGTAGTAGACGAAGCAGTCACGGATGCAGAGGACATGTCAGACAAAGATGAGGCAAAAGAAGAATATAACAGTGTCTTTGTAGAGTATTGTTGTAGTAGATGAAACAGACACAGATGCAGAGGAAATATCAGCCAAAGATGAGGCAAAAGAACAACACATGTCTTTACAGAGAGAAGCACAACTTGAACATGGAAAAACAGGGATAAAGAAACAATGAAGAAAGTTGCCAGTGGTTTCAAAGAAGTTCACCATTACAGTGAACAGGAAGAAATGGCTAAAAATTGTTCCACCGCACGGTTCAAACAAACTGAGGCAACCATGGACCCATGTATTGTACAACAGTTTCAGACAGAAAAATCCCTGTTGTACCCTTGCTTTCAAGAGCCAGCATATTAAAACTCGTCACAGCCGCAAAATTAATAGCCCCTATTTAAGTATTACTGTAGTTTGTACATTTGCTTCCTGCAGTGCAAAATACCATTTTAAAAGGAAAAGGGAGCCACTTGGAAACGCCCCAGTTAAGATCTCTGTGCTACAAAGAGGAAACATTACATACACAAAAAGAGAACGAAAATTCAGACCAGCATCAAACACAAGAAGAGGGAGAATAGCAAGAGCTCTACACAAAGGAGTAAGCCAATTCTTCTACAGTAAACTGAAAAACACACCTGTTCTTGAACTAATTTCTGGAAATATAACCCGAAGTCTGAACAAAAATGTTCTTAAAATGATTAGCTCAGAGGTTCAAAAATCGAACAGAATTCATGCTGATGTATTGATGGAGATGTACCTCACTCAGAGCATTATGAAAGAATGTGACTTCCAATTTAACAAAATGCCTGGGTACACACAACACTTTCAAGTGGACCCATTCGGTGTACATATGTACACTGAAACAGGAATAAGCATAGTTGTGCAACACCTAAGAAAGAAGACTCCACTGACCTTATACCTTGATGCCACAGGTAATGTTGCATCAAAAATTCCTGGTCAGACCAAAAGACTTCTTTACTACTCTCTCACTCTGCCTGGATGTGGTCAGAATGTACCTCCCCTCCCCGCCTGTGAGATGCTGACAAATGAACACTCTATACCACAAATCACATTCTGGTTAATGCAGTTACTCCGAAAACTGTCACAGTACACAAAACTCAAAGTACATCAGGTAGAAACAGACTATAGCTGGGCACTACTGCATAGTGTTATGCTGGCATTCAACAGGGAGAGCATTGTCAGCTACGTGGACAGGGCTTTTGATATTTGTTCAAAATTGAAGACATGGAAAGATATTAGAACATTTACAGTGCTACACTTATGTTCTGCACATGTGCTCAAAGCTGTCACTCAGTCAATTGGAAGAAAAACAGCAGACAAAGGTTTGAAGGATTTTGCAACCTTTGCATTTGCCAGGTTGCAAAACAGTACGTCAATGAGCACAGCACTCAAAATCTTCCGCTCACTGTGCACTGTGTTACTTGGCAAACACAACACCAACATTGTCATGATTAATGTAAAGGCCATGCAGGACTTCATAAAACAATGCAAGATTCCTGACATAGAGGAGACAGACAAATTATCGGACTGCCCCTTAGCTCAGGAAGAAGATGATGATGACAGAACCAATGCCCAAACAATTGTTGGGAGATCTCCCTTCACATACGAATTCAAGAAGGTCTTGAAGGAGGTACAGGGAGCGCTTGAAAAAGAGGATTCCGAGAGTACACACAAAGAAGAAAATGCATACTTTTGCCCAGGCATTCTTGATGTCCTTTTTGACACTTACCGTGGCATTTTCCCACTTTGGAGTGGTTTGCTGTTGGGGGATTTGAAAAGGTATTCAAATGACAAAGAAGATTACAGTTTTGTGCCAAGCAAAACAAGGGACACAAACTGCCATGTTGAGCGATGGTTTGGAATCGTGAAACACTCAATTCTGAGAAAACAAAGGCGACTGAGGCCAGGAACATTTGTCAGACAAATGTATGGCTCTCTACAGGGGAGGTACAGAGAACATGTAATGGCTCATAACTTCTCTGAACGGTTGCTACTTAGACCTATCTCAAAAAAAGACATCACTCAATCTCAGGAAGGTTGGGCAAAGAGAGATGAATCAAAGCCTCAAACTAGGGCTGGGCGATATGACGATATATATCGGATGGACGAAATAAAAAGTCTATCGTTTCATATTATGCTCTATCGTTTATTTCGTGGTGTCGCAAAATACATTGTTTACGGTACTTTTTCATCATTTGGATGACTGCGTGAAGGGTAGACACAGAAGAAGGTGGCTCCGAGTAGGAGCACGATCCGACACGACAAAACAAGGAGCTCGTTCCTAAACGAGGGACTACATCTGTAGCATGTTTTTAAGCACTGCAGTTTTAAAACAACCGATTTTAAGCCGTTGAAACGCAAGCAACAGAGCTATATGCGTGCGCCGTCTCAGTTTCTGTGTGAGAGGACCGCGCGCTTTTTTTGCCGCTTTATTGGCTTTGAACGATTACATAAACACACTTGTATGCGTAAGAATCCCCGTCTTTGCAAGTATCCTCATAAACACAGTGATTTAGGTCTTAAGAGAGAAAACAGCTGAAAAAAACGCACATGTAACAGTATATTGGATCCGGACTTCGGTCTTAAAGGGGAAGCGCTCCAATATTCGTCTGCCATTAAACAACAATCTCTCACTGCTCTTGACCATATGACTTTTGTAACATTAATAAGAATAAATTAAAAATAATAATAATAATATATTTATATATAGCCTATGTATAGAATCTATACATAATACACATGTTAATTATATCTATCTAATTAACACAGTGAAGACTAATTAATTTACACAATGTGTAGCGTTTCTTATTTATGGAGGTTTTTGTCCTATTGCTTGCAATTAGTTTCTTATCCTTATTTCATCACTGACTGTTTATCTTCAGTGAGCTTGAGTTTTTTCAGGGGTTTTTTGTATTCAATTAAATTTAATTTCACTTTATTGTTGGGATTTCTTCCAAATATTGTTTAGCATCCAATAGCGTTTACTGTCTAACATTAATTCACATCAATACACATTACACAATACAATACATATACACACACACACACAAAGGCATGTTCGTACACAGCTTTTTTGTTTTATATTGTATTTTTTACATTGTATTGTATTTCTATTAGTTTGATATTGACATTGGTGACAAGGATTATGAAAATTCTATGGAATCAAAGATCACAAAAAAAAATTAAATAAAAAAAATAACTATACCGTGATATATATTGTTATCGTGATATAGAATTAGTCATATCGTGATATAAGTTTTTGGTCATATCGCCCACCCCTACCTCAAACTGCCAAGTCCAAATTTTACACTGCTCCAGCCACTGTTCCATTTCCAAATAAAGCAAAGTCCATCAAGAAAGGCAGCAAAGATTTCAAAAATCGCTCCACCGACCTCACTCGGAGAAGTGTCAGAGCCTGCCACAGAGGTAATTTTTTGATGATTATTCAAATAAAATGTTTGCTCTACAAATTTTAAATATAGTCAGATTAAAAACAGACAGCCAGACAGACAGATAGATAGACAGATAAACAGATAGACAGATAAACAGATAGATAGATAGATAGATAGATAGATAGATAGATAGATAGATAGATAGATAGATAGATAGATAGATAGATAGATAGATAGATATTGCCCGATTGCAGATAGACAGATGAACAGACAAACTGATGATAGATAGAAATTGTCAGACTGCCAACTGCCAAGTACAAATTTAACATTGCTCTATCTGCTGTTCTGTTCCCAAAGAAAGCAAAGTCCATCAAGAAAGGCAGTAGGGTTGTGACGGTGAGGAAATTTTCCCACCGGTTAATCGACGTGTGACAACACCGATAATACCGGTATTACCGTGGTGGGGGGGTCGTTTGAGTTTTCCCTCTTTTCCTAGCTTTCCTTCGTTTTAAATAGCCTGTAAGCGCCATGCACCTGTTACTTTCACTTTTAAATTCACGGCAATTCGGCGTCAAGCAGTTGTTTGTTTTTAGTTCGTTTGAGTTTTCCCACTTTTCCTCACTTTCCTTTGCTTAAATAGCTTATAAAAGCAACGTGCGCGTTTTACTTTCATTTTTAAATTAGCGGCAATTCTGCATCAATTGCTTGAATTCAATTCAAGCAACAACAAAATACAACGTAGAACAAATAACTTTTATTAACAAAACGAATAAAAATACACCATGCTATATGCCTAATATAAAATAACAAATAACTTATAAAGTTTAAATAGGTATACAAAACTAAAAATCAGTAAAGAATGAGGAACAGATAATTATGAAATGTAGAACATTTATTAGCAAAACGAATAAGAAAGTTTGGAGGCACGGAGGGCATACGCCTTTATGTAAAATAATGGGGGGAAATATGCACAGTTTAAATAAAATAAAAATCAGCATACTGTGGAACCAAATAAATGAGAAACGAATGTTTTAAAAAACTTCCATTATCACTTAGATCAGTGGTTCTAACGAATCCGTCACGAATCCAGATGCGGCCCACCATGCTGAATGTCACAGACTATGTGCTGAACACAATTAAAAAATAACTTTCAGTTTTACAGTTCATTTTAGTTTTTACATTAATTAAAAAATTTACTAAACAAATATAAGCTATAATGTTATGTAAAATAATTTAGTTTTTCATATATTATTTTCAGACATGAGCAGATCTATGTACTCACGTAATTAATGTTACGCATTTAACGAACACTTACAAGCGCGCACTTTGGCAGAATTCAATTCAAATAGTCATCAGCAGCCATTAGTTCTGTAAAACTGAGCATCAGAATGGACAAATTTGTTAAGGGAGAAAACGAAATGTGGTAAATGCCAGCGAGAGAACGCATTCAAACAAGATCGTCGCAGCATCAGCAGTGAAGAGAGTGCTGGACTTTCGGTTTGCCCCGCCACTCACTTGAAGATGTTCAGGTAAAAAGAAACACCCAGCAATCATCCTTAATTACAGACATGTGGCGAAACATCTCTAGAGAGAACCTCAGATTATTAAACTCGAAAATGCTTTCCATATTTGGATCAACATAGGCTTCATTTGTGAACGCATACTTTCTGCAGTGTCGCGAGTCAAGTAACGCTTCCGCGCGCATCTTACAGACTGCAACGTCATTGTGCTGTTACTCCTTTGGAGCAGAATTTTACAAAATTGGTCAGCTCCCGACAGCATCAGGTGTTTTATTAATGGTGAGTAGAATTATTTATTTATTTACTTATTTATTTCAATAAATGTAATCATTTAGATATCAGAATATTTAGGCTATAAATAATATTATAAATCTGGTTGGTTTGTATTGATGACATAATATGTAAATGACATGCGTGCAGCCAGTGATACTTGCACTTGGACCATAGTGCGGCCCGGTGGAAAAAAGGTTGAGAACCACTGACTTAGATTAATGGCAGAAGTCAACAGGCTTTTCAAAATCCAAAATATTTTTAAAACAGGCACTTTTACATTTCGTTTTGAAACTCTTCCGCTATCGTCTTGTCCGTCTCACCTCACTCGTCTTGTCCGTCTCACCTCACTCTTCTTGTCCGTCTCACCTCACTCGTCTTGTCCGTCTCACCTCACTCTTCTTGTCCGTCTCACCTCACTCGTCTTGTCCGTCTCACCTCACTCTTCTTGTCCGTCTCACCTCACTCGTCTTGTCCGTCTCACCTCACTCGTCTTGTCCGTCTCACCTCACTCTTCTTGTCCGTCTCACCTCACTCGTCTTGTCCGTCTCACCTCACTCGTCTTGTCCGTCTCACCTCACTCGTCTTGTCCGTCTCACCTCACTCGTCTTGTCCGTCTCACCTCACTCGTCTTGTCCGTCTCACCTCACTCGTCTTGTCCGTCTCACCTCACTCGTCTTGTCCGTCTCACCTCACTCGTCTTGTCTGTCTCACCTCACTCGTCTTGTCCGTCTCACCTCACTCTTCTTGTCCGTCTCACCTCACTCGTCTTGTCCGTCTCACCTCACTCGTCTTGTCCGTCTCACCTCACTCGTCTTGTCCGTCTCACCTCACTCGTCTTGTCCGTCTCACCTCACTCGTCTTGTCTGTCTCACCTCACTCGTCTTGTCCGTCTCACCTCACTCTTCTTGTCTGTCTCACCTCACTCGTCTTGTCTGTCTCACCTCACTCGTCTTGTCCGTCTCACCTCACTCTTCTTGTCTGTCTCACCTCACTCGTCTTGTCTGTCTCACCTCACTCGTCTTGTCTGTCTCACCTCACTCTTCTCGTCAGTCAGCTCGACTCACTCTCCTCACGTGTGATAAATGAAATCTGATCTGTGATGCGCGACTGTCGTTCGTTCGGTGTGCTGCATTCAGCAGCCGCGTTCAGTTTTAATTGTAGTGTCCTCTAACTGAACTAAATGATTTTTATTACTATAAAAAAAAATCAAAATGACGGTGTGGGACGGTGCAAGTGACGTAAACGGTGTTGCGGCTTAACACCGGTATCACCGCCAACACCGTCTATCGCAGCAAGCCTAAAAGGCAGCAAAGATTTCAATATCTGCTCCACCGACCTCACACGAGAAGTGTCAGAGCCTGCCACAGAGGTAATTTTTTGATGACTATTCAAATAAAATGTATGCTCTACACATTTTAAAGATAGTCATATTAAAGACAGACAGACAGACAGACATACGGGTCGATTCAATGTGGAAGTAAACTTTCTGTCAATGTGTGAGACTTTCTGTTCATTAGCCGCTGTAGGGAAATAACGAACGAGAACTGCAGTAAAAAGGTAAAAAGACACACCGGTTTGCAATATCAAGTAGCAACACGATCTATTTTGAATAGCTAAAAATAGCTGGAAGTGGGCTAGACCAGAAGCCAGATGCATTACATTTACAAATGCCCATGCACGCTCTTATGGGAAAAATAAGGTGGATAGGATTAGTTAGAGATTCCAAAATGTTAAAGATGATGTTTAAATAGCAATTTCAGTAATATGAATTATGAAATACTGTGTGAAGTAATTACATTTGTCTTCTATATATCCTTGTAGGTTGATGCCCTTTGGACATGCCAACCGACAGAAATTGTAGTTGCTGTTGTAAAGCGTGAACAGAGGGTGCCGTTAACTCTGCGGCACAGAGAGTTTCTGAGATTAAAGCCTGATGAACTCATCATAGGCGAGGCAAGTTCATCATTAAAATTGTTGTACAACATTGTTTATCTTTAATTTATAAATATATTGATATATTATTCCTTAAGTGTTTTCAGAAAACAACATGGGTCCAGCTACATAAGTAAATAGTCAGGATTGTAACTGTAGCCTCTACATTACCTGCCATTTTTGAATTATGCATTTTCTCTAAAAAAAATTCTAAAGGTGATAGAATCATACATTGGAGAATTTGGAGCCATCCTCAATTCCAAGGATACTGCTGGCCGTCTATACCACTTCAATCACTACACAATGGGTGCAATTTTACACGGCACAAGAGAACAAACGGCTAGACAAGGATTAAGAAATGTAGGAATCTCTCCAAAAATGTAATATATTGCCATCAAAAGATTAATCGGGATTAATCATACAACCCCAAATCAGAAAAAGTTGGGACAGTATGGAAAACGCAAATAAAAAAAGAAAGAAGTGACTTCTAAATTTACTTTGACTTGTATTTCATTGCAGACAATATGAACACAAAATATTTCATGTTTTGTCTGGTCAACTTCATGTCATTTGTAAATATACATCCTTTCCTGACATTCAGACCTGCAACACATTCCAAAAAAAGTTGGGACAGGAGCAATTAAGGGCTAGTAATGAGGTAAATTGGCTAAATAATGATGTGATTTGAAACAGGTGATGTCAACAGGTGATTGCAATTATGATTTGGTACAAAAGCAGCATCCAAGAAAGGTCTAGTCCTTTAAGAGCAAAGATGGGCCGAGGATCGCCAGTTTGCCAACAAATACGTGAGACAATTATTGAAATGTTTAAAAACAATGTTCCTCAAAGAAAGATAGGAAGAGATTTGGATATTTCACCTTCAAAAGTGCATAACATAATTAAAAGATTCAAGGAATCTGGAGGAATTTCAGTGCGTAAAGGACAAGGGCGCAAGCCTAAGCTGAACAACCGTGATCTCCGATCCCTCAGGCGGCACTGCATCAAGAATCGTCATTCATCTATAAACGATATCACCACATGGGCTCAGGACTACTTTGGCAAACCTTTGTCAAGTACCACAATACGTTGTTACATCCACAAATGCCAGTTAAAACTGTACTGTGCCAAAAGGAAGCCCTATGTTAACAGTGTCCAGAAGCGCCGTCGACTTCTCTGGGCTCGGAGGCATCTGGGATGGACCATCACACAGTGGAAACGTGTACTGTGGTCAGATGAATCAGTATTTCATGTATGTTTTGGGAGGAATGGACACCGTGTGCTACGCACCAAAGAAGAAAAGGATCATCAAGACTGTTACCAGCAACAAGTCCAAAAGCCAGGGTCTGTCATGGTATGGGGTTGTGTCAGTGCCCTTGGCAAAGGTAACTTGCACTTCTGTGATGGCACCATTAATGCTGAAAAGTACATAGAGATTTTGGAGCACAATATGCTGCCTTCAAGAAGACATCTTTTCCAGGGACGTCCATGCATATTTCAACAAGACAATGCAAAACCACATTCTGCACACATTACAAAGTCCTGGCTGCGGAGGAAGAGGGTACGGGTACTTGACTGGCCTGCCTGCAGTCCCGACCTGTCTCCAATAGAGAATGTGTGGCGCATTTTGAAGCGCAAAATGCGACAACGAAGACCCCGTACTGTTGCCCACCTTAAGACTTGTTTGCAGGAAGAATGGGACAAAATTACACCTGAAACACTTCATCACTTGGTGTCTTCAGTCCCTAAACGTCTTTTAAGTGTTGTGAAAAGGAATGGCAACATTACAAAGTGGTAAATGCTTTACTGTCTCAACTTTTTTTGGAATGTGTTGCAGGTCTGAATGACAGGAAAGGATGTATATTTACAAATGACATGAAGTTGACCAGACAAAACATTAAATATTTTGTGTTCATATTGTCTGCAATGAAATACAAGTCAAAGTAAATTTAGAAATCACTACTTTCTTTTTTTATTTGCGTTTTCCATACTGTCCCAACTTTTTCTGATTTGGGGTTGTAATTGCTATTAACTATAACAATGACAACCAATAGACAGGAATTCTCAACTCATGCTTCCACACCTTATACGTCTCACAGTGACACATCAATGACTTAGTATCATTTACATTGTTGATGAGAATCAGTAGTTACTCATTATTTAGCATAAGCATCTTGGGGAACATTACCTGATATTAAACCTACATATAATACAGCAAGTATGACAGTATGTGACTTTATGAAATAAGAGCAATATACTGAAAAGTGTCTCTTTAATATTAGTGTCATTTAGGACTTTCAGGCAATTAAAATATTTAAATGGTTTTAACTACAAAAAACAAATTTGACTAATTCCAATTAATCTTCAGACAGCCATCATTTTTTGTAATTTCAGCATTTCATTATATCAGTAGGGTTTAAATTCATTGTTATTTTAGTGTTATTATAATCCTTGATATGACACTGGCAAGTGTTGTTTTTATCATGTGTATCATTTTGTCAACTGTGGCTTTGACATTGTACAGAAAAAAAAAATATATATATATATATTTTATATTCATTAACACTGAAGTATAAATGTTTTTTTTTTCTAACAGTATCTTCATGCCCTTTCAAACCACATTTTTGTGGTTTACCCTATGCAAGGGTCAAATGAAGTTGAGGACTCCAAACAGGCTGGCTACAAATTTGGGTAATGTAAGACAGATTTTAGGCAATATGGGAAAGTTATAAATAAGGCAAATTTAAGTAAAACATTATAATAATTTTGTCTTTTAGAGAGTATTTCAAGATGCGTCGTAATAGACTGTCAAAGGAAGACTGGGTTAACATCAAGTGGCAACCTGGAAAAATATCCCACACCTTCCAAAAAGATTGTACCAGTTGTGGAGTCTTTGTGATGCAGGTGAATCTACATATGCATCATTATTAACATTATGATAGGTGTCATAACATGTACTGTATTTTTACAGTAACACAGTGTACATTCATGTTTACTTATGCCATCCATACAGATGGCTAAGATGACTGTGATGGAATTTCCGAACATTCCAGAAATGTTTGACATTGACCCCTCAAAACAATCTGTACAAAATCTAAGAAGAGACATGGCTGAGGAAATTATAAAAGCATCAGGTATCATTGTACAAATAAATTAATTCATGCTGATTACTTTTTACAAACCTAACAGCAATATATATATACACATCTTTTTATTTTTTTGCATACATAAATGCTATTTTTTTTATTGTATTGTATTATTTATTTATGTATATTTTATTTTTCAGTTTCAACGAAAGGTTTCTGTTCCTACTGTGAAAATGAGGACCTGCCAAAACCTGTGAATGCCGTTTGGGTGAGATTTATTGTTTAATTTTTTAAACTACAGACAGTCTATTGAATATTCTATAAAACATCTGGGGCCTCATTTATAAAATGTAGCGCAGAAACCATCTTAAAGTCGATCTTACGATCATCTCTCAAATATGCGTACAGGTGATTCATAAAATGAACGTACGTACAGAATACGCATGTACGCGTCTCTTTCAGAAGTGAAATCTTTGAATCGCAAATTATCTTGAACGTGCGCAAATGCATGGTTTTAGCTCTCTGCTTGTAAACGACACCTAATTAATGTGATTAACATGTAAATGTTCACCAATCATCATTCAAATTATTTAATTTAGAACAGCGAGCTGCAAGAACAGCTTACTTTCCAAAAATCTGCAGTACTCGAACAAGAAAAAGTGTGTACGTCAGCTCAGACCCTGATGTGACGCTAAGCATTTTTCCACATCAAAGACCGTTTTTACAAATATGAGCGTTGGCGTGGATTTAAGCATAGGCACACTCGAAGATCAAATCTGAGTGTACTTTATAAACGAGGCCCCTGTAGTGAAATTCCAGGGATAACTTTAATTAAATAATTAAAATTAATTATTCTATGCATTATAGGATTCCCAAAGTTAATATAATTAAGAATTATCCCTGAACAGATTCAGTGTGGAACTTGTGCAAGATGGTTCCACACACAGTGCCTTGGAATGACAGAAGCAAAGATATCCCTTAGAGCCCCAAGAGGCTCTAGGACATTTTTGTGATTGTGATTCTCATTTTTTTGATTCTCGTTCCTATTATCTCTTGTTGATGTCTTTTCTAAATGTCTAAGTGCATAGGTTGCACTATAACAAGCAAGGCTACATGTGTGTGTTAACTACAGTTTAGAAAAGTAGTATTAAAGTGTATAACAGTGACATTCATTAAACAGAGTTAATATAACGGTAAAGTCCTTGTATTTTTTTGTCATATAAATTATTAGTTATAAACTAACCAGTAGGAGAGAAGTGATGTGTGAACAATATTTCCTGAAAGTACAATGTATTACAGTGAAGTTACTGAATATTTTTAATTTGAAAAAGAATACAAATTTTCCAAAAAGGCATTTTTCCAAAAATAAGTGTTATTTTTGTTAAGTGTAGTAAAATCAGCAGGAGAGCAGTGATGTGTGAACTGAATTTGGTGAAAGTACAGTGTGTTACAGTAAAGTTATTAACAATTTTTCATAATAAAAAATGTGCCAAAGCAATTACTTTCAAAATGAGTGTTGTATTATAACTAGCAGGAGAGCAGTGATGTGTGGATTGAATATGGTGAAAGTACAGTGTGTTACAGTAAAGTTATTAACAATATTTCATAATAAATATTAATAAAAAATGTGCCATAGCCATTACTTTCAAAATGAGTGTTGTAGTATAACCATCAAGAAGGCAGTGATGTATGAGCTGAATATGGTGAAAGTACAGTGTGTTACAGTAAAGTTATTAAAAACATTTCATAATAAATATTAATAAAAAATGTGCCAAAGCAATTACTTTCCAAATGAGTGTTGTAGTATAACCATCAAGAAGGCAGTGATGTATGAGCTGAATATGGTGAAAGTACAGTGTGTTACAGTAAAGTTATTAACAATTTTTCATATTAAAAATAATAAAAAGTGCCAAAGCAATTACTTTCAAAATGAGTGTTGTAGTATAACTAGCAGGAGAGCAGTGATGTGTAAAGTTATTGAGTATGTTATTAGTAAAAAAACAATCGCGTTTGGCACTTTGCAGACGGTCCCTTAGGACTTGTGTCTCAGACGCCAGCGCATTTAGATCAATGTATTTTATACAGAGCGAAAGAAAGCTTGTTTTGAGGAAACCTCGCTTGTAGCTCGTTTTCTACATCCCTAAAAAAGAAAAGAGGTGATTAGAAAAAAGAGGTGATCCGAAAAAAGTCGAATCTGTCAATATCTTGCCAACTTTACCGAACTATCACGATCGTGGATGACAACATGCAGGATCAACACTGTTCATGTATCACAGGGTACGATTAAATTAATGTATATTTAACTAGTTTAATATGGAGAGGCACTGAAATGTAGACCTTCGTTTATGTGTTTTTGACCTAACGTTACACTGTACAAGACGTGAGAACAGTCCACTATTTAGGTTTGTACATTAGCATGGACTCACTAACTTTAGTTAGCTAGTTTTAGCCAGAGATACCTTGTTAAAGCACAAGATAACATTAACGTTCTGCTTGAGCAGATGAAAATTGTAACTTAATGAGTGTATGACAACCAGAAAATGATTTTTTTTTTTGTCTGCATTTGTATTGGGGTTGAATACTTGGGGACATTTTGCTCTGTTTTGTTTGGATTCAGGAAATGTAATGAAATAAATTATATTACCCATCCTCTCAGAATACCTGGATTCAGTGTTACAAGTACCCCAGGCTTGTTTTTTCCATTTTTGAAGCATAAAACCGATGCGAGCTTCGGATCTTCCAATGTTTCTCTATGGCGCTGAAACCTAAAGATGTCCGAGTCCCGCTCCCCGTGCAACTGATACTCGACTGCCATTGGCTAGTCTGCGTTCGAGGGGAGGGGCTTACCGATAGGTCAATTCCGCCCCTGACTGCAAGCGGCTACTCTCGGCGATATGTCTGTGTGGTGCTGCATGAAGTCGAACACACCTCTTAACTCGTGTGAATCTTGAGAAAAATGGCTTTAAAGATTTTTATTTTTCCAGAAAAATTAATTATAGGTAGGACACTGGAAATCTCAAAATTAGATGTTTTAATGAAAATGCTTTCAAAACCGCTTTTTTGAAGTTATTGTACTCTGCCTTTGCAGTCTGCAAAAAGTGAGATGCCAAGGCAAAAGGCAGTAACTTCCACATTATATAGGCTACAATATTTGGGTGCTGATCACCATTTACAGAATCATTATATAAAATAGTGATCATAACATGTAGGTAGTGATTCGGTTTTTTTCTAACCGTAACAACCAGACAAAAAGTTAAACGTGAGTGGATACTGTTTTACATTTACATTTAGTCAGTTTTGCAGACACTTTTATCCAAAGCCCCGTTCACACCAAGCACGATAACGATAAAGATAACTATAACGATAACTATATTTGCGTCCACACCAGCGAACGATATCGTCTGTTTATTGTAAGCGCACGTGCGTCTGCCGCTTTAAATTCTCGAGCGCATTATAGCAGGATGGATTCTGATTGGCTGTCAGTGTTTTTATCGTTCATCAGCTGGAAAAAAATCGTTCTGGAAGTGATTCCAACGATATCGTTTCTCTGTGCCTTTATCGTTATAGTTTTGGTGTGGACGCTGCTATTCTTTAATATTGAGAACGATTTTTAGAACCATATATTTATCGTTATCGTTATAGTTATCGTGCTTGGTGTGAACGGGCCTTTATCGTTATCATGCTTGGTGTGAACGGGCCTTTACAATTGGGGAATACATAAAGCGATTCATCTTGAAGAGGCAATCAGACAGAGGAAGAGCTCGTAACACCAAGTCTCATGCTGCGCTCAAGTCCTCCTGGGAAGTTCGTACTTAAGAGTTGACAAGTCGTTATTACGACGTCGGGTGCATTCAAGCCACTTTGGTCGGAACAAGTTGGCGATTTAACTTTTCTACATAAAATTCAATATATATTTTTAAACTCTACATCTACAAAATGATGAATGAAGAATGTGCCTCATTGTGTTTTTTCTGTTTTTATTTAATTTATGATGGGGATGTAAACTGAATAAATATATATATTCTATTATAATTATACAATAATATAGTATTTTGTATTTGTAATTTATATAGTGTTATTATACATTACAAAAAAATTATCGTTTTATTAATTTCAACAACTTTACCGACGCTGCATATCTTTAGTCTTTGGCTGCATCCGACATGTTTTCACTGACACGCCCCCAACTCGGAAACTCGGGGCTTAAAGTAAATTTCGAGTTTCCCACTCGTTATAACGACTTTGTGGTGGCGTTCATGTGCGTTCAACTCGTAAATACATGTATCCGACATGTTCAAATAAGTACAAGCTAGCAAGGGAAGGAGAGAAAGATAAAGGGAAAGTTTTTTTTTTTTTTTTTTTTTTTTTTTTTTAAGAACAAGTTTAGGATGAAGTCAAGTAGTGCCGAAAGAGATGAGTCTTCAGTTGTTGCTTGAAGATTGACAGGGATCCAGCATTCCGGATAGGGGTGGGAAGATTATTCCACCATCCAGGAATGGTGAATGAGAATGTTCTGGAGAGTGATTTTGAGCCTCTCTGTGATGGTACCACAAGGCGTCGCTCACTAGCAGATCTCAGACTTCTGGAGGGTTTTAATTGGTTTTGAAACCAATTTATTTGCAATGTTCGCTAACATTAAAGGATGCAAGACATTAGCCTATTGTTTTTACATCTAACTGAATGAAAATAGCCTAACCTTAGAACGACTGGATTGATGTGAACGCCAGGCCAGCAAGTAGGAATAATGCTCAGAATAATTGTGAATTAAACATCTCCGATGACGTTCATTGCCATGGATTTTATCGAGTTACAAGAAAAGGAAGAAAAAGGATTTAACTGCGAACTGTTACTGATTTATGTGTGATACGCTGTCACAGCATTCGAGTCCACACACGTGCAGAAGTGGGCAGCCCCAGACTGACAGCTCATGTTTGATAGTATGTAGGCTATTATAAACCATGTGTTTTTATAATTTCCTAGAAAGACATTTGTCTGGAGTGCATGATCTCAAAATGTTTATTGGTAGGCATACCTTTCAAAACCACACTGTATAAACTAAATTCAAATGAAAATATTACAGCTGGAAATTAAAATTAACAAAGAAAATAAAAGATTAGAAAATAAAAAACACACCACTAGATGGCGCCCTAGTTCTATTCAATTAGAGTTCACCGTCTGTTTACAAATCACCGATAACACTACGTTTTTGTAGCACACTTGGTGTGCACCTACAGCCCAGCAGATGCTGCTCTCAGTCTGAATGTGCGGTATTCATATTTATATTACATGCATCTGAGATTCTGAATCCCTTGCCCTGTGTCACTGCAATTATAAACTGCAGGGATTGACTGACAGCCTTCCGCGTGACATATCACTTCCCACAGAGCTCCAGTGTGGCGTGACTCACAGCCTATGAGTTCAATATTCAGACTTGAGCCATAACTCTACATGCATATCAATAATGCAAGCGTCCTGAGAGCCATATACAGCGCACGTTCGTGTTTGAAGGACAAGACTGCTGATAGATGACCCTGTAGGTAGCTAAATCTGTAAATACATACATACATAGGCAGGCCTATTAGCAGCACTATTATTTTGCAGACACTTTTTGTGTTCCAAAGACTGTCTATACCAGCTTGCAGTGATTGACAGATGAGGTCATGTGCACATTCACACACACAAAACAATGTCTTGTTTGCTCTTCTTCTTTGAAGAACTCATGTGGGATCAAGTAGACAGTAATTTTCTCAGTCCACAAGAAAGAATCAATACCGCTGATCCTGGATCAGCCACCACTGACTCACCTAACAGTGAGGTAGAGAGGCAGATGTGTGTGGTTATCGGACGTCAGAGGTGAGGAGGCTCTGATGGAGCATTCGATGTATGAGGAACATTAATGAAAAAAATAGTCAGGTCCGAATGAAATCATACAGTGAATTTCCAAAGCAGGACCTGTTTGTCTGAAATGTTCATTTGTCACTGGATTTTATTCTTGTTATAGAATTTATTTTATTTGACAAAAATTGTATGATCCTGTGAACAACTTGAGTATTGAATATTTTGGTCTGTTTTTGTGTAGATTAATTTCAAATGCATATATCTGGCTTATTTTGTCATAAGCTCATGAAAACATGTACAGGGTTTACCTCAAATAAATAAATACAAAATACAAAAATTCATTTTTGAATAAGGAAAGTGAATTATATTTTAAGGACCATTAAGACTCCTTTATGCATTATGAAATTGTTTTCATAACAATTAAGCAAATTCTACTTGTATATCTACTAGGGGTGGGACAATAAATCGATACGGCGATATATCGCAATCCTTCTCCATGCGATAAGAGAATCGATATCTGGTGCCAAATATCGATATTTTAATTAATATAATAAGGTGCTCTAAATAGATTTACCTGTTCACAGCTTCTAAAAATGCACGGCCATGCCATTTCTAGCTTCTTTCCAAAAGCGCTCTGACTCGGAACCATGAACCAGTTCCATGAACCGCGATCTCTATGAAGATGTGGAAGCACGAGGAACTGAGGGCTAAACAGAGTTCCAGCCACTGTATTAGCTTTACTGCTATATATACATATATATGTTTATAGAGATGAAAACTAAAAAAACTAACCTCAGAACAGCTATCAGCATGGACCCTAGGCACCGATCACGTTATTATTGCAGAGCGCATATTCAGTTCATGAGTAGCCTATAACCTCTCCGCTCGGATCGCAGGTGGATTTCCCTCACTATATGAGTGAGAGAGAGCGCCGCCGGTGTGTCCAGTATAATGTGAACAAAACTGGATGCTCTCCGTTGTCTCAGATATTACAAGTGTGCGTTATGCAGTGTAAACAGTGGGCACCGACCGGCAGAAACATAAATCTGCACCTATGGCATGAAGGACGAAACAAAACCTTGCCAGAGTCACAATGCGGCGCAGAAGTGTGTAGTGTGTGTGCAGGGCCGTAGCTGGGGTTTGCGGGGCCCCGGTGCAGGTTGTACCAGTGGGCCCTGTTTGAAATTGTTTAATTTGTATGTTCGTTCTTATTATTTATTTGTGCTATTTACACAATGTTTAAGTTTTTTCAAGTTTGTAGGTGTCCAAGTACAGAAACCGAATAATCAAATGTAAAATAGCACTGCATAGTCTTCACTGTAAAAATTAAATATACAGTCAAACCAATATTTATTCAGACACCTTCAGCATTTCTCACATTATCACAGTTTATTTGCTATGGTTTAGAAAATGGTAATACAATATGACAAGAACTCAGAGTTAAACTGTCAGAACAAATTAATCTTGATAATGTCAGATAACTTTGATAGAAAGGTATGTAATAGATTACAATCAACCAAAAAATTCAGACAACTGTTAGTATGACAATATTTAAACAACTATAAATACTTTATTGACCAATTACCAAGCAATGCTTAATTTTGTTCAGTCTGTAAAAAGGTTGCATTAGCAATTAAAGAAAAAACACTTAAACAAAACATGGTCAGGTCAAAGTGTCTGAATATTTTTTGGTCCCAATTTCTTTATCAATTATACTGGTAGTCCACTGTATGAATAATTTTTTGGTAAAATATGTCACAGTTTAATTTATTTTGTAATACTCACTTACATAAATGAACTATAGTGTCCTGCACCCACCAGTAAAAAAAATATATAAAAAATTTGATCTGGTGTCTGAATAATTTTTGGTTTGACTGTGGATTAATTATTGATAAAATTACAAAGTAATTCAGTCAAGAGCAGTGATTCTTTCATTTTCTTGGATTAACATTAAGGACACCGACAGCAGCTAGTAAATTAGGCACGATCACTTTAAGAGACAATGCATCCAACATAATGATGCACATCCAATTTCTTTCTCAACTGATTACGTTCACTTAAGACATAACCGACTGTTTTTTTCCGAGGATACTCTCCAAGACGGGTATTTTGACATAAATTTGTATGTATTTGTCGGTTCAAGAGCAAGAAGAGGCAAATTTGGTGTTGATGCGCTTTGAGACATGTCTCTCTGCGTGCGCCCTGTACACACAGAACACTGCGCGCTGGTGCTGAATTGTGCTCTCACACATCTTTTTCTGTTTGTATGTTTAAACTGAGATTTGTATTTGTTCATTCAGGTGCAGGAGGATGTGAAGGAGAGCTCGGTTCGGTCTTGCTGCCTGTGAGACGCGGCTCTCTGCGTGTGCACCGAACACGGTGTGCGAGTACTAATTTGAGCTTTTCCAAAGTCTTTTGCTTGAATGCTTTAAACTCTTTTGAATGTTTAAATTGGCAAGGCTTAAACACGTGCAAATGATAAGCTTTCGTAATGACGCGCAGCAGTGGCCCGTTAACTGTCCTGAGCTCATATTAGGCTGGCCTCAGCCTGTCGCTTGAGATCGCCGGGGGCCCCCCCTCAGCCGTGGGCCCCTAGAATCGTCACCACCTTTCACCCCACTAGCGACGGCCCTGTGTGTGTGTGCTTGCCGTGAAATAACGAACCTGAGCGCGCAAAAGACGCGATGTGAATGGCTATTTCTTCGTGTGGGGCTCCGTTTTTATGACGAGAGGAGTAGAAAGGTTGAGAAAGCACTCCAGGTACATTTTGAAATTATATTATATCTATCGATCTATCTAGTTTTTTTTTCTGTTTGATAAGCAGTTAAATGTGTTTGTTTACACACAGAGAAAAAGAAAAGTGTAAGCTTTTAATAAGTCCAAGAATAAAATGATTAATTTAGCCTATTCAACATGTTAAAATTGATTTACAGAACTTTATTTATTTTTTTGCTGTTTTCTAACAGTTTGGACTTGAATAAAGAAAGAATACTTGCACTTAACCTTTCACGGGCATTTTGTTTAGACGGATATCATGATGCATCATAGGATTTTCTAGAAATATATCGATTATCGCTGTATCGTGATATTATCGTTATCGTGAGCCATGTATCGTGATTGTATCGTATTGTGAGGTACCCTGTGATTCCCACCCCTAATATCTACATTAACCCATATTCCCATTTTTTAAAAACAACTGCCATTGTTTTCAGTATGATTGTCATTGTAATATCGTAATACTGAATTTTTTTGTTTGTTAAATTTACATAAAGACATGCAGCCCAACAAATATCATAATACATAAATATTTTAGAGTTTAAGAAATGAACTTTGGTGTCAGTAAGACTTTTCTTTAAAAAATGTAATACTTTTATTTTATTCAGCAATGATGCATATATATATATATATATATATATATATATATATATATATATATATATATATATATATATATATATAACTGATAATAAGAAGAAATGTGTCTTTTCACCAAATCAGCAGAATGATTTCTGAAGGATCATGTGACACTGAGGACTGGAGTAATGATGCTGAAAATTCAGCTTTGCATCACAGGAATAAATTATATTTTAAAATATATTCAAATGGAAATAAGTTATTGTAAATTGTAATAATATTTCACAATATTTATGACTTTACTATTATTATTTTTTTAAATGAAGCCTTGGTGAGATACTACTTTTAAAAACATTTTTAAAATATTTTACCCACCCCAAACCTTTGAAAGTGTATATATTTTTTCCTGCATTTTTTATTTTTTATATATTTTTTTATTATGCGTGTTATTTTAATCAAAATACAGATTTTTTTGAGATTCATCAATAAACGTTTAGGAGTTCAGTCGCATAGCTTATTTGTTAACTTTAAACATGGACTAAAAACCCCAAAACTTTGATATAGATTTCATAACATCACAAAAACATAATTTTGTTGAAGCACAAATGGTTTTTGGTGACAAAAAGTGTAAAAAAAAAAAAAGAAGTAAAAAAAAGCAGTCTGTATCAGACTGCACACCGCTCTATGGAGGCCTCAGAGGTGAGTAATGGCAGTTTGTGTGTATGTGTTTGTGAGTAATGATGAAGCACTTCCTGTGTGCTACGTAATGGGACAGATGGGTGACAATGACAAATCCCAATCTACGGATCCAAACAAACACATTCACACAAAACTAAAGGTGTTCCTCTCTCTACTTTCGTTCTAACAACGGTGTAGAGAGACTGGGCATAGTTTCCAGTCACACTGTTTCTTCACGCATTAGCAAGATGTCCCTGATGAACTGGAAAAACAGCAAGAGATGCTGACAAGCTGTTTTTTGTTCAGTTTTTTTTTAGAACATAAATGTGCTGACTGCTGTCTCGGTTCGTGAAGTTCATGTGTGAGGCTGGTTTGTGCACTGAATGCAAAAAGCTCACAGATACATTTCCTGTCCTGGGTATTTATCTGTGCATATGATGAGCCCGAGTGCGTTTGGTGAACATGACGTGTGGTGTTTGTGAAAAAGAACCCTTTCTGGGATCCAGTGACAGACGCCATCCGTTGAAGGACAAACAAGGATGTTCAAGATAATCAAAATGAGAAATCTTTTACAATGCAAACTCAAAAAGTTTTTTGTGTTTGTTTTGGTAAAAACATCGATGCCAATGCTGTTGATTTTCATAAAAAAAATTGAATTTAGTGACTCGTGTAACCATCAAGCAAAAAGTTAGAAAATGACCTTACTCTGTCATGGGATTCACAAGAAAACAAAATGGCTTCCTGTCAGTTACACCAAACTGTTAGGTAGTTTTGAGTGTTTTAAAAGATATACAAAACATTTTGTTTACAACAATTTTAGCATTTTCATAAGACCTTTTCATATTTAATGTATCCACCTTATTTTTCAACGCGGAAGTAAATCGTTTTCTGTGAATGTGCAAGACTCCCAGTTCATTAGCCGCTGTATGTAAATAACGAGACGAATAACAAAGTGCAGTAAACGGTAAAACTGTTTGGACTACAAACCGGTTTGTTCATAATTAAGAGACATTAAAAATAATATGGTAAGACACACTAGTTTGCTATATCAAGCAGCAAAACAAGCTGTTTTGTACAGCTAAAAATAGCTGGAAGCGAATGACACCGGAAGCCAGACACATTAAATTTACAAAATGGCTGGCTCTCATGGGAAAAATAAAGTGGATAGAATGTGTGTAGGCTATTTTTGAATAATCAATAGACAACAAAATCACTTGAAAACATTTTCCTCAAAAGGTACACAGTTAGACATGATTAATATTTACGTATTTCAGTAATATTTACTCACTCGTTATTGAAAAGTCGATGACGATTTGAACAGAATCGCCAAAACAGTCACAAGAACTGCGGAGAAACGCTTCAAAAGGCAATTTCTAAGCAAAAGGTTATCAGACAGCGTTTGAGTATTAATACGGTAATGCTGTATAGATTTGAATATATGGAAGCAAACAACTGTTTCAAACACTGCTTTACCAATTTAGCATGACTGCAACCTTTCCTGTAGCTCAACTGCTAGCAGGTGGTGTTAGCAATAGCAAGATCATGGGTTTGAGGGAACACATGAACTTATATAATATATGCTTTGAATGCACTGTACAGAAGCTGACTGGATGCAATGTAATTGTTTTTTAAATAGAAATACACAAATAGTTTTTTTTTATACACTGTTAAAGCCAGTCAGTTTGGCTATTATGAATGACAGATGAATACATAAAGGAAAAGACGATGTTTGATGTGGAGCTCACATCAGTGCGCTGAGTAAATGTGATTCACGTCATTACAGTCCAACAGGATACAGACTCATCGAGCTCATCTCTCACAACAGCATGTGTCTTATGATACTGCCAACACACACACTCACACACATCTGAAATGCTTCAGGGAATCAGTGTGAGCCGTCAATCTTCAACACCAGTCAGAGGTACAGGCACCACAGGTGTCCTTTAAAAAGAAAGGTTCACTCATGAATGAAGGATACTCTCATAATTTACTGTATTAAATGATGCCATGTTATTAAAAGAAAACATGTTGAACATCATCAAAAGTAAAATAAAAAAATTAAAAACTTAAAAGTCAGATTTTTATACATCATCCATCTTTTCAGCATCCCTTGCTGACTCTTTTCCCAGCTTTATTCAGAATATATGCAAAATAACCGGCGTAACGGCCTGACAGCTGTGTGACAGCTAGGTGAAACTCAACGTAAGTGGGGTGTTTTGCATAAATCATGCAAATTTCTGTGTAAGAATTGTGTTTTCTTCCTTTTTCGGTCTAATTTTGCTCATTTTCCCCTCAGTTCGGCCAGCTGGAAGTGCAGAGTGAGTCAGTGTACGTCTTCTCCAACAATTTAAATCGCATCTCCAGAAATTTGCACGTAATATGATGATTTAATGAACTGACATAATGTATCAAAATGCTCGATGACAAATTTTTATTAGAAATTTACTCACATTTCATTACGTTCTGACTCTGAGAGGTAAAATTGTTTGTTCTAACTAGAAACTGACAGATTTACCCAATAAGTGTATGTGTCCTATTTTTAAACATATTATTACGCTGTTAGCTTAGCAACATGCTAACGCCAGACTCCACTTAATCAATTGAGAAATGAGCCTTAACTACAGTGGATATGACTTGTGAGCGTTATGAATATAAACAGACTAGCTTTACTAGCATAGCTTTGACAGCAAAGCAGCTTCGGATCAGTGATTATGTGTGTGTGTGTGTGTGTGTTTGTATGTTGTCATTTAAGGCCTGCGTAATTGCTGTCGTCAAATCAATTCTCCTGTTGTCATCACACACACTTCAATTTCCATTTCCATTTCAGTGTAATCTTCTTGAAAGCGGGGTTTGTGTGTATGTGTGTGTGGTATGTCTTTGTGGATCACTCTTCTTGCATACATATGTTTGTTATGTATCTGGAGAAAATAGCAATCTGACTGGAAATTGATGTTTTTCTGTAGTTTTAACTAGGCCATATTGGTGCAAATTTTGAAGTGCGTCAGCGTTTAGCGCGTTTCGACCGCTAGCCATCTCACGTTGCAGCTCTCTCTCACACACAGACACACTTTGTGAGATGACACAATGCTGTTTTGGGGTGTGCGTCATCATTTTTGAAAATTTGCACGTCCACAACAAACGTAACTGTTTGATCGGCAAGCGGGACCGTGAAAATAGAGCACCGTTCATTGATGTTTGTGTGAGTATGTGTGTGTTTTGATTTTCTCTGCTATTCACCACACATCCAGGTACTGATGATTTTGAAGCATTTTACCAGGTGAATACAGGCAGTGTGACTCACAAACACTGGCTTTGTTCCAGAAGCTGCCTACCTAGGCAGCATTTTAAGGCATCATAGGTGCTCTCGACACAGATATTTTCAGAAGCAAACAGCATAATTATATAAGACCCACCACTTTGACCAGAATTCAAAAGGAGCTTTGCATTATCATGGAGATGCCAATCCCAGAATGCATTGCGAAAAATTGAAGGTGGCGGATGACGCAAGATAAATGTTGATTAAAAATATATAGTTTATTTAATAAGAACTTGGGTAGTTGACAAATAACATCCATTATTTTTTTTGTGCAAAAATAAGCGAAAGTGTTTATTTTAGGCAGGATTGTTACTGTTAGCGAAAACCAAAAAATATTAACAATAATTTTTGTTAATTAAAATAAAGATGGAATTAAATAAAATATAAATATTAGATTATAGATAAATTTAAACATAAAAAAAATTTAATTATATTTTTATTTTTTAATCACCACTGCGGTGGAAAAAAATATTTAAATACATAAATAAATAAAATGTAATTTAGGATCCATTTATAAATACAGTATCTTAAATTTGAAAAGAAACAATTATAAATATAAGCAATAGTTAAACAAAATTATAAATTATTTATAAAATTATCTAAACAAAAATGAATGTACTATAAAACTATTTACATAGGGTCTATTCAAGTACAAACAAAAACATAAATATAAGCATAAACTCTATACAAAATTATAAATTAATTCTAAAATTATATATAAATAAAAAATGAATAGACTATAAAACATAAAAATACAACACCTGAAATATATTTAAAGAAAAAATTATTATAAATATAAACAATAGTTATGCAAAATTATAGATTAATTAAATAACGATATAAATAAAAATGAATATAATTAAATTTACTATAAAACAATTTAAATAGGGTCTATTCGTAAATATACAACACCTAAAGTGTATTAAAAAATAAACAAAAATAAATAGAAACCATAACTACTACTACATAACCCAAATTCCGGAAATGTTGGGACGTTTTTTTAAATTTGAATAAAATGAAAACTAAAAGACTTTCAAATCACACGAGCCAATATTTTATTCACAATAGAACATAGATAACATAACAAATGTTTAAACTGAGAAATTTTACAATTTTATACACAAAATGAGCTTATTTATAGCCTGCTACAGGTCTCAAAATAGTTGGGACGGGGGCATGTATGTTTATCATGGTGTAGCATCTCCTCTTCTTTTCAAAACAGTTTGAAGACGTCTGGGCATCGAGATTATGAGTTTCTGGAGGTTTGGTGTTGGAATTTGGTCCCATTCTTGCCTGATATAGGTTCCCAGCTGCTGAAGAGTTTGTGGTCGTCTTTGACGTATTTTTCTTTTAATGATGTGCCAAATGTTCTCTATAGGTGAAAGATCTGGACTGCAGGCAGCCCATTTCAGCACCCGGACTCTTCTACTACGAAGCTATGCTGTTGTAATAGCTGCAGTATGTGGTTTTGCATTGTTCTGCTGAAATACACGTCGTCTGGAGGGGAGCATATGTTCCTCTAAAACCTTTATATACCTTTCAACATTCATAGTGCCTTCCAAAACATGCAAGCTGCCCATACCGTATGCACTTATGCACCCCCATACCATCAGAGATGCTGGCTTTTGAACTGAACACTGATAACACGCTGGAAGGTCTCCCTCCTCTTTAGCCGGAGGACACGGCGTCTGTGATTTCCAACAATAATGTCAAATTTAGACTCATCTGACCATAGAACAATTTTCCACTTTGAAACAGTCCATTTTAAATGAGCCTTGGCCCACAGGACACGACGGCGCTTCTGGACCATGTTCACATATGGATTCCTTTTTGCATGATAGAGCTTTAGTTGGCATCTGCAGATGGCACGGCGGATTGTGTTTACCGACAGTGTTTTCTGGAAGTATTCCTGGGCCCATTTAGTAATGTCAATGACAGAATCATGTCAATGAGTGATGCAGTGTCGTCTGAGGGCCTGAAGACCATGTGCATCTAACAAAGGTCTTCGGCCTTGTCCCTTATGCACAGAGATTTCTCCAGTTTCTCTGAATTTTTTGATGATGTTATGCACTGTAGATGATGAGATTTACAAAGCCTTTGCAATTTGACATTGAGGAACGTTGTTTTTAAAGTATTCACAATCTTTTTACGCACTCTTTCATAGATTGGAGAGTATCTGCCCATCTTTACATCTGAGAGACTCTGCCTCTCTAAGACATCCCTTTTATAGCTAATCATGTTACAGACCTGATGTCAATTAACTTAATTACTTGCTAGATGTTCTTCCAACTGAATCTTTTCAAAATGTCTTGCTTTTTCAGCCCTTTGTTGCCCCGTGACAACTTTTTTGAGACCTGTAGCAGGCATCAAATTTGAAATGAGCTCATTTAGTGGATAAAACTGTAAAATTTTAAAATTTCTCCGTTTAAAGATTTGTTATGTTTACTATGTTCTATTGTGAATAAAATATTGGCTCATGTGATTTGAAAGTCTTTTAGTTTTCATTTTATAAAAAAAAAAAAAAAAAACGTCCCAACATTTCCGGAATTCGGGTTGTACAAAGGCCTGTTAGCAATTATTCGCAGAAAAGTTTCAAAAATAATGAAAAAACAAAACAAAAACAAATTGTGTATGTTTTTGCCAGTGTTCTGTATTTACTTATTCATTGTGTATATTGTCCCTTATTATGTACCTCCTCTTGCAGACTGTCAGGGAGTCTCTGGCTGTTTCTCAATATGCGTTCTTGTCTGTACTTGTGTTCTTGTGGACTTGTGAAACGTCATCAGTCGTCGCCCAAGTACTGTTCCAATTCAAAGTTGACATCTAGCCAAGTACAGTTCAAATCCCCGGATGTGTCCTTGCTCCACCCCTTTTATCAAGGATGCATCCAGAGGTGACTTGTGCGAACTTGAGGCAGCCAGGTATCCCAGAATGCATTTTGCACCAATCAGCGAGCGTTAATGGCTGTTTTATTACTTATTATTATCAAAATATTACTGTTATTGTGTCATGAAATGCCGTTCTAAGAGTATTTCAGGCACGAATGTAGTTGTTTAAAACTCAAATCTTAGGTTTATTTATAAAGATAGCGCCTATTTGAAAATTTGTTTCCAACGCAAGTCAGCTGCCCGTGGCCAACGCAAGTCAGCTGCCCGTGGCCAACGCAAGTCCGCCGCCGTCCACGGCCAACACAAGCCCGCCGCTGTCCGCGGCTTTCCCAAGCCCGCCAGCAATGAGTACGGCAAGCCTGCCGGTAGTGAATATGGCAAGCCCGCCGGTTGCTGCTCACCCAAGCCCAGTGCCAGCCCCTCGACAGCGCCCTCCTGTACCAGCCCCTCGACAGCGCCCTCCTGTGCCAGCTCCTCGACAGCGCCCTCCTGTACCAGCCCCTCGACAGCGCCCTCCTGTGCCAGCTCCTCGACAGCGCCCTCCTGTACCAGCTCCTCGACAGCGCCCTCCTGTGCCCGCTCCTCGACAGCGCCCTCCAGTGCCAGCCCCTCAAAAGTGCTATGCTGTGCCCGCGCTTCCAGAGCACCCCCTAGTGCCCGATCGAGCCCCTACTTTTCCCAAGGATTTTTTTTTTGGGGGGCTTGTCATTTTTTTGGGGCTTGTCAAACCAGCTTGTCATTCACTTACCTGTTTGTGTCTGACCCGTTTTGTGACACAGACACATTAGGGCCCTCTGTGACCATCAATATCGCCTGTAGGAGGGGTTGGCCCTGATGTAGATTGTTCCATTTCAATATTCCAATTAGAATACTGCCTTAGAAGTCTGCTGCCTAGGTAGGTAGCAGACAGCACAAGCAGCTCACTAGGTTTCAGAGTCACTCATATAGTACAATGTGTTCAGATACATAAATAGTGGATGGGAGGAGAAACTCAGATGTCGACAGAGTGTGAACGGAGCCACACACAATGGGTCAGAGTCCTTTGTAGCTCAGTGTAATAACAATGGACAGATGTCAAAATGAATCACCATGGCCTCCTTCTAAACATGTCAGTCTGCTGTGTGTCAGCAACAAAAATTCAGTTTGGGAGAAACATATTAACCTTAATGCCACTTTTATGAACAGTGATAGCAATTCACATGCGCTAACCACTAAGCTAGCCACTGCACTTTATTTTTGTTTTTCTTGCACTACACTGCAACTTATTTTAGTTTTTCTCCTTGATTTGTCTACTTTCTCTAACATCCATCTTTTCCATTTTGCTCTTTTTGTCTTTATCTGAGCAAATCTGAGTGCTTTGCGTAAGCGTGTATGTGTGGAGTGGAGTTGCGTCAGTGTGTGCAGTGATTATTCACTGCAACGCCTGTGTGTGGAGGTAGTGAGAGCGTTTTGTGTGTGATTATTCGTGTGTGTGTGTGTGCGTGTGTGTGCGTGTGTGTGCATGTTGTCGGAGGGTAGCGGGCCGATGGGCAGGATGCTGCTGCATAAACAGTGGGCTCCAGAGCCGAGCTGTCTCTCTTGCATTTCCTTCCCTGGCTGGGGGGCGTTAACGGGGGATACAGGGCGTAAAAACACCCCTGGCTGTTAGAGCCTCTGATCAGTTGGAGATTAGCGTCACATGGTCATTATTAGTAGTAATTGATAGGACAAGCACCATTATTACTATAGACCTTAGTCAGGCTGGATGCCATATTGAATTTTATGTGGATGACAATGAGGCTCTTTACATTGCCATGCACTGTATGAAGGTCCTACATCACATGTGGGCCTACTTTTCAACACATAACTTTCAAAACTGTTTTTGTAAAAGTTTTGTCTATTGAATGTTTTTTTTTTAGTATGATGCTTTGTCAGTTAAACAATTGGCTTGTTGTTAAACAACTGTAACCATAGGGGTGTAACAGTAGACAAGAATTGTGGTTTTGAAGTAGCCCAGTACCTGCTTGGCTCATCATCAGAGCTGGGTAGTAACCGATTACATGTAATCTGTCTGGGTCACGGAAACACGGAACGAGGAGACGTGGAGTACACAAAACGAGAGGCTTTAATCCAACATGGAACACAGGAGACACAGGAACAGCAGGGAAGACATTCAATAACCGACAAACACTAACTGAATGGACAAGACCTTAAATACACAGGACAATCAGGGAGGAAGATGAGACACACCTGGAAACAATTCAACAATCAGACTGGGGAGAAACTGGGTCACAGGGAGCACATGGGGAGCAAAAACACAACAAAACAGTCCAGGGGTGTGACATTACTCCCCCCTCCCGGAAGGTGCGTCCTCGCACCGTGGAACAACTGAGGGGGGGGGGAAACGGGTGGGAACCAAGGCGGAGGCTCTGGAGGAGGACGAACACCCGTGAGGGGGCCGGCTGACAGAGACCAGGGAGGTGACGAAGGAGGGAGGAGCCAGGGAAGAGACAGGAGGGACCCGGAGCAGGAGGCGCACAGCTGGACCCAGGCCACAGCCATGATGATCCACGGTGGAGCCGACGGAGGGAGGAGCCATGGAGGAGTGATGGCCGCCGACTCCAGGGGGCCGACCAACGATGGCGGAGCAGGTGGTGGAGGAGCCCGAGGCGGAGACGGAGAGCCAACGAGCCAGGGGGATGCCGAGGATCCGGGGGGCCAGGGTGGAGCCGAGGGCTCTGGCGACCAAGGCGAAGGCGGAGCTCCGGAGATCCGCGGCGGAGCCGGAGCGACTGAGGACCCAGGTGGAGCTGAAGGGAGGAAGGAGCCCAACGGAGCCGGTGGGACGGAGTGACGAGGCGCAGCCAGAGGAGAGGAGTCCTGAGGCGATGGCGGGTAGACGCCCGACCAAGGCGGAGCCGGAGGGACGAGGGAGCCCGGTGGAGCTGGTGGATCGATGGGTGACGGTGGAGGCGAGGGAGCTAGGAGCCGAGGTGGAGCCACTGGGTCTACGGACCGAGACGGAGTCCGGGCCTCGGAGGCTGGAGGCGGAGAAGAGGGAAACTCCAGTCCTGGCGACGCTGGAGGATGGCAGTCCCGTGGGGCTCGCACCGCATTGATGGAGGGCTGAGGGCGAGCAGAGGGGCTGCCAGACGACAGCGGTGGAGGAGGCAGGAGCGGGTGGGAGGGCGGGAATTTTCGAGGAGCTGGCACTGGAGGGCACTTGCGAGGAGCAGGCACTGGAGGGCACTTGCGGGGAGCAGGCACTGGAGGGCACTGGCGTGGAGCCGCCTCTTGGGGGCGCTCTTGAGAGCTGGACGGAACCAGCGGGGGCTCTGGAGAGCTGGACGGCACCAGCAGGGGCTCAGGAGAGCTGGACGGCACCAGCAGGGGCTCAGGAGAGCTGGACGGAACCAGCAGGGGCTCAGGAGAGCTGAACGGAACCAGCAGAGACGAAGGAGGGAGGAGAGGGGGCAGTTCGAACTCCAGTTCATTTAAATCCCCCTCCAGGTCCAGCAGCCCCAGATGGATTATCAGCTCATCCTCAGCCACGGTGCAGGGGGCGGAGCTCCACTCCGCGTTCACACCGTCAACGGCTGGCTCCCTCGTGGTGGGCACTGTCGCCAGCTCTCGCACCTGATCTGACGCGTTGGGCTCAACTTCCGGGACGATCATCCGCTCGGCTTAGCGCTGGCTCGCAGATCGCGGCGGGAAATGGCTCTCCGTCATCGGTGGGCTCGGGCTGGTGCTCCTTACCGCGGGGAGATGGTGGGCTGGGCTCTGGGTCTGGAGTGGATCTGGCGAGATCATCCTCAGTGGAGACAGTGAGGGGCGATCCATTTCTCGCCAGAGTCCACTCCACAAAGGCGGCAAAATCCTCTCGAGGACCATCTTCGGACGACAGCGCTCTGCACGCGGTGTTCAGGCTAGCATCATAGAATGCGCAGAGCGCGTCGTCCGGGTAGCTGGTGGCGTTAGCTAATAACAGGAACAGTCCTGTATGGTCCTCGAGCGAACGCTCCCCCTGCTCCAGCAAGAGGAGGAGGAGTTCGGGGCGAAGGAGAGGATCCATGGGGACACACAACGGAAACAAAAAAACTGAGTAAAAAGGGTAAACAAAACGGAGGGTTTACACACGGAGGTACTGTTTGGGTCGGTTATTCTGTCTGGGTCACGGAAACACGGAACGAGGAGACGTGGAGTACACAAAACGAGAGGCTTTAATCCAACATGGAACACAGGAACAGCAGGGAAGACATTCAATAACCGACAAACACTAACTGAATGGACAAGACCTTAAATACACAGGACAATCAGGGAGGAAGATGAGACACACCTGGAAACAATTCAACAATCAGACTGGGGAGAAACTGGGTCACAGGGAGCACATGGGGAGCAAAAACACAACAAAACAGTCCAGGGGCGTGACATAATCTTGATTACATAATTAGATTCCAAAAATTAAGTAGTTGAAATTAAGATAATATTACATTAAAAATATTTAAAATACTTGTAATCCAACTACGGTTTGATTATTACATACTATTCACATGGTCACATATTTCATATCCTTATGAAAATTTTCTTTTTTATTATTTTGATTGTTGTAATTTTAAAAATATGTATTTTAATTTTAAAATGTTTATGATTTAGTTGTTAGATTTTCATTAAACTCACAAACCCACTGCAGTTCTTTCACAAACCCCAATTTGGGAAACTTTAATGCACTTCATGTTTTAATGCACTTCAAGTAACAACAAATGGAATATGTGATAAATGTGATAAATACGTTAGGTCAAAAGTAATCAAAAAGTAGTCTGATTACATTTCCTGAAAAGTGTAATGTAATTAAAATTTTTGTCATGTAATTAGGAATCAGTGATGGACTACAATTTGGACTACAATTTCAAATACATGAACAGTGCTCCAGTTTTGTTTATTGTTTTTCTCAAAAACCTTCATTTCTTTTCGACTGAAGAAAGAAAGACACAAACATCTTGGATGAAATGGGGGTGAGTAAATCATCAGGGAAATTTAATTCTGGAAGTGAACTAATCCTTTAAGAAGCTCACAGTTGAACAGTTAATAGTTGAATAGTTAATTGGGTATGAGTATGTGAATAATACTGCAGTTCTTTGACCTGAGCCAGTAGGTAACCCACAAATACACCCAAGAATTACCCAGAAAACCCTGACAACCATAGTAGAAACCCCCTAGCATTGGCATGGGAACCATCCTAAATCCCCTTTTGAACGTCTGAGCAACAACATAGCCACAATCCAGCTGAAGTTGTGCTCTAAAACCTATTTGTTTTCCAAAGATGTGTTTATTTTGAACACAAAATATTTGAATGTCGAACGTTAGGATGAAGTTTAAAGCCAAAAAGCTTACGACTGCAGTATGAGGAACATGTCCTAGCATGTCACAGCTTCACCACAGGAAAAGACAGCTGAGTAAAAGCTTGCCACATCACACACACACTTGAGCAGCAGATGAGAAGACATGTCTGTGGTTCATTAGTAATGGCCCACTCACAGACACACCTCAGCCCCACCCTGCACACCCACTAGAGTGGAATGTTTTTTTTTTTTACGCAGCGCTACAGTTTCATTCTCACTCTTAATGGAAAGTGTGGGTGGATTCCCTGCTTGTAAACACAAAACCTATTTTTTTTGTGTGATATCCACAAAGTGTGACATGACCAGTCGATTGGGGTGAGCAATTAAAAAATATATTTTGTTTTTGTCGAGTCCTCCAGGTCTGGCACAGGCTAGCGCTGTTTACATGCCCTGAGGATGTGCATTGTTTCTGATGCCTGGTTGCGCATTGCAGGCCTTCACTGCCAGTCTAGATCTGCTCAGAGCTGTTCCCATTTCCTGCTGAACAGGAAGAGCCAGCCCCCACTGGTCTTTGTCACTCAGAGAGACAGGAAGAGGAAATGGCCCACAGGAAATAGCTCCCCCACTTGCTCCAAATCATCCCACTGTAAGCTACATGAACTTACATGCACAAACTGTCCTCAGTCAGCTGCCTTATGGTAAAATACAGTGTGAAAGAGAACATGTGTGGTGTATGAATAGCAATATATACTGCATATACACACACTCACTGAAATTGTATGTAGAAAATCACACAGAAATTGGGAGGTAATGTTAAATGCAGAATTTTAAAGTAGAAAGACAGATATAATATTTCAATGTTTTCTATAATGTGATCATTTTAATAAAAAAATATTTCGTACTATAAAAATATTTTTACAGTATATGTAACTTTCTTTAAGTTTAAACTAGTGCTGTTAAATCGGTTAATCACATCCAAACTCAAAAGTTTGTGTTTACATAATATGTGTGTGTACTGTGTATTTATATGTATATAAACATGTACATGTATCTTAAATATATACATGCATGTGAATTTATTTATATAAACATAGGCCTATAGTACACCCACATATATTATGTAAACACAAACTTTTATTTTAGATGCAATTAATCGATTTGACAGCACTAGTTTAAAAATTTTACACCGTGTCCTAACTTCACACGACGCGACACGTGATAAAAGGTATAAAAAATATATATATATTTATTGTCATAATATAAAACTGGAGATTTTGCTACGCCTACGTCCTAAATCATCCACTGGAATGGCACTCTATCGTGAATGCGCATATGACAGTTAGCGGAAGCTAGAGATTATTGTTTTTAGGCCTGGTTTCACAGACAGGGCTTAGACTAAGCCAGGATTTAGCCATAGTTCAATTAGGACATTTAAGTAATTTTTAGAAGCATACCTTAGAAAAAAAATTACTGGTGTCCATCTTGAGACAAATCATAGGCATTGATATATTTTAAGATCAATCAGAGCAAGTGTCCTTGTTACACGTTACATGTACTTATATTATAAAAAAAATTAAATATGCATAATTACATGCAAGTAACTCTAAACCAAACCATAATCCTAACCCCAACCATATAGTATACATGTAGTTAATTAATATTACTCAGTACTTAAATGTATAATTACACTGTAACAAGGACATCTTAAAATAAAGTGTAACCGGATATTTTTCTTACACAAATGCATAGCTTCGCTTCAGAAGGCCTTTATTAACCCCTGAAGCAGTTTGGAGCACTTTTTATGATGGATGGATGCACTTTTTTGGGCTTCAAAATCTCGACCCCCATTCACTAACATTATAAAGCTTGTAAAAGCCAGGACATGTATATACGAATATAACTCCGATTGTATTCGTCTGTAAGAATAAAGTCATAAACGACACCACAATTGCAGAATAACCCTATGCTTGAAGAATATTGTTCTGAAACTAAAACATATTACGCAATGAGATTTATGTTGTAATGCTTCTGTAAATTTTATGCTGTCATACAGTCTTTTAAAGGGAAGTAATACAGGTGCAGTGTCACCACAATCTAACCAGAAAGAAACCAGAAATGTACATGGGCACACATCTGTGACTCCCATCTGCCCACACAGCGTTCACAGCCCTCAGCTGCCGCCAGCCATTTTTGGACTGTGAAAGAGGGTGTTAGTGGTTAGCTTTGATATGCACATCCCTATTTTGATCCTGAAAGTGATACTGAGGGGAAAAGGCAGTTTCAACTTCATTGTGTGTGAGGACAGAGCTTGTCATCGAAACTTTTCGAACCAATTGCCCGAGAAGCATTGAAAACCAAGTGTTTTAAATATGATGGGAATTTACAGATACTACTAATGAAAATATAGTAATAAGTAACTGTGCTGGCAAAAATGTCACAGATTCATACTAAACAATGCTATATAGGAAAACTTTCTAAATGTGTTTAGGTTGCTATTTTTCAAAAATAAATAAATAATAATGAGCTGAATAAATGCAGTCAACAATACACTTATAAAATTTGATTTTTATTTTATGTCTTCATTAATTTATTTATTATTGATACTCTGTTCAAACTCTAACTGTGGGACAGTTAAATATTTTTTTGGTAATTAAAGATTCATTAATAATTAAAACTGTTTATTTACAATTAATTGAATATCAATTCAAAAGACTTTGAATATGACTTTAATCATTGGATGCAGCCAAGAAGGGCATGACCTCTGTAGTAAAATGATGCAAAATTCACCATTTTAGTGAGAATACATATATTTGATGTGTTATGAGTGAAAAATAGTTTCTAATCTGTGCCTCTAATGCTGTCTGAAAAATACTGCACCATCATTGATAAATTAATCATTGAGCCATCCGAGATGTTCACTATGGTAAACTACAGTTCAAATACGGTTACTACTACAAACAAATTATGATTAATTATTGTAAGGTTTTAAATTGTTTGCTATTTTTATGACTTCACCTTGGTTCTCAGCATTTTCGAGATTTAAATACTTAAAGCGTTATCGTCAGCACCATTTATTTCAGAGAAATTAATCTTCAAATAGACCGTGGATGTGTTTTTTAAGTGTGTGTTTGGACAGTCACATGAGTCATCAGCATGGTACTTCCAGAAAATTTATTTAAATGCTGAAAAACAATGTGGTCAAACATGCCAGGGTGCTGGAGTACTAAAGAAATATACCAGTAAAATATGTAAAAATGTGTGTGTGTTTATGTATATGACTATTAGATCTCAAACATCCGGCTTCATTGTTCCAGGGGTGTCGTTACTCATATTGCTTGTGTGACTCAGGTTTGGTATTTACTTTTAAGTGGTTGACTCATTCTAATCATTTTGCATACTTTTAATAAGATGGTGGATTTTAGCACTTCACTAGCAGTCCTCCCACTCAACAGGGCCGTCTGCGGCGAGACTGTTCTGCTGCCGTTTTCAGACAGCACTGGACTGCGATATTAATAAAGCAATGGAGTAATTAGCACCAAAACAATGATACGATTATATAATGATACACAAACTGCACTAAAATGCCATTTCAAGTGGTTCTGTGCAACCCTTTTAATTAAGTTAAGCCATCGTTTGTTTATTAAAGGAAGAATTTAGTCAAAAAGTAATTGTATGATTAACATGTGTGACACACTTACAGTATATCATTCTAAACCTGTCTGAATCAATGAATAGAGTTATTTAGCTGAATATCCTGACTGTTTTTTTTTCTATACAATATGAATGAGGACTGGGCTGTTGAGTTCCTAAAATCAAAATATATGTTTGTGTTCCACAGAATATTTAACCTAAAATTATAGTAGTAGTAGTAGTAGTAGAACGAATTAATAAATGTATAAATAAATATAATAATTTTCACACCTCATGTTGTTCCAAACCTGCACTGAAAAAAAGGATTACTATGGATGCTTGTTTCCACCACACAATAAAATAATAATAATAAAAAAACAGATAATTGCGAATTTTTAACTCATAATTCAGACTGTTTTTTGTCTTTTTTTTGTCAAAATTGTGGGAAAAAAAGAGAATTCTGAGGACTTTTTTTTCCTGCCATGAAATACACATTTTTATCTCAAAATTCTGACTTCTGTTCTTGCAAGTTAATATCTCACAATTTGTTTGTGAGTTTACATCTAACAATTCTACTTTTCTTTTCTACTTTACAGAAACAAGCTTCCATAATTTTCACTCAGAAATTGCTAGTGAATGTAAAAATAATTACTAAGCAGCACGTACCACATTGAAATAAACATTAACATTTGAAATAGAAAGACTGAAATAGTATTTTCTTATAAAATGCACTCCAATAATCTTTGTTTTATATACGACTTCAAACAATAATTTATTTTTTACAGAGTGTATGGACATTTTTCCTTCAGATGATGTCCCCATTCATTATAACAAACACAAAATATAATGCAGTATTTAAAATAGTAGGCCTAATAGGCTACACAGTTTTATTTAAAATCATAAATCAAGCTTAATTCATTCTACAGTAATGTCTATGTTAAATGGACAATAATGCTGCTGTTAAAATGGATTCAATTGCTAATTACAAGCAAAAAAGCACAAAAGTTGGTTTTCTTGTTGCGGACAATGAATCTGTTATGTAATTTAATGCTACTTGCATGTGTATAAAAATAAAAATCTAAAATAATAATGTAAACTAGATCTACCTATACAGTTATTCAATATTCCTCCCCATGGTTTGGAATTACCACACACTGTGTAATTAATGTTTTTCTTCGTGACACACTTTCGTGAGTTTACAGTTTGTCAGAGCCACCAAACTCGTCTTGAAGTCATCTTTACCCAGAAACACATTCAGACACACTCGCGCAGAAACATACATGTGTGCGCCCACGCGCTTATCACCCGGTGAGTCATAGCAAGGACATGTAGACACACGACGGGTTTCTCTTCATCCCCCAGCCTTTAAGTGGCTCGTGAGGAGTAGGTAATGGTCGATACGAGTTGTGTTTTGGTAAAGCTGTATTGTGCCTTGTGGGCGAAGTGTGTGTGTGTGTGTGTGTGGAGAGCTCTGTCTGGTCTAATGAAGGCACTAGGTTACAATATTTTTAGATTCTGCCACAGAGGAGGGGAGAAAACCTCCAGCTAAGAGATGTCACCCGTCTGTTGCCATGGCCTTTCTCCTCATCACCCCCTCCAGCCCTCCTTCCTTCGATTCTTCATCCCTCCTTCCCTCCCAAGGGATCTGAGATCCAAGAATATAGAAAAATGAGTCATTCGCTTCATATCGCTCTCCAGCGAATATATGGATGTGGGATGCCAACTGCAAATATGAAGCATACAATCCATATCAGGCTTGCTAAAAATACAGAGAAACTTGCACACAGGAATGTTCCTGGTTCGGAACAAGTTCAGAACAAATGCTGTCATTGGCATGGCATTCTGTTCCTCGAGGTGTAAAAAATAATAATAATAATAATAATTAAAAACATGGTTACAGTAATGCTCTTTCAATGGAAGTCTATGGTGTGAGACATTCTGAAGGGTTTAAAATAAATGTGATGTTAGTAGTTTGCTTAAATGATACTATAAATAATTATTCTATACAAAAATTAGTGTTATTTGGGCTGTATAGATCTTTTTGGTGGGACTACTTTTCTGGCAGATTAACACTTCGTTATTACAATGACAGTATCAGGTGAGGTATTCAGACAATTGAGCTAGTTAAGCTACAAACTACAATAAGAAAATTAGCTGAAAGTTAGCCTTAAGATAAATTAATTAATTACACTACAAACATCGCCCTTTTAATAGTGGGAACTACTTTTTAGGGTAGATAAATGTTTGGTTATTCATTAGCAGTATCGAGCTAACAAAGCTACAAACTTTGCTATTAAAATGACCTAAGCTAATCTGAAAGTTACCCTTTAGAAAAATTAGCTTGTTAAACTAGCTACATTGTCCTTTTAGTGGTAGGACTACTTTAATAGGCGGATGAATGTTTTGTTATTCATTAACAACAGTATCAGGCAAGCAATTTGGATAATTGGCATAGCTAAGGTACAAACTATGTTATAAAAATTAGCCAAGCTAAACTGTAAGCTACACTTTAGCTAAATTAGCTGGTTAAACTGCAAGCTTCATTGTCGTTTTAGTGGTGGGACTACCTTTTGTGCAGATAAAACTTTGGTTATTCGTTACATAACAATAGTAGGGCAAGCTACTCTGAAAATTTAGTTAGCTAAGCTACAATCTTTTAAATTACAAAATTAGCTATCTATAAGCTCAAAATTAGATGGTTACACTTCAAGATACATCATCCTTTCAGTTGTTGGACTACTTTTCTATTATTCATTAACTGAAAACAGTATCGGGCAAGCTAATCTACTAATTTAGCTATCTTAACTACAAAGTATGTTACAAAAATATATAATCTAATCAAAAACTCTCAAAAGCAAAAAAGTAGTAAAAGTAGCTAGTTACACTACAAGCTATGTGGCAAAATTAGCTTGCTACATAGTAGCTACTTCATTTTTTTCATATGATACAGTAAAAATAGTAAGCAGGTTGTTGAAATGCCTGTTTTGTATTAAAACATCCCCAGAAGAAGTAAAAAAAATAATTTGTTGGGGACATGAAGTAAAACGTCCTCAACCATGCAAATGCTAACATGCTAATGCTACCACCTCACTACTGTTTAATGTAATTGCTCTATTTTATGTCACAAATATTTCTCATATCATTTTGCGCATTGTACCAGGTTTACTGGCCTCACAGTCATTACATGAGTTGAAAAGTGGATATAACATTGCACAGACAAAGATGGTATCTCATGCTAACATGTAAAATGGTCTCTATACACTTTTCAAAACATTGTATTTCAAAAGACATCCGAGTGCAGTATTGTGCCCCATAGATTTCCATTGTACATGCACTACTGTAAACGCCTTTTAAAACGAGAGTGACACGATTAAATGTTTTTTTTTTTTTGTGGTAATATGACTCAGACGCTGTTAATAAAGCTTAACCTGCACTGAACCTGAAACATTCTTTTAGGATGCATCCTTCCCTGTGAAAACATTTCATGTTGCAATCAATGTAAATGGTTGTCGTAATAAGGGTCTTCCAGGGTGAAGAAAGGAGGAGGGCTGTTCAGCCCTGGCCTGCAGCTATATCCCGCCACATGGGGTGAGATCCGAATTCCCTCTGTCTGTCATTTTCCCTTTCTTCTTTCTCTCCCCCCTCCCTTATCTGTGTGGGAGTCAGAAAGCCAAATCCACTCAGCTAGAATTAAAGGCAGTGACCTGCAGTGAAGGACAATGATGAAATCAAAGCCTGGATCACTTGCTTCATCTGTGCCAGAATCACCACAATCATCCAGCATTGCATGTCATATTGCACCCTCAGGTAGTAAAGTGATGGGTTAATGAGGAATAAAGGATTTAATCAGACATATGATTTATGTGTCATTGCATTAATTAAATGCAATGACACTGTTAATGAACAAGGATTTTGTTCTAAGTGACATTAGCAAGCGAAATTTGTAGTCAAGTGAATGTAAACATGACAGTCCAACTATCTGAGGTCATTATGTCTGTAATGAGAATGATTGTCATTACATTTAAACCGGACAATAAGTTCAGCAGGATCGAACAATAGGGTGTTTGTTTACATCTAGGGATTAGCTCTGGGAAACCTCTGGAAGCCTCGAAACTTTCCAGCTAAATGTCAACACTTCTGAAATAGAAGATTATCTCACATGCACATACACTTAAGAGAAGTTATGAGAATGTGCTTCCGTAAACAAAACAATGCAATTGAATGGCATTTTAGAGTGAGGGAACACAACACAAACAGCAATGAGGGAGATTTCCAACGTCTTGTTTTAAAACTCGTAATGCTTTTTGGCATTGAATATAATTGTATCATTTCCTTCAACTCAATGCCAGTTATTCAACGTCAGCAGATCTGCGCTCCGGACAAACACAAACAACTGAGTCCAGTGGAGGTTGGTGTTAGCATGTTGCTAGCCAAACAATGCAGTTCAGGTTGTTAAAGAGTTAGTTCACCCAAAAATTAAAATTCTGTCATTAATTATTTACCCTCATGTTGTTTCAAACCTTATTCCATGTGATATCAGTGGTTTAACCGTAATTTTATGAAGCTACGAGAATACTTTTTGTACACAAAGATAACAAAAATAATGATCATTATTAATTAATAATTCAACAATTTCTTCTCTTCTGTGTCAATCTACAACGCATGCATGCGTGTGATGCTGCTGACACAGGAAGCACTGATATCACATGGACTATTTTAACGATGTCCTTACTATCTTTCTGGGCCTTGAATGTGTCAGTTGTGTTGCTGTCTATGGAGGGTCAGAAAGCTCTCGGATTTCATCAAAAATATCTTAATTTGTGTTCTGAAGCTGAACGAAGGTGTTACGGGTTTAGAACGACATGAAGGTGAGTAATTAATGACAGAATTTTTGGGTGAACTATCCCTTTAAATTGTACGTAATGCATCCCTGTTTCTGGGTCCAAATGCTCCTTCAAATCCCAAAAGCAAACAACAAACTGTGCTAATATACTCTCATGGTGTGCTGTAGTACAGCCGAAAAATCATGAACTTATGATACTATTTATTTATTTATTAATATTGTTGTCAATGATTCTGTAAATTCCAAGTATTCTGAAGCCATATGAAACCATTGTTTGATGATCGGACCAAAATTTACATCATTATTACCTCAAAATCTTCCCCTCTGCTGTAGCTCAAAATTGATTTAATGTATTTTAATTAAGCGAGTCATGAAGTGCCACACCAGATTTGCCATCAACGACATCAACTATTATATATTTTATGTGTTTTAAAAGTAATGTATATATATATACATATACATATATGTATATATATATATATATATATATATATATATATATATATATATATATATATATATATATATATGACACTTAAAACACACAGGGATAGAGAATTCATTCATAAAACCTCTTAAACTTTCACATTTAATTGACTTTTTACTTTAAAATAGTCTTAAATGAAGCGAGGGTGACTAAATGATGACAGAATTTTCATTTTGAGTTAAAGTTCGGTGAAAACAAAAAAACATTGCTTTACTGTAAACACATTTGACACATTATAGTACACTAAACGTGATTTGATTTCTTGTAATTCTCTGGGCATTAAGCTCCGCTGGCTGACTCATGTTTCATTCTTAAATCATATGATTATCTGCTTGTGCATATAAAAATAAACAACTGGAGCTGTTATTTTGGCTTATGTCATCCAGCTCTAGAAATATTTGCAAAGAATCTTGCGAAGAAGACTGCATCTTCTCTACTTGAAATTGTGCCACTTACTCATTTTGCTGTTAATGATTTCTACATCAGTCAGTCGCTTTCCACCCTCGCTCACTCAGACACCGAAAGAGAGATTAATGTTGTTGCCAAGTTTTTGCAAAATCCCTGCGTCAGGATGTTACCTAAAAATGCTGTCTAGCTAGGTTTTAAAACAGAGCTACTGTGAATGCCTTAACAATCAGAATATAACAAGCAACTGTCCACCTGAATCCAAGTGAGAAGACACAGCTTTCAAAATCTGGGTGTAAACTGAATATTTTCCACATATGTGACAGAAAATAGATGCACGCCGAGGCGAGGACCCCGATGTGGTTTCTCGTTCAATCAGACAGCGTCTGCGAGCACCTGGAGTCTGTGCTATTTTTACTGCTCCTGACTAGAGTTGCTTTGTTCTTCTGAATAGAGAAGGCGAGGTACATTTATATCTCTCTCTCTCTTTCCGTGCCCTGTAGCATTGTAACATTAGAATGATCAGTAATACAGTCAGAGGGGTGTGTAGTGTGACTCAGGCCTGTGTGTGTGTGTGTGTGCTTTTAGGAATGAACTCTACTTCAAAAAACAAAAGCAAACATGATTGTCTGTCAATGAACATTGCCCTGTAAATTTAAAGGAATAGTACACACCATACTGACAATTTGCTGAAAATTTACTCATCCTCAGGCCATCCAAGATGTAGATGAGTTTGTTTCTTCATCAGATTTGGAGAAATGTAGCATTACTTCACTTGTTCAACAATGGATCCTCTACAGTGAATGGGTGCCGTCAGAATGAGAGTCCAAACAGCTGATAAAAACATCCCAGTAATCCACAAGTAATCCACACCACTCCAGTCCATCAATGAATGTCTTGTAAAGCAGAAATCTGTGTGTTTGTAAGAAACAAATCCACGATTTATATACATTTTTAAGTTCAAACCATTGCTTCCGGCTAAAATACAAGTCTGTTATACATAATATTGATTTGTCACGTAAAAAAAAAGTTGTCTTGTCTGAATCAGGAGTGAAATATGCACAGATCAAGCACCATTACAAGCAGAAACAGTTTTGATGTGAGATGAAAACAAGGGACAGACTTATTATGGATTATAGTGTTTTGATCCGAAACAGTGATTTAACGTTAAAATGCCTGAATGTTGGATTTGTTTCTTACAAAAACACAGCTTTTCACTTTTCAAGATGCTAATTGATGCACTGGAGTGGTGTGGATTACTTGTGGATTATTGTGATGTTTTTATCAGCTGTTTGGACTCTCATTCTGACGGCACCCATTCACTGCAGAGGATCCAATGCTGAGCAAGTGATGTATTGCTACATTTCTCCAAATCTGTTTAGATGACGAAACAAACTCATCTACATCTTGGATTACTTTAGTGTGAATAAATTTTTAGCAGTTTTTTATTTTGGGGTTAACTTTTCCGTTAAAAGCTTTGTTTTTTGACATGACGCAATGAGCGAAATTTCAAACATATGAGGCATTAAAGCAAACAGACGATTTATTCGAAGTGCATTACGTTCTGTTCCTGGAACACTTGTTCACTCCTGGAACACTTACATTTTCGGAAAGTATTTTAAAGCCTCCGCTTTTTCATCTCCTACTATTCTGAAGTGTCTGTTATTGATCAGCTGAGATGGTTTACTGCATGTGTCATGATGTGACCCACTATACCGGCACACAGCTGTGAGTCTAGGAATTCTGACATTTACCACCGTCATCTGCATCACCATCATCATCAGTGAGGGAGCGGGGCTTACCAGGTGCCCACAGTGCACATATATTACAAAGTAGATCAGTGTCAAGGCTCTTTATGTGAAAGAGATTATGTCGTAAGTGTATGTGTGTGTGTGTGTGCTGGTGTTTGCGGTATATATTAAGAAATTAGTTGGTCAGCAAGGAATTTCTGTCAGCAATATGAATGAAACGGATACATGGAGCGCTCATATAGAAATACAATGCATGACAGCAAGCGGGTCTGCTTAAAAGAAGTCATCATTATCCTAGAGTAGACAGTTCAGAAACGACACGAGCGATGACAGTGCATGTCTTCCAACAAGAAAATACCACGAAGTTGCGTCAGCACCACGCTTCAGACACGCCCTCCGTCAAGCGTTGACACCGACGCCCCGTGTGAATGCAGCGTGAGCCAGAGCGCGCGCACACACACGTCACACACCGGATGTGTGTGCGCACTCAGATCACTTGGACATGGTTGTGTACAAGAGATAAAAAACGATCTAAATACTGTTAGTTTTCTCACACAAACCGCTCGGTTTGTGTCTTAGGCCATCAATGTGTAGTTACGATGGGGAATTGTTTAATTTGGATTTCTCTGTGCATGTTCTTTTTCCCTCTTATAGAGACAATGACCTATACCTGCCATTATATGACTGACAGACTAGAACGGTTTGACCTAAAAACATCAAAATTGGATCTACTGAAGAAAAAAAGACACCTACATCTTGGATGCCCTTGGGGTAAGCTGATAGATACCAAATTTTAATTTCAAAGTGAACTATCCCTTTAAGTTTTGATATATTTATGGTAGGAAATTTACTAAATATCTTCAAGGAACATGATCTTTACTTGATGTCCTAATGATTTTTGGTATAAAAGAAAAATCGATAATTTTGACCCATACAATGTATTTTTGGCTATTGCTACAAATATACCCCAGCGACTTATGACTGGTTTTGTACTCCAGGGTCACATATTATAATACCAATTGCTCCAATGTATTTTAAAAATACCACAGAATAAATAACTGTCCCATTTGTTGTATTGTTTAGTATAATTGATTATGTATGCATTATATTTATACATACATAAATATTACTAAAAGTAGTAAAAAAAATATGTATGAATTATATTAAAATAAGTAAAATATAATATATTTTATTAAAATATAATCTGTATCCTAAGTGATTTATGATGAATCGCTTGTTGTATTCCTCAATTGTAAGTCACTTTGGATAAAATTATTTTTTTTATTCATCTACTATATGAATAAATATAAATGTAAATATAAATATTTTATATAATAAAAATAATACACTTTTAATTGTATTTAATAATTTTAATGAAAAAACTGTTATTGTTAACTATAACTAATAAATCTTTTATTTTCGTTAAATTATATACTAAAATAAAATTATTACCTGTAAATATTAGATTAAGAACTAAAACTTAGAAAATAGAAATGTTGCCTGAACTTGCTAAAACAAAAACTAAAATAAACATAAATTAAAATCTGAATAGAAATGTAAAAAAACAACAACGAATTAACTAATAAAAATGACAAAAGCACATAACAAATTTACAACATTATTCTCTCTTCCAGTGTATATCTTGTTTTATTTTAACAATTTATTATATGATGCCTTGATTGCATTAAAGGGGTGGTTGATTGCGATTTCACTTTTTTATCGTTAGTTAGTGTGTAATGTTGCTGTTTGAGCATAAACAATATCTGCAGAGTTGCGGCGCTGAAAGTTCAATGCAAACGGAGATATCATCTTTTAAAATTCTGGCAGTTTAATGCCTACAAAAACAGCTGGTAAGGGACAACAACAAGCTAGTTCCCGGGTCCGTTACGTCACGAACCCAGATAAACCCTGCCCCCGGGAACACAGCAAAGGGGGCGAGGCCATGCTGCGCTGCTTTAGAGTAGAGGAAGAGAAAACTAGGGGTGCACGTAAAAATATATTAATATACGAATCGCGATTCTGTCTTCTAACGATTCTAATGGATTCACAAGTTCCAAAATCAATGTCCTAAAACAACGGTTCTTAATACTGTTCCTCGTGTCCCCCTGCGCTGCACACGCTCTGCATCTCTCTCTCTCTCTCTCTCTCTCTCTCTCTCTCTCTCTCATTCAGGTCATCAGATCAGCTCTAACAAACTGTTCCAATTATACACTTATTTTCACATAGCTATTAGAAGCGTTATACATGGATGCGCGTGCGGTTGCTGTGCTGTATTAAAGCTTTAATCAGGATAAAACCGTATATTAAAAGCTAACAGAAGCAGTAGCATTTACAAATAAAAGAGGATCTAAAAGTATGAGACAACAACAAACAAACATACCATTAAGAGTCGTGCTTGCACAGGTTCTGCGCGATCCTCTTCACTAATATTCTCTGCGTTTGATTGATTAATAAGCAATATATACGACACCACTGTTTACAATACAACCAGAGCACATGCAGCTGAGCTGAGGGGCGGGACGTTTAGACGTGCACTCGGCAGTTTAGCCAATCACAACACACTGGACCAGTTAACCAATCTCAGCCCATCGCGTATTTCTGAGGGAGGGGCTTCATAAAAACAGGAAATAATCGAGGCGTTTGTCAGAGAAGGGACAGAGTGGTGTGGAATAAAGGTAAATTATGTGAAAAATAATGCGTTTTTAAAAATACGAAGCATGAACACATGTTAGACTGCACCCCATAAACACAATCAAGTCTAGAAAAAAAAAAACAGGCAACCACCCCTTTAAACCTTCTAGCAGACTTCCTATATATATATATATTTCTATATATATATATATATATATATATATATATATATATACATATACATACAGTATATATATATATACAGTATATATATATATAATTTTTTCCCTATGATGTCTTCACAATCCTGTTACAGGGAAGTCAGACAGACATTCAATTGATCCTCCTCATCCAAACTCACTCCTGTGGGCCACGTGCACATAGTAACATACAATTACACACAATCTTCACCTCCCATTCATTTTGCCAATGCTAGGTTGGAGTGTGAGGGCGAGCGGGCTGTGTGTGTCACCCCAACACACTGTGATGTCATCAGCCCAGAGATTACACAGGGCCATATGGGTGACGGCCTGCCACAGTAATCCTCCATCAGCCTGCTCTTCCTGTCACACACAAACACAGACACACTCACTCTCTCCTCACCACGGGGTGCATTCTGGGAAACATTGGGCCCTTACCAGTGAAAACAATTGCTCATATAAGCTAATAAGACACTATTTTGATTATATTCCACAGTGTACGTTTACAGTGAGCAAAAACAAAGTCTGTTGCCGTGTATTTCCATAGCTGGTGACGGATGTGATGTATAATCGCATTAGTGGTCCTGGGATTATGAAGAACGGATATAGGGCAGGTGGATAGAGAGAAGCAGAAGTTTATTACGTGTTACCCATTCACTATAATGCTGCCAAGACAATGTTATTCACTGTTTCGTTGTCTAAATTCAACATAGCACACGTACACTGTAAAAAATTACTGTGAATTTAACGGTAAACGACTGTAAAAATACTACAGTAAAAACCTATTAATTGGTTTGCGGTAAGTTCCGCTACTATATGCAGTGAAAAACTGTATTGGACATTACATGTAATTTTACGGTAGTATACCATTTTTGGAAGTGGAAAAAGAACGTATAATTTACAGTGAATAACCGTAAATTGACGTTCCCAGAATTCCCTGCATTCCATTTCAAACTTGATGTTTTTTTTGTTGAAATAACAGTTTCTTCCTAATATTTTCTTATCAGTTTTAGGGTTGCATGTTACACCTAATGTTGTTAAATTAATGTTTATTGCATTATTTCAGTTTCATGTGTGTTGTCATGATGGTGTTTAGTGCTTGTGTGAATGACACTGCGCACCTTCTGTATATGTTAATATTTAAAAGCTGCTTGTGATGGGCTTTGGTTCATCATCTGACTTTCTCATCACCACCTGCTTTTAGTGGTTATCAGTGTATTACAAAAGTACAAAACAGATTTCAGTACACCCATAGGTTGGTATAGTAACATTATATCAGTTAATGAAATTACGGTATTTATATGTAAATTTAAGTTAAAGCCGCAAAATCTAAAATGTTGCTATCGTACTTTTTACGGTAAAATTCTGGCAACCATTTTTTACCGTAAATTTGACAGATTTTTTTTTTTTACATCTATTTGATTTACATCTGCAAGACTTATTTTTTAGAGTGTTTTTTAGAGTGTTCATCTGCAATACCTCTATGTGACATTTCCTATAAGATGTCAAATAGACCTTTATTAGAAGATGTTTATGATTTAGAACGTATGTAAGACTGACATCTTAAAGACGTCTGTCAGATGTTTGTGCACAGCAGATGCTTTTCAGATCAAGCGATCTTTAACAGACATCTTGCAGACGTACCTGTGCTATCTGGGTATATGTATCCTATTCTTTCTTTTCAGAATAACTACAAGTACTAACCAAACGAATAACCCCACAAACCTCTAAATATTTTCGAGGTTATTTCCAGGAAAAAGAATCTGAATGAGAAGAAAATGACACAATATGTGCAGCGCGGTGATAAGCTGGTGATTTCAATGTTAAGTATTCGCTTCTATCGCCGCTTCTCGGGCTCAGTCAACAGAATGGAGGCGCGCTCCCGTGTCAACACGTCCATATATGGTTCGTGACGTCGAGCTCCGGAGGTGCCATTCATATAAAAGCGATCCGACGGAATCCCCTCGGAGGAAATGTAGACTCAGGCTCAGCACACAGGGCTCAGTAGGCAACCTACACCCCTGAAACATCCACATCTCTGCTACAAGCATTTCACTTTGTCACTCCAACATGAAGGTCTCCAGCATAGACTGTCGACGCCTTAGGAAGATCATACGGAAGGAGTGTGGAAGTTGTCTGATTGTGGACTGTAGACCGTATTTCTCGTTCTCCAGCTCCAGTATCAGAGGCTCCGTCAATGTCAACTTGAATTCAGTGGTGGTCCGGAGGTCCCGCGGCGGTCCGGTGCCTCTACAGTTTATCATCCCGGACGAGAAAGCGCTGTTTCGGCTCCGCGAGGGCAGCATCTCCGCGGTCGTGGCTCTGGATGACCGCACACCTCATTTACAAAAACTGAAAAAAGACAGTATTGCTCAGATTGTCATTAACAGTTTGTCGCACTTGGCGAGTAGCGCGAGCATCTGCTTCCTGAAAGGTGAGTAAAGATTGTTCGGTCTTTTTTTCTTTGAAAGTTTTCTCAAGAGGAAGTGTTTAAGGTCTAATAGGCTATTTAAAATAGTTTAAGGTCTCATTGAAGTTTTGTTTACGTTTAGAAGGACGATTCCAGGACAAAGCAAACGAAGAATTTGATGTCTGACATAGTTTGAATGTTTAGACGTATACCAATTCAATCTATTTTAGAATTATTTACAAGTGTCTCAATTAATCATTAATTCGAAGAATTCTATGGAAGAATTTAATTTTAATGAATACACCGATATACCAATAAAGTGAAGAATAAATAAATGTGTATATTAAATTAAATTTAAACTGTTTGGACTACTAGACTTCTAAGTAAATAAAGCCTAAATAAATATCTATTGTATACACACACACACACACACACACACACACACACACACACACACACACACACACACACACACACACACATATATATATATATATATATATACACACACACATATATATATATACACACACACACACACACGTTTATTTTATTGCATTTTACAATGTAATAGCTATTTGTATTTTATTATAATAAAGAATATATATAGTGAAGTAGCTTTATTTAGTTTGATGGAGCAGATCAGGGCTTTGTCTGTTTTTTCAAGAGGTAAATTCTCTTTGTGCGTCAAAGGACGGATGAGTCAGAGAGAGAAGTATGAGAATCAGCACAGTAATATTTATAGCCTTATATCAATTTTTACTCCTTTCAGTGATAACATTGCATTCAAATATACAGGGATTTTTAAATTAAGTTATTCGGTTTGTTCAAATGACATGTTGAGTTTAACTAGAGGATTTTGATGAATGAAAGTCAAGCTCTTGAGCTCGTGAACTCTCCCTCTGTTGGTGGGATTGTCTTCTTGCCTCTCACACTCTGAACTGCAACATGTGAAGCTCTTGATAAGGTGAACGACTCAACAATCCTTGACGACTCATAATAACGGCGCATTTCTAATTCCAGGAGGCTACGAGAACTTCCATTCCCATTACCCCGAGCTTTGCACTGAAAGCAAGTCTGTGGATCTGAGTGAAGACAAAAGTGAAAGAGGCGTCAGCAGTCACTGTGACAAACTGGGTTCTCACCACAAACCAGACTATGATCAGGTAAGAGAGAAGAAAGCGAGCTTTTGTTTCCTCAGTTCAACCCACTTCCACCGAAACCACTTCCTCTTAACTGTAGGAGTTTCTGCAACAACTCCCCTTCAAATATGAGTCGAAATATGCAAAAAAGACAGATACTACTCACTGTATATAACCCAACCATCCATCTATCTAAACCAAAGAGCCCCCTTACAATCCTTCAAAGACATCCAACGGACATCTGAGGTCCTTTTATGTCTGACCTTTGGTCTGCTGTTCAGTTTTTGTGATAAGGTCAAACGGTGCCTTTACACCACCTGCTTGTCTTCGGGTGGTGAATCAGTCTTGAGTGTTTCAGTTTTGATATCGGTTTATTGTTGTTATTTTTCAGGGACGGCCGGTGGAGATCTTGCCTTTCCTATACCTGGGCAGTGCCTATCACGCCTGTAGACAGGACTATCTCAGTGACCTCCGCATTACAGCACTGCTGAACGTCTCACGCAGGGACTCGCGGCCCGCCAAAGGACAGTATGACTACAAATGGATCCCGGTGGAGGACAGTCACAGGGCAGATATCAGCTCACACTTCCAGGAGGCCATAGATTTTATTGGTAAATATTGTACATGCTGTAGTTTTGTGTGTGTGTGTAATTTATGTTTTAAGTATTTATTTTAATTCCTTTGTTATTTTTTTTTTATTTAACACAGTTTTGAATTATTTATTTTAAGGATTATTAATTTTTTTATTCATTTTCAATATAATTTACTTTTAGTTATTATTGTTTTTTTTACTAAAATAGATCGTTTATTATTTAATTAATGTTATTATTATTTTATTATTTAACACAGTTTACCAGTCTGAGAAATATATATATATATATATACACACACACACACATATATATATATATATATATAGATAGATAGATAGATAGATAGATAGATAGATAGATAGATAGATAGATAGATAGATAGATAGATAGATGAAAGTAGTTTTTAATTATTTCATCATTTAATTATTTTCTTTATTTTTGGATTATTTAAAACAGTTATTATTATGTTTATTTAAAGTCATTTTTATTTATGTAAATATATATATATCTTTTTTCTTTATTTATTTTATTTAACATGGTTTACCAGTCTGAGCACCTCAAAGTCTCACTTTTGGTTGTAGTTTAAATTAATATGAATTTAACGCTTGTTTTAGTGCATTATTAATAAGAAAAATAAGTTGTAACTGTCAACATCTTTAGTGTTATGTAAACTTCATCTGATAGGCCTAAAACCTTTCCCAGAACTGAGCACAGACCTATAGATAGTGGAGCTAATTTCAGGCCGTTTAAAAATAAGACTTCCTCTGCTTTACTAACACATAATTTAATCCGAATGAACTGTACCTTTAAATACTCCTACAAATCCCCTGTTACTCGTACTCTGGGAAGTGCAATTAATATACTCCTACTGAAACTAAAAAAAATTAGATGGAACATATTACATATAAATAAAGAGAGATAAACGGACATGCCGCTGTGACTCACGGGTTAGACTGATCCAGGATCTTGGGTATCACAGGCGTGGCCAATGTGTCAGTGGATGAGTCAGTGATTAGTGGTGTTAGGTGTGTTTGTGTGCTAGGAATGGACTGTCATGTGTTTTGTAGGTTGTTTGAGGCTTCTTTATCAGGTGAATGTGTTTACACAATAATCTGACAGCTTTTAAAACTGATTATGGGTGATTTGCAAAAAGCTAATAAGGCCATATTTCACCCCTTAAAAAAAATATCAAATTGAAACTGAAACTGAAAGGTTCTTTAGTGAACTAAAAATGGTTCTTCTATGACAGCACTACATAAAAAAACCTTAAGAGTATACAGTAGACGTTGTTTAGATACTTCACATATGGTCAAAACTCACTATTTGACCTGTATTCATATTTCAGTTCCTCTGGTGAGGCTTTAACTATGTCATCCTGTCATTCAAGGACTTGCGTATCCAACATTTTATTCGATTATACCCAAGTTTCATTTACATTTACCTCAATATAGACAATATTACATAAGACACCATGAGGTAATTTGGTCTCCCGCGGGAAAGCGATAGCAGTGAAAGAATAATCCATCGATAGCTTCGGCTAATGAGTGTGTGGTAATATTTAGCGAGTGTGATAGTCATTATGACGCCCACAGCTCGGCCCCGCTCCGCTCCAGATGGGCTTCAGGCGTGATTCACACCAGCAGGTTTTGTTTTAAAGAGACCAGCAGTGAGGGATGAACAAGCGCTTTACTTCTCTTGTGTGCGTCGTTCAGAGATATGAGGCTGGAATCTGCTTAGTTGTATTGAATTAGACAGGAATATGCAATCGGAGCTTTCCATAATGGTGAGAGTGTGTGAGTTTATGGATTTGTGTGTCAGAACTTTCTGGGGTGGAAATGAAATTGATATGACATTACGATAAAACGGGGTCAGGGAGGAAATGAATTAGCCGAGCGATAATGGACAGAGGATATCAGAAGAGCTGTGAAAAATAAGCATGATTACGTTTCACTTGTTCCCTCTCACCGCTATAAAACACAAAGCCATTTTATGGCATTTATACACATTGTAATGCTATGTAAAATATTTTATATACCAAAATTAACGAAGTTATTCGGAAGTTATCGTCCGAAGTTATTCGAACACTGTAAAAAATATTTTTGCGTTGTAAATAAAACAAAGTTTATTAAGTACGTTTTAAAAAGAAAATTTCAGTCTTTCTTTTTGAAAATTTCACATACAATTCAATATGTTGCTTGACGTTTTTTTATAATTATTGGTGAAACTTAAAAGCAATTTCTGTGAAATCGTAAATCCGTCATCAATTTTTTTTTTCAGTGTAGGATAATTTCCCTTACACGTCTGAACTTTGTCTCTGTGGTGTTTTCAAAACATTGCTTTGTTTGAAGATTTGACCAGTCCTGCATAGCAACACTGGCTCAGCCAATGGTGTGAATTTGGGGCGGGGCTATTTGTTTTACTGACCAATGGTAGATGAGGGACGTGTTTGGGGAAACTTGTTTGAAAACAGTCATTGTTATTTTGTCTGGTGCCGCTACTGCACCTTTTATTATAATTTTTTCTTTCTTTCTTTGTTTACATAAGCTTAAAAGTGCACAGGGATTCTTCTGTTGTTTTTAAATGTGCTTTATAAATAACGTCTGGCTTGAAGTTTGACTTAAAAGACAGTCTGTGTTTTTGGTGACTCATGCTGTTATTTCGAGGGCTTTTGTAATGAATTCATTATCTTTTCTCTCCACAGAACGTGTGAAAGCACAGGGAGGTAAAGTGCTGGTCCACTGCGAGGCTGGAATCTCTCGTTCTCCCACCATCTGCATGGCGTACATCATGAAAACCCAACGGTTGCGCTTGGAGCAGGCCTTTGATGTTATCCGACAGCGGCGTGCCATCATCTCGCCCAATTTTAGCTTCATGGGTCAACTACTGCAGTTCGAGTCAGAGGTGGTTTCTTCCACGCCTCCGTCCGTCACTTCTGCCGCTCAGGAGACGCCCACCTTCTTTAGTGGTGACTTCACGATCGAAACCGGGAACTTCGAGTCCTCTGTTTTCACCTTCCCTACCTCCTTCCTGACACCAATGCCCATCCATCCGGCGGTTCACCAGTTCAAACTGAGTCCAATAACTGCACTGCCTTAAAATGGCTGCCTGACTCATCACAGTCTCAGCGTACTTGAAAAATAATGGACGGGCGAACTGAACAAATCAATGGACTATCACAGGGAATAAAAATGCTTATGTTTTCATATATATATATATATATATATATAAAAAAAAAAATCATGGAAGAGAGTGTTTGCTTTTTGATTTTGTTTGCCTTAGAGAAAACCACTGCACAATGATTACACTGCAATACCTGCCTTAGCTCGATGATGTTCTGCCTATCAACAGCGCCTAGCTAGGCAAATTAAATTATTACTTTTTTTTAAACAGTTTCTTTTTTATGAATTGTGGATCTGTTAATAAACATTTTTACAGAAGTGTAAAACTTGTTCATAGTGTCACTTTATTATCATTGTGTTGGATTTACTCTGCTCTTTTTAACATATTTGACAATTTTCAAAAAAATTCTGCAGATATTCCTCTAAAAACAGAGAAAATATACCTTAGTCAACAATAATTAACAAAAACACACTTTTGTCATGAAAGGAACATTTAAATGTTTGCCCTCACGAAACATCATAAGGACTTTAGGCCACAATAAAAAGATACAACAGTGACCTCTGCTGTGACAAATACTGCAGAAGTATATAGTAAACTTTTGAGTGGAACATAAGTAAGCCTTTTTTACACCACATGCAAAAGCAACACAAATTTATTTTAATGCCCGTTTGGGATGCACATAGAAAGTAGAGACGCATCGAGAGCTTTGGTGCGCAAAACATGTTGAAAGTGCATTATGAACATATCCATCAACAAAATTATTAGCAATAATAAAAACTTTTGTGATGCAATCTTAAAATAACATGGCAAAATACCCATTCTTTGGGAAAAAAGAGCGTGTGTTGGAGTTCATTAATGTTCTGCATGCAGGCACACAAACAGCAATTGCTATTCACAGAATCTGACTGAATCCATAAGTAATCAGTTTGTGTTTCATTTTGCATATTAATTACCAGTAAGGGATTACTTTAAATTTTTGTCATTTAATCACAGTTATTTCTGATGAACTTGCATGAAATACTATATAGACTGTACAATTCTATAAAACAATAGGGAATTTAACATAATGTTCTTAAAGGGATACTCCACCCCAAAATGAATATTTTGTCATTAATCACTTACCTCCATGTCGTTCCAAACCCGTAAAAGCTTTGTTCGTCTTCAGAACACAATTTAAGATATTTTGGATGAAAACCAGGAGGTTTGTGACTGTCCCATTGACTGTCAAGTAATTAACACTGTTAAGGCCCAGAAAAGTATGAAAGACATTGTCAAAATAGTCCATCTGCCATCAGTGGTTCAAAGTGCGTACGCTATTCTCATCAGTAAAGCATGGATATGCTGTTTTTCAAATCAAAGTGTAAATAAACGTACAATATGTATCCATGCGTTACTGATGACAGAGAATAGCGTACGCACTTTGCGTCCATCGGATGCTCTCCAAAATGGCGCCACGCTGACACAGAGAGACAGAGAGGAGACGAATTGTTGAATAAATGTCGTTATTTTTATTTTCTTTGCGCACAAAAAGTATTCTCGTCGCTTCATAAAATTCAGATTGAACCACTGATGGCAGATGGACTATTCTGACATTTTGGGGTGGAATATCCCTTTAATGTAACCATGTCCTCATACTTCGCTCAGTTCAAGAACATTATATGCAGTTTTTTATTATTTATTTGAAAGAATTAAAAGAGCAGTTTCATGTCTTGTATGCTCAACTGGTCAAGGTTGATATAGGATTTAGAAATAAATCCTATACTAGTAATATTTAGTGCTTAGTAATGCAATACTTTCAGAGACAGTAATTAGTACAATAACCTAATTGTTGAACATGAAATTAGTAGATAGTTGTTCATAATTTTTTTAGAGTAACTTACACAACACTGTTTGATTATGCAGAAGGTTTAAATGGGAAAGAAAATGTGCTATTGTATAGTATCCATATACTCTATTTGTGACCCTGGAGCACAAAACCAGTCATAAGTCGCTGGGGTATATTTGTAGCAAAAGCCAACATTGTATGTGTCAGTTATCGATTTTTCTTTTATGCCAAAAATCATTAGGATATTAAGTAAAGATCTTGTTCCATGAAGATATTTTGTACATTTCCTACCATAAATAAATCAAAATGTATTTTTTGATTATATGCATTGCTAAGAACTTAATTTAGACAAATTTGTAGGCGATTTTCTCAATATTTAGATTTTTTTGCACCCTCAGATTCCAGATTTTCAAATAGTTGTATCTCAGCCAAATATCATAACAAACCATACATCAATGTAAAGCCTATTTATTCAGCTTTTAGATGATGTACAGCATAAATCTCAATTTAAAAAAATTGACCCTTAAGACTGGTTTTGCGTTCCAGGCAATACTATGGTACTTTTCTGTTGGTGAAATAAATTAAATGAATACAAAAAAAAAGAAAAAAAGAAAGAAAGAAAGAAAGAAACGTGAAAGGAGGTACAATGATGAATGGGCATAGCATGCTTTACTCAAGTGTTTATTCTGCAGAGCAGCAGCTGTCTTCTTGGCGCCCAATCTCTGCCTCGACAGACTGAACTAACTTTACAGAAATAGGGGTAGCGTTAAAGACAAAATGGATATGAAACTAATGAAAAAGCAAGAAGCTCATTAAAAATTCAATTATTAACATATATAATTAAGTTATATTGAAATATAAAGTTTCTGCTCCCCATTACTATTCCTTTAAAGATTTATAATAAAGAATAATTATAAGTCCCCATAAAAAGTCAAGTAGACTCGTCCGTTCGTCCCGCCTCTGTCGCCATTTTGACTGTTATGTCTGTTTCGTGACTCGAGAGGGGAGGGAAAATAAAATTTGATAGTCCAGAGGAGTAAATATCGGACAAATTTATCCGGTGTGCAGGCATATTTATCTTCTCCTAAACCCTTCTTCTCCCTGAGGAGGAGGGTGTTTAATTCAGCTGGTTTCTGAGGAGGGTTTTGTGCATAAGCCGCCGCCATGTACATTAAACAGGTAACTTACGTTAAGTGACTGAGATGCGACTCACGCGCTGCGTGTGAAATTATTATTTATATGTTTAATTATGCGATTCAACTACTTGTTTACATATTTTAACTGCCAGATGTGCACAAAAACGCATTTTTCTTAATCTTGAGCATGCTGGGTTGTAAGTTTTGGCGAGTACACGGCCTTCAATGAAGTTAGCATTAGCTTTAGCATTAGCTGTCAAAACCCGCAAAACATTGCAATCAAATTTATTATGCAACATTTATATTAAACAGTTACTGCTCAAATTAACTTTTATTTGCTGCTGCTGTTCAGATGTGAGCAAAGTACTTGTAGAAAATGTAATTATAGCTGGTTCTTATGCACATATTAATACGGCGTGTTGTATTATTTAAATGATAATACCATAAATTGCTGTTTTATATACACATACATATCTCTGTAAGTTGTTTAAGCTCATTGTTTTCTTTTTAGCATTTATGGATGAAACGCATTCTGACAGGTTGTATAACATAATATCGACGTTGTATGTAATATTTTGTGAAATGTGTTTTTTAGGTTATTATTCAGGGGTTTCGCAGCTACAGAGATCAGACTGTGGTTGATCCCTTCAGCTCCAAACACAATGTTATAGGTAAGACTGTCCCACTCTTGGCATGTGACATTTTCATCATAGCAGAAATATGTAAAATAGGTAAATTAATAATAAAAAAACGTAAATTGTGACATAAAATGTAATATGTTTAATATGTATGTAAAATATATTTAAAATCAGACTATAAAACACATTTGCCTATTTTTTATAATGTGTATAAATGTGTATATATATATTTACATCTTATGTCACATGCATAACCATATATTACATATGCAGTGAAATTATTTTTACAACCAATCTGTTACATAAAAATAAGAAATTTAGAATTTTAAGAATACAGTTGTAATTTAGAATAAAATTGTAATGTACTAAAATAATATATATTTATAATATTTTAAAAAATAAGTTTTTATATATATATTTTAACATTGCATTTACATTTCATTTTTCACAGTTGGAAGAAATGGATCAGGAAAGAGTAACTTCTTTTATGGTAAGTAAGAGACACCATTTTTTTTGTTTTTAAAGACATCTTATACATTTTAATACAGTAATTAATTTAATACATCAAAACACTCATGTTGTGAGTGAATAGTTTGTGATGAGCAATTCTCTTTTATTCCCCATCAGCTATACAGTTTGTACTCAGTGATGAGTTCAGTCATCTTCGTCCAGAGCAGCGTCTGGCGCTGCTTCATGTGAGTTGTATAAAAAAAAAGAATTTCACTTCAATAATTGTAAAAAAATTTTTTTATTATTTCTAGATTTTTTTTTTTTACCCAATATTTATTTATTTTCCTTATTTCTTATTTTTTATTAGATTTTTAAAATTTTGTTTATAAAATAATATATTAACCCTGCTAAACCATGTACTTTCATGTAATTTTCAGGAAGGCACTGGTCCTCGAGTCATTTCAGCCTTTGTGGAAATTATATTCGACAACTCTGACAATAGGCTCCCGGTAAGAAATTTATCCCAAATGTTAAGAAGCGCACTAAAGTAAAGGCAGGCAAGTAACAAGAACTCATTGCCCTCAGATTGATAAAGAGGAGGTGTCTCTGCGCCGTGTCATCGGAGCAAAGAAAGACCAGTACTTCTTGGACAAAAAGATGGTCACGTAAGTTTAGTTCTTGTAACACTGTAACATATCAGAAAAGCTTTGAATGCTTAGAGCTGTAGCCAAATGAGTTGTGTTCTGTGTGCTTCAGTAAGAACGACGTGATGAACCTGTTAGAGAGCGCGGGTTTCTCCCGCAGCAACCCTTACTACATCGTCAAGCAGGGAAAGGTACGCTAGTGTCCCCTGACATGGGACAAGTTATTAATGGGTGTTTACAATTATTCATGATTTTATTTAAAACCTGTTATCACTTAAAGGGATAGTTCATCTAAAAATATATATATTTTTTGTCATTTACTCACCCTCATGTTATTCCAGACCTGTTTGAGTTTCTTCTGTTGAGCACAAAAGAAGATATTTTAAAGAATGTTGGTCATCAAACAGTTGTTGGTAGCCATTGGAAAAAAAATACTATGGAAGTCAATGGCTACCGTCAGCTGTTTGTTATCTACATTATTTAAAATATCTTCTTTTGTGTTCAACAAAAGAAAGACACTAATACAGGTTTGGAACAAGTGGATAGTGAGTAAATGATAACAGAATTTTCATTTCTGGATGAACTACCCCTTTAAGCTGCAGCTAAAACAGTGTTTTCCAGCCCTCGGGGACTGTAGCAAACCACAGCATCTCTTTAATTAACATTAATGCTCGTTTACAAACAAGAACGTGGCTCTTGGGAGTAAAGTGGTGCTAATGTTGTTGCTATACATTCTAAATGAGTTTGCTCACTTTGTTACACTCATTTTACTCTCTGAAACATGAAAACAGATCAATCAGATGGCAACAGCACCTGACTCTCAGCGTCTGAAGCTGCTCAGAGAGGTGGCCGGCACCAGAGTCTACGATGAGCGCAAAGAGGAGAGTATCTCGCTCATGAAGGAAACAGGTAGACCCTTCACTGATGTTTCTATTCAAATGTGAAAATGCCATTTATCATTTCCAATCTGGAAATATAGCCTACCGAATAAGAAAACTGGTTGTGCTTGTATTATTTTGTGAAACCAAATTGTTTTAAAGGGGTGGTTGATTGCGATTTCACTTTTTTAACGTTAGTTAGTGTGCAATGTTGCTGTTTGAGCATAAACAATATCTGCAAAGTTGCAGCGCTGAAAGTTCAATGCTAACGGAGATATCGTCTTTTTAAATTCTGGCAGTTTAATGCCTACAAAAACGACTGGTAAGGGACTACAACGAGCTAGTTCCCGGGTCCGTTACGTCAAGAACCCAGATAAACCCCGCCCCCGGGAACACGCAACGAAGGGGGCGAGGCCATGCTGCGCTGCTTCAGAGAAAACTAGGGGTGCACGTAAAAATCTATTCATATATGAATTGCGATTCTGTCTTCTAACGAATCTAATGGATTCACAAGTTTCAAAATCAATGTTTTAAAATTACGGTTCATAATACTGTTCCTTGCGTCGCCTGCTCTGCATCTCTCTCTCTCTCTCTCTCTCTCTCTCTCTCTCTCTCTCTCTCTCTCAGTTCGTCAGTCAGATCAGCTCCAACTGTTCCAATTATACACTTATTTTCACACAGCTATGAGAAGCCTTATACATGGACGCGCGTGCGGTTGCTGTGCTGTATTAAAGCTTTAATCAGGATAAAACCGTATATTAAAAGCTAACAGAAGCAGTAGCATTTACAAATAACAGAGTATCTAAAAGTATGAGACAACAACAAACAAACATACCATTAAGAGTCGTGCTTGCACAGGTTCTGCGCGATCCTCTTCACTAATATCCTCAGTGTATCAATCAGGCTCAAACTGATAAATATAGACAACACCACTGTTTACAATTCAACCGGAGCACATGCTGCAGAGGCGAGGGGCGGGACGTTTAGATGCACACTAGAGGCAGTTTAGCCAATCACAACAAAATGAGCCAGCTAACCAATCTGAGCCCATCGAAGGAGGGGCTTCATAAAAACAGGAAATAAATCGAGGCGTTTGTCAGAGAAGGGACAGAGCGGTGAGGAATAAAGGTAAATTATGTGAAAAATAATGCGTTTTTTAAAAAGCGAAGCATGAACACATGTTAGACTGCACCCCATAAACACAATCAAGCCTAGAAAAAAAACAGTCAACCACCCCTTTAATGAATCAACACTGGTAAACACTGCAGTAGATGCTTTACTGTTGTTGTTTTTTTTGTGGTCAAAGGTTTGTGACGTGCAGTTTGTTCTTTGTGTGTATGTGTACAGAGGGAAAGCGAGAGAAGATTAATGAGCTGCTAAAGTACATCGAGGAGCGTCTGCACACTCTGGAGGATGAGAAAGAGGAACTGGCTCAGTACCAGAAGTGGGACAAAATGAGAAGAGCTCTAGAGTACACCATCTACAACCAGGAGCTCAACGAGACCCGGGCCAAACTGGACGAGGTACACACATCAATACACACACTATCAAACTGTAAATATATTTGCATTCAGCACTGTATATTGTTGCTGATAATTTAAAGATGGTGTGATTCCCTTCTCTAGTTGTCCAGTAAAAGAGAGACCTGTGGAGACAAATCTAGACAACTGCGAGATGCTCAACAAGATGCTCGAGACAAAGTGGAGGTAAACTTGAGCTCTTCAGTGTGTTCTTGTTCTGGAAAAGTGCTAAAAACACTTAAAACAACATGGTGAAACGTTTTGCATGGGAATTTGTCACATTTTCTTCTGAAAATTTAAAAAAAATGTAGTGCATTATACTTTATTTTTAACCAGCTTGTGCATTCACATGTCGGCACATAACAAAAAAAACTTATTTCAAAGACGTAGGGGTGAGCGATATACTGGTAGAGATGATTAACCGGTAGAAATTTGTCAACCGGTAGAGATTTTAGACTATCATCTCTACCACGGTTACATGGTCACCTGATGTTGCTGTGCTACATGGTCATGAAACGTAATGTTTGCGTGCGTTTTTAAGCATTGCAGATTAAAAACAAGTGATTTTAAGCCATTGAGAAACAATCAGCAGTGAAAGAGAACTTGTTTCGTTTTATGTCGTGTCATGTTTAGGGGCATGGAAATGTCCCCATAATAACAGATTATATGTGTGTAAAACTCTTGGACATATATTAAAGATTCTATGGTGCGAACTTTAAATATTTCACATACTTTTGAAAATCCAGCGTTCAGTTGATCCTGATAAGCGCTCGTCGTCATCAGTTGTAAACACGACGGCTTTCTTCTTTCGTGAGGGGGTTTGGCGTCACGGCATCTTTGTTTCCAGGCAGAACGTTAAAGAACGCAACACACACATCTCACGGAAATCCTGTATAATTCAACCAATCCGACGACGACTTCGAAACTACTGAAGTGTTTCTATTGTGTGCGATATGCATCAGACGTTCAGCCAACGGTTTGTGGGCATGACTTCTGAGGCTGAGACTAATGTGTAACAGTATACTGGATCCGGGCAGCTCTGAAAGTGACAGCAGTCTAATATTCCTGCTGTCTGTCATTCATTTTAACAACAAAAGAGAGAAAATCTCTCATTGCTCTTGACTAAATCACTTTTGCAACTTTAATAAGAAGAAATATGTATTTAATTTAACAGCGAAGAATATGCAGTGTTTTATACATTTGATTATTTTATACAATGTACAGTCTATAGCATTTATTTATTTGTTCTTTTGTAGTTTTTTTTTCTATTGCTTGTAATTAGTTTCTTATTCTTATTTAATCACTCACTATTTACTTGTCTTCAGTGAGTTTTAAAAAAAAATTTGGCAAGTATTTTTTTTGTGATATTGACACTGATTACAAGAATTATGCCATTTCTGTGGTATAAAATATAAAAACCATATATCATATATCAAAAATAGCTATATCGTGATTAGGGATGGGCATTTTTGCCAATTTCTTCTTTCGATCATCGATAGGTTTCAAAAACGATTAATCGAGTACTCGGGGGGGGCATGGCCGTAATGGAGATAATGAAAATATCAGAAGACTTATGAAAATGAATGTTTAAAATAAAAATATGACATGAAAACATGTCTATGAAAACATGGACACATGATTAGAACACTCTTAGATTATGATTATGATGATGCAGCAATGTTATTAAAAAGAAGCATCTAAAAAAGAATAGCTGCCTGAGGTGAAGCTGCTTATGCCAATAAACTGAAACCCGTTCTATGACACTTCCTATGGTATTAATCAGATAACTTCGATACATAACATAGACGTTTACAGCTTGTATCTGCACAAAAGGATGCATATGCCTGAACTTTTAAGTTACGTGCTATAGCGAGAGGGAGAGAGAGCTCCTGACGTGATGCACTGTCAACAGCGTGCTGAAACACGGGCATGGACAGAATTCACTATAGATTTCACATCCTATAAAGTTCTCATTATAATGCTTATGTCATTGATGTTTATGGCAGATTTGTGCTATATTTTCATCTACATTATCAAGTGATTCCTAAAATCTCCTGCGTGTTTTCGAAGCCATACGAAGTACGAAAACTATTTTAATTGAAGTATGCCTACTGTTGAACAAATATGACAAAAATATTAACTGCTGCATTATTATAGGATCAGTATTTTTTTAAAAGAAATATCTAAAAGCAATATGACCATTTCAAATAATAATAATAAGCATGAAACTAAACACTGGTAATATGCAGCACATTTATAAATGTTAATATCCCAACGCATCCTATATTAGATTAATCAGATATGTATGTAGCTAACCCAGACATCACTACCCAAGCTTTTCTCTCTTCTCACGTCTATACTTTGAACCATATGCTGTTGCAAGCTAAACAATCAGAGCTCAGGGTGCTGCTATAACCAATCAGAATTTTTATATATATATATATATATATATATATACAATTATATAATTTTTTTTTTTTTTTTTTCACGATCATCGTTTTTATTATCGATCATTGCTGTCACGGCCGAGTACTCAAGTACTCGATCTCTGTTGCACATCCCTAATCGTGATGTATATCATTACCATGGAATAAAATTACTCATATCGTGATATAAGATTTTGGTCATACCGCCCACCTCTACAAAGAAGCATTATAAGCATTTTTTCTTTTACAACCCCAAATCAGAAAAAGTTGGGACAGTATGGAAAACGCAAATAAAAAAAGAAAGTAGTGATTTCTAAATTTACTTTGACATGTATTTCATTGCAGACAATATGAAAACAAAATATTTCATGTTTTGTCTGGTCAACTTCATGTCATTTGTAAATATACATCCTTTCCTGTCATTCAGACCTGCAACACATTCCAAAAAAAGTTGGGACAGGAGCAATTTAGGGCTAGTAATGAGGTAAATTGGTTAAATAATGATGTGATTTGAAACAGTTGATGTCAACAGGTGATTGTAATTATGATTTGGTACAAAAGCTGCATCCAAGAAAGGTCTAGTCCTTTAGGAGCAAAGATGGGCCGAGGATCGCCAGTTTGCCAACAAATACGTGAGAAAATTATTGAAATGTTTAAAAACGATGTTCCTCAAAGAAAGATAGGAAGAGATTTGGATATTTCACCTTCAACAGTGCATAACATAATTAAAAGATTCAAGGAATCTGGAGGAATTTCAGTGCATAAAGGACAAGGGCGCAAGCCTAAGCTGAACAACCATGATCTCCGATCCCTCAGGCGGCACTGCATCAAGTATCGTCATTCATCTATAAGCGATATCACCACATGGGCTCAGGACTACTTTGGCAAACCTATGTCAAGTACCACAATACATAGTTACATCCACAAATGCCAGTTAAAACTGTACTGTGCCAAAAGCAAGCCCTATGTTAACAGTGTCCAGAAGCACCGTCGACTTCTCTGGGCTCGGAGGCATCTGGGATGGACCATCACACAGTGGAAACGTGTACTGTGGTCAGATGAATCAGTATTTCAGGTATTTTTTGGGAGGAATGGACGCCGTGTGCTCCGGACCAAAGAAGAAAAGGATCATCCAGACTGTTACCAGCAACAAGTCCAAAAGCCAGGGTCTGTCATGGTATGGGGTTGTGTCAGTGCCCTTGGCAAAGGTAACTTGCACTTCTGTGATGGCACCATTAATGCTGAAAAGTACATAGAGATTTTGGAGCACAATATGCTGCCTTCAAGAAGACGTCTTTTCCAGGGACGTCCTTGCATATTTCAACAAGACAATGCAAAACCACATTCTGCACACATTACAAAGTCCTGGCTGTGGAGGAAGAGGGTACGGGTACTTGACTGGCCTGCCTGCAGTCCCGACCTGTCTCCAATAGAGAATGTGTGGCGCATTTTGAAGCGCAAAATGCGACAACGAAGACCCCGTACTGTTGCCCACCTTAAGACTTGTTTGCAGGAAGAATGGGACAAAATTACACCTGAAACACTTCATCACTTGGTGTCTTCAGTCCCTAAACGTCTTTTAAGTGTTGTGAAAAGGAATGGCAACCTTACAAAGTGGTAAATGATTTACTGTCCCAACTTTTTTTGGAATGTGTTGCAGGTCTGAATGACAGGAAAGGATGTATATTTACAAATGACATGAAGTTGACCAGACAAAACATGAAATATTTTGTGTTCAAATTGTCTGCATTGAAATACAAGTCAACGTACATTTAGAAATCACTACTTTCTTTTTTATTTGCGTTTTCCATACTGTCCCAACTTTTTCTGATTTGGGGTTGTAGATTAACATGCACTGATGAATCAAGCTCAATCAGACCAAGATCATTTATTGTGAAAGAGATTAGTTTTGATTAAGTTCACTTTTCATCCAGTCTAAGAAATTGACTCTACAAACTGAAAGTAAAGTATTAAAATATGAAGAGTTACTTAGAATCTGCCTTCGCACTAGGGTTGTCACGATACCATAAAAATGTCTTACGATACTATACCAGCTGAAGTATCACGATACCAAGTAGTATCACGATACCATGCAGTATTGTTAATTTAAAATTCAATTCTACAAAATGAATCAAAATTTCATAAATAGATGTAAATGAAAACAATATTTTTCTCTGAATACTTATTTAATGTGAATGAATGACTGTCTATTGTTATCCATGAAATGATCTAAACAAATCTTAGCACTGCACAGAAGCTGCATGATGTGACATTTAGATGTGGCATTTATACATTTAGACTGTATTTATAATTGCATAAATAAAGTTATGAGATTAATGTTTTAAATACTAAATTCTGAATATAGAAATATGTTGGAAAATAATGTAATATGCCTACTTTTAGATGGGAAACTTCAAACGGCCAGCAGGTGGCAGAAGTTCGTGATTGAATCACTTCACATGACTGTTTTTATGAATGGTTCAGTGAATCAGTGATTCAGAGACAATGCGGATTCGGATTCAACACAGAAACGAAACAAAAACAGCACTCTTGCTCGTGTCATATTGCCGAACATCGTGATCGTGATCGCAAAGATGCTTCCAGAACTAGTTCACCTGTTCTAGAAGTGGTCAAATGAATAAAACTGCGAGAATACTTTCTTGTAAGATATTATGATGTTGAATAAGTGATGGTTGATCTGCTGTTTTTTAAAATGACATCAGACGGTCTGAATCACGACCCTTTCTTCTGATAAACTGCAGCATGAACAACGACGTGCAAGTGCAACTTCTTATTACAAACTGAACTGAAGCGTCGGGAAACACTCAATACCATATAAAGCGTATACACAGATTAAACTACACAGAGCACAGCAGAAAGACATTTGGTAATCAACTTGTAATGTTTCTGCTGGCATGCATGTTCAAATGAACGTTTAAAACAGTGTTGCTGCCGTGCATACTACATATCTTACGGTACTACCTTATGGACGATACTACAGTTTAAAAAATGCAATGGCACCGCGGGTATTTTTAAGTTTAGTATCGCGATACTACCGTAGCACCGGTGTATCGTGCAACCCTACTTCGCACGTCATAAAACAGCTTATATTGTGTAATCTTATCTAACCTCAGTGTCTTTGTGTCTCTGTAGGAGACCGAGCGTGTGGTGAGGGAGCTGAAGTCTCGAATCTCCGCCATGAAGGAGGAGAAAGAACAGCTGAGCGCCGAGCGACAGGAGCAGATCAAACAGAGGACCAAACTGGAGCTCAAAGCCAAAGATCTGCAGGACGAGCTGGCAGGAAACAGTGAACAGAGGGTACGACTAGCAGACGCACACACACGAACACATGCACACGTTACAGTCTACATATGCACTCAACACATACACATTTCAAAGAAGTACCATCTTGGAAAAGTTACTGTTTGGAAAGTTACTGTTTGGAAAAAAAATATTTTGGTTTTTGTTAAAGTTTAAAGTGATTTTACACTACTGCTTATAAGATTATTTTTTTTTATATTCATCCAGATCAGATTAGATTGAAATATAATATTTTAACAAATAATTTAAAATAACTATTGTGTGTTTAGATGTGTTAATTTAATTTATTCCTGTGATGCAAAGCCGAATTTTCAGCATCATTACTCCAGTCTTCAGTGTCATGTGATCCTTCAGAAATCATAATATGCTGATTTTCTGCTCAAGAAACATAAATTATGATTATCAATGGTGAAATCAGTGTTGCTTCATATTTTGGTGGAAGCTGATGCATTTTTGTCAGGATTCTTTGAAAGTGTAAAAGAACAGCGTTTATTTATGAAATCCGTTTAATTTTTTTCCCAAATTCCGTTTTTTCCATTTTAAATTTTTCTTCATTCCATTTTAACTTTCTGGACTCCTTTTAATGGTTAAATTGAATTTTATTAATCAGAAAGCATGTCTAATTAATTAAAATCATGAAACTTATCATTACTAAACATCGATTTATTTATTTTTTCTCACCTTATGTTTTATTGTTACCAAATTCTGTTTTAGTATGTCTAGTTATTTGAATGCATAAAAACAACTTTTATTTATTCTTACAACAGCCTTATGAAATTCTGTGTTGTGTATTTACATTTTCTGGTTATCTAATGAATGCATAAAACATTAATTTAATTTATCTTTTAATTAATGAAAATTAAAATGTATTTTTTGGCAAGTAAAGGGGATTTACTATTAAAATTAAAACTTGGAAGAAATATCGTGTGACTTTAAAATGACGTTTTATTCATTTTTCAACAGTAGTAGTAGGATTGCACACATTCTACTGAATGATAGTAATATATTTCTGGCACAATGTCTTTAAGTTAAACCAAACCTATATTTTGACAGGTTGCTGTGAATACCTATAATTTTCTGTGTGTATATGATGCTTGTTTTACTCAAATGAAACGGTAAAATGCTCATGAAGTGCTAAATTCTATAACGTACAGTTTTTTTTTTTTTTTGTTGTACAAGACTTCCAGGGCTCGCAAAATTTCAAAATCCCTGGTAGCCCTTCGGGCAGGTACTCTTCAGATTTTGGTAGCCCGAAAATTAGTTGAACTAGCCCAAATAAAAAAGATCATAAATGTCAATCAAAATCAAATATCAAGGAAAGATTTTACTATTTACAGGCAATGTTCCCTCTAATTTTGCTTCTTGCTGAGCAAAACTTTTCTCTATTGGGTGGATATTTCGGGCACCTGAGCAAAAACATTCTTTATACCAGACCTGTACAGCGCACACACAAAAAAGTGTAACTTTTAACTTTAAATGATGTACATTTTAGGTTACCTGAGAAAACATTTTTTACAGTATAAATACACTGCCGTTCAAAAGTTTGGGATCAGTAAAGTTTTTTTAAAGAAGTGTCTTATGCTCATCGAGGCTGTAGCCTATCTATTTGATAAAAAAACCTGAATATTATTTCACAAAATAATATAGTGAAATATTATTGCAATTTAGAATAAAAGTTTTCTATTTTAATATACTTTAAAATATAATTTATTTCTGTGACGCAGCGCTGTATTTTCAGCATCATTACTCCAGTCTTCAGTGTCACATGATCTTCAGAAATCATCATAATATGCTGATTTATAATCAATGTTGGAAACAGTTGTACTGCTTAATATTGTTTGGGACCTGTGATATTTTTTACAAATAAAAAGTTAAAAAGAACAGTGTTTATTCAAAATAGAGATTTTGAGTTACAATATACACTATTCAAAAGTTTGGGGTCAGAATTTTTTTTCTTTCTTTTTAAAGATACTTTTAAAAAGTTTAAAGAAAGTTAAAGAAACTTTATTCAGCAAGGATGTTACATGGATAAAATACTTATATTGATGGTATCTTGATAGTAAAGACTTATATTGTTAGAAAAGATTTATATTCTGAATAAATGCTGTTCTTTTAAACTTTTTATTAATCAAAGAAAAAAGTAACACAGGTTCCAAAATATTAAGCAATATAAATCAGCATATTAGATCAGCAACACTGATAATAATTCAACATTTCAGAATGATTTCTGAAGATCATGTGACACTGAAGACTGGAGTAATGATGCTGAAAATACAGCTTTGCTTCACAGGAATAAATGGTATTTTAAAGAATATGTATTAAAATAGGAAACCAATATTAGAAATTGCAATAATATTTCACAATATCACTGTATTTTTTAAATAAATACACCCTTGATGAGCAAGAGACTCCATTAAAAAACAAGGTCAATTATTTATTAGGTTTATAATATAGGCCTAACATAATATAATATAATATCAAAACAAACTATTTAAACTGATAGAATAGAAAACAAACTGAAGTATAACGTAAGATGAGATCTGTAAGTTAAATATATAAATAGTGTTGCTTTCGTCAACGAAATTTATGACGAAATTTATGACGATCGTCGTCAACGAACCTTTATCACGTGACGAAAACGAGACGAGACGTAAATGCTGGTCATGTGACGATGACGATAATTAAATGTATAATGCAATATCGTTGACGAATAAAAACGAGACTAAATGTGGTTTACAAAATAAAAACTATGCTAAAATGTCTCTTCATTTTCGTTGACCGAGACGAAACGAAATGTTATAACGTTATTTCGTCTTGTTTTGTCGCGTTTCCTGTGTCTCACTCATGGTCTCACTTCAGGGGCTGTCAGGGTTGCCAGGTTTTCGCAACAGAACCCGCCCAATTGCTACTCAATTGGAAAAAACAACCCACGGCAACAGTGTTAAACTGCGGGAAAACCGCGGACATGGCAACACTTTGCGCAGGCGACGTCACTTCCTCAAGCTCCACTCGCGGCATTATTTAGAAGACGACAACAAACAAAGTTAAGTCTGACAGAGAAAGGGACCGATGGCCGGCTTCATCTGACTTCAGTTTACAAGCAATACAAGTAACAGACACACACATTTTATTTGCACTTTTTAGTATGTTATTGTAGCTCGAGCGTTCAAGCACCTTGTTTCTCTTTGTTAAACTTGAATGTATTTTTTTTTCTGGCATTGTCATGTGATGCTATTTTATTTATTGCTTTTATTTATTTAAATTTATGTGTGTGTGCTTCTAACATGCTTGGTTGGTAAAATAAATGTTGTAAATTCAAATCAGAGCGTCTTCCGTGTCTGGAATGGATGTATTCTTAAGTCTATAAGGTAACAATAATATAATAAGATAACCTTGTTTGAAATGGGTTTGGCTAAAAGAAAATGTTGGTTTCGTCTGTACTGCTAGGTACTTATACTATATTGACTGGGTTAAATAGAATTGCATTATTAAAAAGAGACTAAAATACAATTTTCATTGACTAAAACTAGACGAAAATGTCATCAGTTTTCGTCGACTAAAACTAGACGAAAATAGTCATGGATAATTCTGACTAAAACTAGACTAAAATGCACAGACTTTTCGTTGACTAAAACTTGACTAGACTAAAATGAGTATGAACCTGACTAAAACTAATAAAAACTAAAATGTCAGCTTCACACAAAGACTAGACTAAAACTAAAATGAAAACAGGCCGCCAAAAACAACACTATATATAAAATATAATGTTTGCACAATACAACTGTGTGACTGTAGCTAAATGTCTGAGTTTTTGTTACCGTTCTGTGCCCATCCTCCGCTGTTTCCAGTGCTTAATCAAGCCACTCTTCTTTAATACATGATGACGTTTATCTCACATGTCATGTCATTTGCGTTGGTTCTCATGTTGAGCACACTGCAACCATTGAAGTGTTCGGTTTATACAGCGACTTGTTTGGCGCACATCATTCTCTTTCTATGAAACGCATTTACCGGTTCTAACTCTATAGCGACATCAACTCTATAGTGGTTTGCCTGAGTATTGCGATTCTTTCGCTTTTACTGACGTTCAATCAAATGACTTTCCCAACTAATTTTTGCGTGCGAGCGCCACATTATTTCTTCTGCGCGACTGCGGTTGTAGAAGTGTGCGGCCGCGCGCACGCAGCTTAGAGGGAACATTGCGTGGGAGCCCTGTATTTAAGGTAGCCCGTCGAAAGGGTGGTGATGCATTTTGGTAGCCCGACTGGAAAACTCAATAGCCCCGGGACGTCGGGCTAGCGATTTTGCGAGCCCTGACTTCATATAAGTATAAACCCCATTTCCTCAAAGAAATACTCACCTGCTTGCTTTTCTCCATTGCTGTTGCTGAATTGGTCACTGCAAAAACAAAGCGGTGACCGAATTCACATAAGCAAACATGCGAGTTTGATACACATGCTCACTAATGCAAACACACTCATAAATGCACACTAACAGCAAAAGCTGCAGGAAATGCTGGCAGGCACTAGTGAACAGAGGGTCCGCAGTGTCTCTGTCTGCGTCACTATCTACACACGCTCACTCCAGCCCAGGCTAGTAGCCAGACGCAAACACACATATATCTTGTGCATCCCTGTATGTGTGAAATACACACTTTCAGTCGGCCCTCATGCATCCCGGCTTGGCTTAGAGAGGGATTAGCCCCACCTGGCCAAGTGTGTGTGTGCTTTCCTATGGAGGAGAGGCAGAAGTGCGTCATTTGCCCTTTTGATTGGTGAATGTGAATGTAGGATTGCTCAGATGGAGATCCCGTTTGTTCTGCTCATGACGCTGAATCTACACACCTGTTTGTGTGCAGTTTATTCTTCTCCATTTAAATATGAACACCGCCTTACGCATTTATCCAAAATGTATTTAGGCTTTCTATAAAAAGAAGTGAGACTCAAGAATTGATGTTGTTATTTGTGATTCAATACTCTGTCCCCTCTTGCTTCCTGTCCAACAGAAACGGCTGCTCAAAGAGCGTCAGAAGCTTCTGGAGAAGATTGAAGAAAAACAGAAGGAACTGCAGGAAACAGAACCCAAATTTAACGCCGTGAAAGAGAGAGAGGAGCGAGGAATTTCCCGGTAAACTTTGAAGTGTTGAAAGTAGGGCTGCAACAAACGATTATTTTGATAATCGATTAATCTAACGATTATTAGAACGATTAATCGACTAATCGTCGATTATTTCACTGATTAATCAGTAGACTTTGATCGATTATTCAGTTTTTGCAATTAGTTAGAATATTAAGTTATACATATTCTAACATAAATAAAGGTCACTTCAGCTTTAGAAAAGCATATTATGTAATTACAATTATTACACAATTAATTGGTAACACTTTACATTAAGGTTCATTAGTTAACATGACTGCTCTGTATTTTATGTATAATCATTTTCTATTCGTAACGGTTTTAAATTAATTTTTATATAATTTCCTTGTTTTTATTGTTGTGATTTTTTTTTTTTTAATTCCTTGTTTTTATTGTTGTGGTTATTATTTTTAATGTCTATTTAACTTCCTTTTATGTAAAGCACTTTTGTGTTTTTGAATTTTTTTTGTGTATGAAATGTGCTATATAAATAAACTTGCCTTGCCTAACATGAATTAATAATGAACAATACTTCTATAGCATTTGTTAATCTTAATGTTAATTTCAGCATTTACTAACGCATTATTAAAATCACAAGTTGTTTTTTTACATTGATAAATGCATTGTGAACATGAACAACTGTATTTTTATTAACCAACATTAACAAAGATTAATACTTAAATGTAATAAATGTATTGTTCATTCATGTTAATTAATACATTAACTAATGTTAACAAATGATACCTTATTGTAATGTTACCAATTCATTATAAAAATAGCTGTATTTGGCACACAAAATGAGACGACTAAGTTAGCAGAGACACTCTCTCACCATTTAATTAGCTACATGAAGTAACTGAATGACACATTTTGCACATTCTGCCTAACATCTCCTTTTGTAAGTCATATAGATAAGAAACAAAATAAAAGGTAAGTGATAAGATGCTTTGGATAAACTATTTTATTCACAACATAATGTCTTAAAATACCTTATAGGGTTATGATAATCAAAACAGCCCTGAGCTAGATCAAGCTTTGATCTCTGCAAACCAAACTGTCACTTTAATTAAATTATTTTTTCCCACTAATAAAAATATTTTATCATTAGCTAGCTCACACTGGAGAGCTGCTTTATAACAGAAAATCAAGCTGTAATTCTAACTGAAAGCGACACTGACTTTCATGTTTAATACTGTAAAGCTGCTTCAATTAAGGCGATCTATTGCATAAAGTACTATATAAATAAACATAATTTGACCGAACTCTAACGTACTGGAGTAATGTTACGTTACTGAACTGCAGAGCTCATGCAAACATCCACATCGTTGTAATCAGATGCATTTTTAACTGTTGCTTTCACACTGCTGTCAGTTTTTGTTGTTTATTTCGTTACTGAGAGGAAAGCGCGCAATATATATTTACATATTCATCCAAACGCCGCTCAAGTGCTGTGCGTGTTCTTCTCTTGATCTGCAGCAGCATCCAGGAGGGCTGAACTAGAGTCTTGCGCTACAGCGCCACACTGGTCAAACCGCAGTATTGCAGGCTCTTACTTTAGGTCATATGAGATCAAACGACTACTCGACAACAAAAATATTTGTCGACAATTTTTTATTGTCGACGTTGTCGATAATGTCGACTAATCGTTGCAGCCCTAGTTGAAAGGGCCCATGAAGTGGGGAGCATGGACTTCTTTTTTGTGTTGACGTATTTACTATTGAAACCGGAAGCTGGGGTGGGACATATTTTTTTTCTTATAAATAACAAATATTTTTTATATCACAGTCCTCCAAAGCCAGAATTTGCTTATTGCTACCCGTACTATGTATAAACTTTTGATTTTGTAAGAGTTTATCACAATGTCGGTATTTATTTTTAAACGGTTGACTCTCATATCCGTGTGTATAAAATCAAGTCCTGTCCCTTTCATGATTCCACAAATTATTTTAACTGTTCACAAGATGTAATTTTAAGGAGGATAAGTGTTTTCAAATGCTTTTGGTGTCTTTAAGTAATGCTTGAAGTGCGTTTTGTTCCAGAGTCATTTGTTTTGTTTGTTTGTGAATTTTTCAGACTGGCTCAAGCCACACAGGAGCGAACAGACCTGTATGCCAAACAGGGCCGAGGCAGTCAGTTCACCTCTAAAGAAGAGAGGGACAAATGGATCAAGAAAGAGCTGAAGTCTCTGGATCAAGCCATTAACGACAAGAAACGGCAGATCGCTGCCATCCACAAAGATCTGGAGGACACTGAGGCCAATAAAGAGAGAAACCTGGAACAGTATAGTGTAAGATTTGTTAATGCTCATCTTGGTATTAAATAGTAGATATGTAACTTTTGCCAGTTTTATGGGAAGCATTTATTCTTTAAAGGAATAGTTCACCCAAAACTTAGAAATTGATAAAAAAAATAAAGTACTCACCCTCAAGCCATAGAAGAGGAGTTTGTTTCTTCATCAGATTTGGAGAAATTTAGCAATACATCACTTGTTCACCAATGTATCCTCTGCAGTGAATGGGTGCCGTCAGAATGAGTCCAAACAGCTGATAAAAACATCACTGTACTCCACACGACTCCAGTCCATCAATTAATGTCTTGAAAAGTGAAAATTAGTGTGTTTTAAGAAGCAAATCTGTCAAGATGCTTGTAACTTCAAACCATTGCTGTTGATAAAAACGTTTTTGTCTATAATCCAAAATATTTGCTTTCTCCAGTCTTTTCGTCTGAATCAGGAGAGAAATATGCACAAATCAAACACTGTTTACAAGGAAAAACTGTCCAATTGGTTCTAAAAAGTGTATGGGTGTTTTTTGATGTGAGAGACAACAGGGGATCATTACAGCATTATTATGGATTATGACTTTCAATTTTGATCAGAAGCGACGTTTTAATGTTAAAACACCTTGATAGAGTTGTTTCTTACAGTCATACAGCTTTTCACTTCACAAGTTGTTAATTGATGGACTGGAGTGGTGTGGATTGTTGTGATGTTTTTATCAGCTGTTTGGACTCTCATTCTGACGGCACCCATTCACTGAAGAGGATTCATTGGTGAACAAGTGAAGTAATTCTGAACTTCTCTAAATCTGTTCTGATGAAGAAGCAAATTCCTCTACATCTTGGATTACCTGAGGATGAGTTAAACTTATCAAAAATTTACTTTGGGTGAACTGTTCCTTTAAGATTTTTTTTGAACCTTTAACATTTCTTCCCAACTTTGATTTCGGCCACAGAAACTGGACCAGGACTTGAGTGAAGTGAAGACTCGAGTGGAAGAGCTGGACAAGAAGTACTACGAGGTGAAGAACCGAAAAGATGAACTTCAGAGCGAGAGAAAGTAAGATCCTCCTGTTCCTATTCCCAACACATCATGGGAAAATATCAGGCTTTGGTCCATTTTTCCAAACATCCCACCCTTTCTTATTACCTGTACGAACTGCTCCCCTCCTCACTGGCATTTTAGTTATTAATCCACGAGCCATAGGTTTCACAGCACAAGGAGGCTTGACGGATGGGCTGTAGAATAGGGTCTCCTGCTGAACCCAGGCGTAGCCTATGAGAGCCAGGGCTGATGGGTGTGTCCATGTCCCTCCTCCTGCAGCTACCTGTGGAGAGAGGAGAACGCAGAACAGCAGGCGCTGGCAGCCAAACGAGAAGAGCTGGAGAAGAAACAACAGCTACTGCGAGCAGCCACCGGAAAGGTTAGAAACCAAAACAGACCTGTGTGTTTTGAACACAGTGAATGTTGCTGATCTTATGTACAAATCATTTTTGTATTTTTATAATATTTGTTTATAATTGTTACATAAATGTAATGCCTTTCTACACCCTTGAAACATATTTTCTGTTACTTTAGAATAGGGCTACATTTAATTAGATGTTTAGTTAAAAAAATGTTGAGGTTTTTTTTTTTTGGCACAGTTTAGCCAAAACGTTTGAGACTACATTTTATGACTATAATAATAATAGTATTAATAGCAGCCGCGCAGAAGAAATAATGTGCTGCGCACACGTAGAATTGAGTTTGGAAAGCCATTTGATTGAATTCTAGTAAAAGCAAAAGAATCTCAATGCTCGGGCAAACCGTTATAGAGCTGGTGTCGCTATAGAGTTAGAACCTGTGAATGCGGTTTACAGGTTTCATAGAAAGAGAATGATGTGCGCCAAACGAGTCGCTGTAGAAACCGAATACTTCAATGGTTGTGGACGAAATTGCTCAACACGAGAACCAACACGAATGCAATGACATGTGAAATAAACGTCATGTATTAAAGCAGAGTGGCTTGATTAATTGCTGGAAATAGCGGAGGATGGACACAGAACGGTAACAAAACTCATATACATATAGCTACAGTCGCACAGGTGTATTGTGCAAACTACTACATAGGGATGTTTAGACAGCTATAGAAGAATTCACGTTCACGTTTCTTTGAAAATATTTAACTTGCAGATCTCAGTTTGGTTTTGCTTCAGTTTGTTTTCTATTATATTCTATCAGTTTAAAATGGTTTGTTTTGATGCTAAATTATGTAAGGCCTATATTATAAACCTAATAAATTATTGACCTTGTTTTTTAATGGAGTCTCTTGCTGATCAAGGCTGTATTTATTAATATTGGTTTCCTATTTTAATACCTATAATTTAAAATATAATTTATTCCTGTGAAGCAAAGCTAAATTTTCAGCATCATTACTCCTGTCTTCAGTGTCACATGATTCTTCAGAAATCATTCTATGTTGATTTATTATCAGTGTTGCTGATCTAATATGCTGATTTACGACAGTGAAACTGTTGTGCTGCTTAATATTTTTTTTGAAACTGTTACTTTTTTCTTTGATTTACTAAAAAGTTAGGTTTATTCAAAATAGAAACCTTTTCTAACAAGTCTTTACTATCAATTTTATCAATTTAACATTTTCTTGCTGAATAAAGTTTCTTTAAAAAAGAAAGAAAAAAAATTCTGACCCCAAACTTTTGAATAGTGTATATTGTAACACAAAATATCACAGGTCCTAAAAAATATTTATCAGTACTAGGGATGTGCGCTACGACTAATTTGACTGTCGTTTAAACGGAAGTTTTGTATCCGACTAGTCGACTAGTCTAAAAGCTAGAAACCCCCCAAAAACGGCAAAAAAAAAACAACAAAACTGTGCGCGTGTCTATATAACAGCAAACAGTTGAAATACTTAATCTTTGAATCACACTGTCAAATCCCTCAATGAATTCTGCTAAAAATAGGTCACGATTATGCCGTATGCTTGCCTCACGTTATCATCAATTAATTTTAGGCGGTCGTTAAACAGAAAAAAGGAAGAGCATACACTCTTCATAAACCAGTGCATAGCTTATTTATTCAGATCAGCTGGAGCAATGCAGAAATGGAAAATCAATCAATAGACTGACAGAATTCTTCATTTTCATATAACGTTAGCCAACATATTAAAACACATATTAAAACAAAAGTTTAAAACAATAGGAAAGTTTATCAAGGAATAGCATTAAAACGGCTTTTAAAAATGTACTTCATGTTGGCTATATTGTCTAAAAACAAAACAAAGCTTGTTTTACTTACTCAGACCGTGCGCATTTGTTCAGTGAATTTAACATGTTAACGTGGTCTGGCGAAAGACGGGACTAGAGGCGATTCTGCAAAACGCGCTCGGCAGGAACTGAAGTCACAGGCACACAGAGAGAAAACTACAAGCAAGAAGACAGTTTCGAAAAGAGCCTGGAAATCCCGCAGCACCACCGAAGTGGGTCTTCGTTTAGAGGAATAAACAGCGCGGATAGGATCGTGGACCGCAGCGACAGGTTGTAGTGTATGACATGATAGACATTTGGCTTTGGCTAGACTCCAAGCTAACACATGACTGTATTGAATATGATTACGCATAGCTCCAGTAAAGTTATTGTTAGCCAATTTGACATTACACAGTTTACAAAAAACGTTTCCATTTCCTTCTAATTCAAAATAATCCCACACCTTGCTGGACTTTCGCGTGGAGCTCGCCGCAACTGATATGAAGAAAACGCATGTGAGGTAAAATTATAGTTCCCGCCCAGATACGTTTTTAAAAATATTTAAATATTTTGATATGTATTCTTTTTCAAAAGTTTTATTTTAAGTGTTCTTTAAAATGTTTTAAATGTAATGTTAAAATGATGGTAATTTGAATGATAAAATCATCTCTTTTTTTTTTTCTCTCGTGTAGTCGACTATTGTTTTCAGTGTCGACTAGTAGGAGCTGTACCGTTTAGTCGACTAGACCCGCACATCCCTAATCAGTACTACTGTTTCCAACATTGATTAAAAATCGGCATATTAGATTTTTTTTTAAAGTATTTTAAGGTATATTAAAACAGAAAACGTTTATTTTAAATTGCAATAATGTCTCTCAATTATTATTTTGTGAAATAATATTCAGTATTTTTTATCAAATAGATAGGCTACAGCCTTGATGAGCTTAAGAAACTTATTTAAAAAAAAACCTTTACTGATCCCAAACTTTTGAACGGCAGTCAAATCAAATCAAATCAAATCACTTTTATTGTCACATCACCACAGCACAAGTGCCTTGGTGAGTGAAATTCTTGAGAGCGTGCTCCAAACAGTGCACAAAAAAACAAAACAATTTACATATAGACAGTACATATTTACAGACTGTACAGAAGACAATGTGCAAAATACACATACACATACTCAATACACACTGTACTATAAAGACAGTCTTAGTTACCAATACACTATGTACACATTTTACATTATGTACACATCTATACATAGTAATATGTTAAGGTGCAACAGATTTTAGATTTACAACAGAGTAGTTGTGCAATAGATAGTTGTGCAAAGGTGCAACAGATTTATACATATGCAATGTCGTGGATGTGCATTGTATGGTATCCAGTGATAGCAGATAGATTGTATTATTGCAGTGTGTGCGTGTAGTCCAGTAGAACGGCAGTAAAGTGCAATGCATGGCATGATGTGTGAGTGGGAGTGTGATGTAGGGTGAATTAGTTCTTCTGACTGTTCATTAGCCTGATAGCCTGAGGAAAAAAGCTGTCCCTCAGTCGGCTAGTGCGGGATCGGATGCTGCGGAGACGTCACCCTGAGGGCAGCAGAGAGAGCAGTCTGTGGGATGGATGGCTGGAGTCCTTGATGATCCTCCTGGCTTTCCTTATACACCGCCTGGTGTAGATGTCCTGGAGGGAGGGAAGCTCACCTCCAACAATGTGGCGGGCAGTTCGCACGACCCTTTGCAGAGCTTTGCGGTTGCCAGCAGTGCTGTTTCCAAACCAGGCGGTGATGCAGCCGGTCAGGATGCTCTCCACAGTGCAGGTGTAGAAGGATCTGAGGATGTTGGGGCTCATTCCAAACTTCCTCAGGCGTCTCAGGAAGAAGAGGCGCTGATGTGCCTTCTTCAGCACTGCATCTGTGTGAGTGGACCATGTGAGATCCTCGGTGATGTGAACACCGAGGAACTTAAAGCTGTTTACCCGCTCCACAGGTGTCTTGTCGATGGAGATGGGTGTGTGTTCTCTGCTCTGTCTCCTGAAATCCACCACCAGCTCCTTGGTCTTGTCGATGTTGAGTGAGCGGTGGTTCTCCTGGCACCATTTAGTCAGGGTACTCACCTCCTCTCTGTAGGCCGTCTCATCGTTGTCGGTGATCAGGCCTATCACCGTTGTGTCATCGGCAAATTTGACGATGATGTTGGAGCTGTGTGTAGCTGTACAGTCGTGTGTGTACAGGGAGTACAGGAGCGGGCTGAGAATGCAGCCCTTCGGAGCACCAGTGTTGAGGGTCAGCGGAGATGAAGTGTTGTTGCCCATTCTGACCACCTGACTTCTGCCTGTCAGGAAGTCCAGGATCCAGCTGCACAGAGATCTGTTCAGTCCCAGAGTCTGGAGCTTCTCAACCAGTGTGGCAGGCACTATGGTGTTAAATGCTGAAACATGTGTGTATTATACTGTAAAAGTATAATACACACATTGTGTATTATAATGTAAAAAAAAAAAATTCTCAGGTAACCTAAAATGTACATTTAGTTACATCAAGGGTCAAATCAAATATAAATAGCACATTAAAGTCAAAAGTTACAGTACAGGGTATAAAGTACAGGGTATAAAGAATGTTTTTGCTCAGGTGCCCGAAATGTCTGCCCAAAAGAGAGAGGTTTTGCTCAGCAAGAAAAAAAAATAGAGGGAACATTGGTAATAGGTATTGTCATTATTTTAATTATTAGTAGTACTAAATAAAAAAAACAAAAAAAATAAGTATAAATGTAATATTTCACTGTAAAATATTTGTGTAAATAGTACAAATTAGTATTTAAAAACAGTAATATTATAAAATATATCTATTTTTTTTAACCATATGACAGTAGAATTTACACCACTAATATTTGTCTTAGAGCCCTGCATTTCAGCCCGGGCCCGATGGGGCCCCGACTTTTTTACACCCCTAGGGCCAGGCTTCGGGCCAATTTTCACGTCATAGTTCAGATGGGGGCCAGATCTTGGGCCTGTTTTAGGCTTCTCCTTATTTTTATATTTTAGACATCCATCAATTAGTGATGAAAAATTGCCGCGCTGGTGGAAACAACAAAAAACCGTGCTATTGCGACTGTCAAGACGGTGTTTATTGATCAGCATCAGTGAGCATGCCTTCAGCACAGCTGAAGAGTTCAAACGCACGCAATAGGCTAAAGCTTGCTGCAAAGCCCCAGAAAAGTAATTATCATGAATGTGTCCGGGGGAAATAGTAAGGAGATATTTGAATTATTTACTAATAATTTTTTAATAATAGTTTTCCGAGTCCGTTTCGTAAGGATGAAGTTGCCGATCCTGACTCACCGTCTCATTAGACACACAAAATGCATCTTTGTGGATTATGATTATAATGAAAGATTTTTTGTTTTCGATTTGTTTTATTTCGTTAAGTAGTAATTTAAAGCTTTCTATAGATATATTTATCATGTCTGTGAGGCATATATTCGCTGTCTTTTGGCTCCTGTTCAAGACGAGACGGCAGAAAGCGCATCATGTTTGTTTTCTTTTATAAAAGCACTACGTTTGGTTGATATTGTGAGTACACACAAATAAAAGTAGACCCTTTACAGTTCTGAATGATGTATTACTCTTACCTTTATGAGCAAAAATTACAGCGTATCCACTGAAAAAAATGCAAGTGATCGCACTGGCGTCTCCATGTCCTGCAAAGCGCACTTTAGCTTCCGCTCTCTGCGCAAAACGATTGGATACAGCGCACATTTATCTAGGTTTAACGTTTAAATATTGTTATATGCTTGAATTGTTTTAGTACACTGCCCTCCAAAAGTTTGGAAACCCCCTGGCAAAGTGTGGTTTTGGACGATATCAGCATAAATCCTTATCATTTGTTGGTGCAAATACATTAAAGTAACTTGACATTATCATTGAAGACTAGCAATAAAACATAATAATGGCAATATATACATGTCAAAGTCAGACATGCCCCTTTGCCAGCTGTGATGCCTGGTTACTGGTTTAAACTTGGCCCAGGTTTTTAAAAGACTGTTGGGTCAGCACACCTTAATACTGTAGCTTCAACAATTGATTGCCAATTCAAAGTCAATGTTTGAATAAACTGACAGCTCGGATGCCCAGATTATGCAGAGCTGTAAAAGCTGCTAATGGTGGATATTTTGATGAATCGAAAATTGATAAACTGTTTATGTAATAAAATATGTTTTTGAAGTTTGTGTTGTCCCTTATCAGTGCAAAATTATCACAAATGAAAAAGGATTCTTGCCAATATTGTCCAAAACCCCATTTTCTAGGGCGTTTCCAAACTTTTGGAGGGCAGTGTATATATATAGATTTTACTTTAAGGCGTGATGATTTGAGAAGGCTAAATTGATCAAACATAGACACTGTCTGCTGCTGGCCGCTTGGTCGTTACTTTAAAAAACAAAAACTTATAACGAACAAAAAATGCTCCAAATGTTTTTCTAAATTAACTTCATAAAAAAATGAAACAAAATATAATCACTTTGCCATTACATACGAAACTGAAGTATTTTAATAGCTGAAACAGTAGCATAAGCTGTTTTTGGAGAAGAGGGAAAAAAGACGGGCTCGGGTCGGACTCTGTCTGACAGCTTATCAGAATAACCAGCCCCTGGCCGGGCTAGGGCCTAGATTTGAGGCCCATGCATGGCTCTAATTTGTCTGTCTTCATTTCTTCCATTTCAAATGTTTAACACCAAGCTTTTCTATTGGTGAAAAAACACAGGAAGCCTTTCAACAGCTGCTTCATACGAACTTCTCATTAAAAGTTTGCGAATATTGTTGGCGCTTGGTTTTGTTCCCAGAAAATGTTATCAGCAACCAAAATTTAGAGCAGATACAGAAGGTTGTCAATTTGTTGCAGCATTTACTTTACTAATATTTACTTCTTCGTTTGTTTACTTTGAACCGAATCAGAAACTGAAAACACTGCTGCACGAGCCGTTTGTGTGTAAATGAACACAGTGCCACAATTAACTATTAATATGCAGTGCTTATTTTTAATTAAATCGTAGCCATTGAGATTTGATAATCACACTAAGCCATATCACTATTTCGATTTTATTGTGATTAATTGTACAAACCTACCCCAGAGTTCATTATATGTAACCAGTATGTTTGTATTTAAAATTATGTAAAAATGCCACCCACACCGGTTCACTGTGTATCGGCTGAACTGAACCATACCTCCTAAGCTCAACTTGGCTGCTGGATGGTTTCTCAAGGACTGAGTCAGTCTCTAATTATAGCAACTCTCCCACATTACAAAAATATACATCAGTATAGATGAAGTGGGATTATCGGGACTTCAGATCGTCATCTTGGCTTGAAATGACAGTACGAACTTTGAAACGCAATGTTTTGCGTGTTTGTGTTTTCTCAAGGCTATTTTGAATGGCATCGACAGCATTAATAAAGTATTGGAACATTTCCGCCGGAAAGGCATCAACCAGCACGTCATCAACGGTTACCACGGCATCGTCATGAACAACTTTGAGTGTGAACCTGCCTTCTACACCTGTGTGGAGGTGACCGCTGGCACCAGGTCAGACACATTGATTATTATTAGTGTTTTCTGCTTAATGTTGTTCTGTGTGTGAACTGAGAGTGATGGAGTTGTGTGTGCTGGGGTTTGCTCAGGCTGTTTTACCACATCGTGGAAACGGATGAAGTGAGCACCAAGATTCTGATGGAGTTTAATAAGATGAACTTGCCTGGAGAGGTCACCTTCCTGCCCCTCAGCAAACTGGACGTCAGGGACACCGCTTACCCTGAGACTAACGTAAGCTTACACCACTGACATGACATTTAAAAGGCACCCTGTTGGATTTCCCAAATGCATGTTTACTTGATCCGTTCAGATCTACTTCCATCCAATCAGCGACTGATGATAGAACCAAGTCACTACTTTTTCCAGTAATCTGTTTCACTTGAATGTACGTCACAATACAGAAGAAAAGATCTGTTGTGTTGCAACTTAAGGCCATTGCACACTGAGTCCAAATTTTTCGTCCGAAATTTTTGCACATTGAAAAATAAATACGACCTCACCTTATGTCAATCACGTTTGCACACTGCCTCCCAAATTTTCGTCCGTCATTAAAAAATTTGGATCGAGTTCAATTTTTTGCGTTTTTCGCATCCGTGGCAAGCATTTTGGGAGGTGTTTTGACCGTTCAGAGCCACCATAGAAGCGAACGCCAAAATCCAGAATGGCGATTGTCAAGTTCACCCACTTCGTCTCGCAGCACAAAGCACTGTATATAGATCCATGCACACTGAGTTCACAGAAATTGGTGGTCTTTTTAATATGTGGCTCTAGTATTGCTAGCAAAGCATCAAACTGAGCCACTGACGTCCTGAAGTAAACTTTGAATCGCCCGTGATAATCCCACTGCTCCTTAATAAGGAGAGGAACTCTCCATCCTCTCTATATTTTAGGATTGGATGGACCCAATATTTCCTTTCCTTTTCTTTTTTTTTTAGGAAGCAAGAGAACAGCAAAATCATCCTCAATGCTTGAAGACTCCGTTTAGTAGGCTACTGTTTTGCGAATTTTTTCGCAACTGATTAATTAATACGCATCAGACTCAGTGTGCAAGGTCTCTGTGCATTACGAATTTTTAGGATTGCGAATACGATAAAACGCATGCGAAAATTTCGTACTCTGTGTGCAGAGACCTTTACTGTGCACATTTTCAGTACAATGGGTGCAGTTGCACTGACTGTTGCTTGGTGACATTTCACTGTCATTTCAATCCAGTCATTTTAATAGGAATTCACACAGTCTGGAGTTTCACATGAGGGTGAAAAAGATCCCCACACAGATTCTAGTCGCATTCAAGTTGGCCACACAGATTCGACACTGAGCAACAGAAAGCTGCTTAGTTTGAAATCGACTTCTGTGTGAGTCTGTCTGTTATACCCAAGTGAAAAATAGTGGCCAAAAAAACGTCCATATTCAGTCTGAAATGCCCACATTAAATCATCTAGTCAACTCCTGATGTACAAAACCAAGTCCTGTCCTTGATTTTATTTTTTGGGGGGGGATTGTGAATAAAAAAATAAATAAAAAAATGTTGACTTATTTTATTTTCATTAATATGCAATTATAGTTTTTGTTAGTGTTTTAAATTAAAGTGTCTATTTTCTGGTTTAACTTTCATTTTAGAGTTTTAGTAATTTTGTCATGTTTTTTTGTTTTTTATATTTTTTTTAATTGTGTAGTTTTTATTTATTAGTTTTAGGTTGTTTATTTATAGTTCTCTTAGTGCTTCTAGATAAACTAAATGAAAATGAGAAATGTTGCATGGGCAGCTAGCTGAAAATTTCTTTTTTAATAATCCTGCTTTATTAAACATGAAGCTCATTCACTTTCTTTTTTTTTTTCGTTTTAATATTTTTTGTTATTCTGTTAAATGGAAATTTATGAAAATAGCCTCTCATTCCTTCTCTACATTTTTTCTGTAGGATGCAATCCCCATGATCAGCAAGCTCCGTTACAGCACAGACTTCGACAAGGCCTTCAAACACGTGTTTGGGAAGACGCTGATCTGCCGCAGCATGGAGGTGTCCACTCAGCTAGCTCGAGCTTTCACCATGGACTGCATCACACTGGAGGGTAAACCGACGCTGTCTTATTGGTGTACTTCTTTTATTCAGTCTGTATGATTTCTAAACCCTTGTTTTGGTGTATCAGGTGATCAGGTGAGTCATCGTGGCGCTCTGACCGGTGGCTACTACGACACGCGTAAGTCCCGTCTGGAGCTGCAGAAGGACATGAGGAAGGCTGAGGAGGAGCTCGGAGAACTGGAGGCCAAACTCAACGAGAACCTGCGTAGGAATATTGAACATATCCTCCTCATATACGCCTCACACAGGCTTACTTATGACGCAGTGGCACGAAATCAAATTGATTTCTGGTACAAGCATTCTGGTACAATCGGCCTAAATGACAAGGTCACAGAGGATCACAGAATGAGTCAGTTAGTTATTAACGTGTATGCGGTCATGTGTGAGCTGCACACATGGTGTTATATTAGTGAATGGAGGGATGAGAGATTGTGTCTGGATTGGTGGACGTGACTGTCAAGGCTTTGAGTGATGTTCATTTAAAGCTGGTTTAAGTTTTTGATCAACACGCATTGGCTTTGTGTAACTCGTACTCTGTGACTCATTCAGAGCTAATATGACGTAATCATTTTCTCATCTGCAGCAAAAACAGGACAAATAAAAGTATTTGTACAGCTGAGATAAGTGGATTTAGTACAATCGGATTTTGATTATATTTTCAGTATTTCAAAAAGCAGCTTTATTGCTAACTAAAACTATTAAAAGTTGTTTTTGTTAATTGAAATAAAACTGAAATAAAATATAAAAATTGGATTAAAAATGAAAAAAGTTGTCTTGGCAGCTCACTAAACAAAAAAAATTAGAATTTAAATAACTGAATGTAAAAATAAAAGCTAATTAACATTAATAAATACTATAATGTTATATAAATAATACTAAAATAACAGATAAGCAAGAAGGGAGTTCTTGTCTGCTCCTTAACTCAGTTCTCCACGTATCAATAATGAAATTGACCAGCTGATGAATCAGATGCAGCAAATCGAGACTCAGCAGAGGAAGTTCAAGGCATCCAGAGACAGTATACTGTCTGAGATGAAGATGCTGAAGGAGAAGAGACAGCAGTCTGAGAAAACATTTATGCCCAAGGTAATACTGTAATACCATAACTGCTGTTATTTACTATTATTTTTTTTGTGTACCAAATCATTAAATGGGTTTCTCTCTGGTGTTTTTCCCCAGCAACGCAGTCTTCAGAGTCTGGAGGCCAGTCTGCACGCCATGGAGAGCACGCGGGAGTCTCTGAAGGCAGAGCTGGGGACAGACCTGCTCTCTCAGCTCAGTTTAGACGACCAGCGCAGAGTGGACGACCTCAACGATGAGATCAGACAGCTGCAACAGGTTCAACAACACAATTAACACAAAAATCATCAACACAGTTATTTACCATTGTTTCATATTGACTTTGAAAACATTGTGTGTATATCTGTATAATGCTTAAATTTATTAGACCACCTCCACCCAGTATAAGGTTTGGGCCACAGTTGACCTAAACTAACAGTATTGGTGAATATCAAAATCATTTCTTATGTTTCTGTGATGGTTAATCCAGTATTTGTAAGCTCTCTAAGTTTTACCTAGTTACTGTAATTACTAAAATAAGAACGTAGTATGTACATGAGTAACAGGACTGTAAAATAAAGTGCTACCATTATTGTTGTTATTCAGTAATTTTCAAATTTACTGTTTTACAAGACAGGTAGAAAAAATATTAAAGCACTTTTTTTTTTTATTCAGATGCCCAATTACAGTCAATAAATACAGTCAAATAAATGTTTCTAATGGTATGTGGTTACATTTATTAGAGCACATGTCATAAAGAGACAACGCATACATTTTAGGAATCTATCAAAAACTTGCTTAAAACTAAAAATGTTATTGTCATTCATTAGGCAAATAACAAACCGAAACAAAGCCTTTATTCACACATAACCAAAATAAATAAATAATTGTATGGCCTTTATTGGCCTTCCTCAATCTCTGTTGTCATTGACTTTTTTTTAATAAATTGCTTTACTATTTTTTTTTTCTATTTCTATTTTAATTTCTTTTAAAACCGTAAATTCGAAAATTCATAGATAACAATTACATTTTAGCATTAGAAACACTACTGCAACTAAAAAGCGTACACATACTGGTGGATTAATCATTACAGAAACATAAAAAAATGATTTTGATATTCACCCAGTGTTTCCCACACATAGACTTTACCTGGGCGGCCCGCCCAGGTATATTAACGGCCGCCCAAGTATATTTGGTGACACATTTTTGTTTTTATTACTATTATCTCTTACACTTTTTTTTTTTTTTTTTTTTTTTTTATATCCGCCCGAGATAATGAAACCATCTGCGATCGATTAACTAGTTGAAAATCTCCCCTCGCCGATGCGTTTCGCACTGCTCGTTCTGTGTGCTCAAGAACTGTCGACACTCCCACAGACAAGCTCTCTCTCTCTTTATTTGTGGCGGGACGCAACAATATCCACCGCCCGCTGCCATCAGCTCGCGCATCTCACACACAAGAGCGCGACTTTAGCACAATATTTAGCAACTTTCAAACCCTTTTGGCGGCTTTTTTCCCACAACAGGTACATACTGACAAACCTAGTGACTTTTTTGAAAAAACCTTAACTATCGTTCAATTGGAAGATGTCTCCAGTAACGTTACTGCCCCGCGAGCGTGAGGTCTGACTCTGTGTCGCCTCTCTCTGCGTCTATTCTGTGCAGTGAGCGGCAGTGAAGCAGCGCATTCAGTTGGCCGTAATGCAGCAAAAATCGTCAGTAAATCATTTACAAAACAGCGTTTCCAAGCACCTGTCGCTTACTGACTGTTTGGACTTTTAAATATGAACATAATTCGTCTGTTAATATGCTACTAGTTTGTTACTCAGACGCAGGCAGTGCGCTGAATGAGACAAAACGGTAATACAGCCAAAACCACCGCATATAGTCGCTTTTTAGTGTAAGTTAGATGTATGTTGATTTTATCACACGATGTTGCGATTTATAAATCAGGATTTAAGGAGTATAGTGAGAGTGATTCCTGGTTAACATGTAAAATTAATGGTTCCTGTTTACTATTTATACTTGTTTTATGTATGACAACAGAAAATATAATGTGAACAGCTTTATTGGCATTGTTGTATTAATTACAGCATGTGACATTTAGAACAGATCTTAAGTGCCAAAACTCGTCTGAACGCAAACTTGACACAATGACATCATGAATATGTAAGTTAATGTGACGTCACCTGCCGCCACAAGTACCACAAAATCCTGTGGGAAACACTGATTCACCAATGCTGTTAGTTTACGGCAGCTAACCATACATTGGGTGGTGATGGTCTAATAAATTTGTTAAGCACTTTATATAAGTAAAAATATGAAGAGTTAGGCTATGTTCACACTTGGCGTCTTTTTTTAAGCTGCCGGCGTCTGTTTTACATTATAATCCTATGGAGTAAACAGTGTTTTCAAAAAAGTCCTGAGCGCTTTTTAAAACGCCACCCCTGGCGTCTTTTTCTGCAGCTCAGAGCGTCTTTTCAAGTTGAAAAATGTTTAACTTTTCTGAAAAAAAAACGTCCTACGTCAAGCGCCTTTTTGACAGCTGACCAATAACAAAGCGAGTGGCGAGTCGTTTCCATAACAAAAACAACAAGAAAAAGGAGAAGATAGCTGGTAGACCGGAGCTCCTGGACTAAATTGTTGGAAGCACCATACAGTTTCCTTCCCCGTATATTGTCGTGCTCCCACAAACGTCGTTGTGAACCGAAATACCCTCCCCGTTAACTTCAAAAGCCGACATTTATGCAGCACACAGCGCTAGGCTACCGTTGCAGCTGTTGTTATAGCAACAAAAGACGCCCTCAGCTGCTATTTGTAACTAAAACGCTGCCAGCTTTTTATTTTACTAAAAAAGCGCTCTTGTCAACTTTTTCTTGTCAAAAAAGACGCCAAGTGTGAACACGCCCTTAATTTGCAAAACCAGATATCTCCGTTTTTAACACTTTTCAAAAATCATGTTTTTTCAGTTTGCATTCCAATTAATCTCAATCATACTGTAGTCGGGTTATTTTGATTAGGTAAACAAAAAATAACTAAAGAAAATACAGCTAACTAACACAATAAAATGCAATAAAAACATGATAATAAAAAAAAAACATGATTTTTGAAAATTGTCCGTTTTCCCAAATAAACTTCATATATTGAAATATAAAATATTACATGAACAACAATCATTTATCTACAAAAATGTAATTGAAAATAAAACTCGATGAATTGCAACCGGTACAGATGTCAAAATGGACTGATCACTGGCCATCTGATGTGCACAAAAATGGCAAAACCTTCTCTGGGGCCAGTTCTAATTTAATTAGTGAAGTCACAAAGTGGTGTTTACAAGGTCTAAGGCTACATGAAAGTTGAATGTGGACATTGAATGTGAATATCTCTATTCTTTAGCCATAATCTCATCTGAGATCTAATCAAACTAACCTGAGCAAGCTAATCACTAGAAAGCCACGGGAACGTGAGTTTTTATTAAGGTTAGAGCAAAACTCTGCAGCACTGTGGTTCTCCAGGACCGACGTTGGCCACCCCTGGGTTAGTCAGTCTGAAGCTCTTGTTCTTGTTAGTCACAGCTGCAGCTCTTTCCCACCTCCAGCCTGACACACGACACGCACAGCAAACAATTGAAAAGCTACTTTAAATGTTGTATAACTGGCCCACATCATTAGCCTTTGTTATTTTTGTATGGCCTTCAATTTGGTTTGCTAATTTGTCTGCTTTTGTATTCTCAGGCAGGCTTAGCATTGAAGCATATGAATATGAGTTTCATTTATTCTTTTAGATGTACGTTCATGCGGCCAAAAGCCACATGTTCTGTTTTTAGTCTAAAATTGCCTTTATAATAAACGATTAAAACCGAACACGTGGCTTTTGGCCCTTCAGTATGGGGTCAGTTAAAGATGTGTGGCCTGTTTTTGCTATAGGACAACAGACAGCTGCTGAATGAGAGAATTAAGCTGGAGGGTATCATGACCAGGGTGGAGACGTACCTCAACGAAAACCTGCGCAAACGTCTCGACCAAGTCGAGCAGGTGAAGATACCGGATTTCCTTTTCACCAATAAAACCTTTATGAAACACAGTGGCATGTAGTACAATAATAAAGTGTGTGTTTGTGTAGGAATTGAATGAACTGAGAGAAACCGAAGGAGGAACCGTTCTTACAGCGACAACATCAGAGTTAGATGGCATTAATAAACGCATAAAAGACACTTTGGCTCGATCTGAGGGTGAGTGAAGACTCATTGTCATTTATTTTTTTCGTAAAAAGCCCTACTTTTGTTGGTCTGCATTTTGTTTCTCATCTCAATTTTCAGATTTGGACTCCCTCATCGATAAGACAGAGGTGGAAATAAAGGACCACCAGAAGAGTATGGAGCGCTGGAAGAACATCGAGAAGGAGCAGAACGAAGCCATCAATTACGACACAAAGGAGCTGGAGAAGATGACCAACAGACAGGGGATGTTACTGAAGAAGAAAGAGGAATGCATGAAGAAGATTCGCGAGCTGGGCTCCCTGCCACAAGAAGCCTTTGAAAAGTACCAGACGCTTACTCTAAAACAGGTACAGCAACCATATTTTTTTTTACCCAGAAGTGCAAAGGTTTTTCCTCGTTAGTTAAAGTTCATGGTGAAGTTCCGTATAATTTCCTGTGACTCATTTAGAGTGATATTAAACCGCATTTTCCTTCTCACTCAAAAAGTAGCTTGTCGCAAATGAGGTCATAAACGAGTATTACGTAATCATATGAAGACCATGGCATGACCGGGTACCCTTGAAGAAGCCTCTTGCCTCCTCCTCGGCTCATGTCTGGCTTTAGATTTCCCTTTCACCCCCCTCCAGTCTCGCAGCCCTCCCACCTGGCACTCATGTTCGTTGTCTTAGTTGATCTTCCACCGCTCCAGTCAGGGCCTCTATTGTGTGTCAGCCCTCCTACACAGAGGTGACTCATTCTTCATTACCCCATCCTTGCGCTCTTGTTTTTTCACCCTCTCTTGGTGAAACTCTTGAGTGCCTGGAGTTGAGGAGGGAGGTTGAGTTGTGCCATTTCTGTGTGTGTTTCTTTAGCTATCTTCTGGAATTTTTTCTTGCAGGTTCAGAAGTGGGAATTATGGCGTAACGTTCATCTAAGTGATTTTGGTTTGAAATAAATTGACACTTTTTTTGTAGTTTGGAAAATTATAATTAGGAGCTGATCCCAAACTGTTTAGTTTAATTACTGTTCTATTCTGCAGAACTACTAAGAGGATGTGGTGATTGAAAAAATAAGAGATGGATGTTTAATGAAAACTCTATGGAAACACCGTTTCAGTGTTTTTGTATTCATTTGCAAACGTCCCCAATAGTGTTGGGCGATATGGTCATTTTTCATATCGTCATATCGCCAGCCTGTGAGATCGCCGATACACGATATTATCGTGCATGGGTGGGTGTGGGCAAGAGAGAGACTCTCTGTACTTGTCATAAGCTATTTCATAACTATTTGGTGATTTTGAACCGCGTGTGCGTGAGAGAGAGCCTGGAAGTACCAATAACCAAAATAATATACTTTCAAACACACTGAAAAACTAACATGTTAGATATAAACATTTAAAACAGCTAGTTCATATTCGGATGCAGCAGTCATACATCGCTATTAGGACCGCGCGTTCTACTGTGACAGGTTTGCCGCGGAAGTTATCAGTCTAAAATTAGTCAAGGTGAAAATCAAAAGTAGATTTATTTTAAAGAGCAACAGTTTAACACTAAATGTTGGACATAAACGAACACGTTAAATATAAAAGTATTTTCAGGTAAGTTCATATTTTTGGAGTAAAGCTAAATTAAACGGATAGGCAGGCTACATCAGTCATACAGCGCTCCGGACCGCACGCCCCATGACGAGCCCAGTTTTAGACTGATAACTTATTAACTGCATATTTTTATAATAACAATGATGAAGAATAAACATCCATGTGTTTTGATAATATGCTGTAAAGAAAACGAAATGCTGCCAGTGCAGTTTCGTCATGTTCATTCATAGCTCGAAGCTGTTCAAGAAGATGTCTAAAAGATGTCTCTTTTTGCACTATTGCAGGGGTGCAAACTTGTCACCTTTCGGCGAAATTCGCCGTTTTCACCTTGAAATAGGTCATTCACGTGAATCGTGTAGATCTGTAAAAAAAAAATTGAGGGGGGGGGGGGTTGTCGGATCTACGAGTCATCTGTGTCACGTCACCTGCAGCGTTTTTTTCCCCTGTTGGAAATGGCAGGAATGGACCCGCCCTACTCTGTTTCTGATTGGCTTACCTTGGGGTCGAAGCCTGCACCGGTGCGGGCTGTCTCGTATTTTCTTTATGACCGCGAAAAGAACTATAAATACTGTCAGTTTTGATCCTACAGATAAGAATAAGGTATCATTTGAATCTGCAAAGGGTCTACTTTTATTTCTGTATAGTCATAATAACAACGAAATAATGTGCTTTTCTAAAATTAATAAAATAAACGGGGTGCGTTCTCTGCCGGGGCTCTGTCTCTGTCACCTTTCTTCAGACACGTAAATAAAACAACCTGAATCTCCACGAATACTCACCTCAAATACATGAGACTTATATGTATAGAAAGCTTAAAATGTCTACTTTTAAATGAAGTCACGTCCAAAACAAATATTCTATGTTAGAGTAATCTGTATGAAAACGACACGATGTCCAGTTTTCCCATCTCATTATATCTAATACGGTCACGCGCCGTTCGCGCCTTTCAGATTCAAACATCCATGTGAGGCGCGCACGAATGTAAACGCCCACCTCGCCTCCGCGTAAACAAACAAGTTCATCCCAGCTACTTTCTGTTTCTGGAAGAAGATCTGCTGAGAGAAATAACCCAGAATTTCAAAATGTTTGTTTGTTTTTTCCTTCAGAGCACATAAACAATATACACTATGAAAATGCCAGGTTTTGTAATGTTTTTGTAAAGAATTCTCTTCTTCATTACGTCAGTCTTACTCCAAGTGTAACATTATACACTATACCATTCAAAAGCTTGTAGTCAGCATATAGAAATGAAAACTTGTATTTAGCACACAAGTAATGATAAAGACATTTATCATGTTACAAACTATGCTGTTCTTCTTTGAAAGACGGCTTTGATTGTTCCTAATAAACTGTTTAACTGCCCTCGCAAGTGAATCTCAAGTTATTTTGTGTGATAGCTAAATATATTCAAAAACTACACACAAAAAATATATAAATTAATCAATAAAATGATTAATTTACTTAACATGTTAAAATTTATTTACAGTACTTTTTTTGCTGTTTTCTAACAGTTTGGACTTGAATAAAGAAAACTTGCACTTAACCTTTTCACAGGCATTTTGTTTTTGTAGTTAGACAGATATCGTGATGTATCATTATATGATTGTCTAGCAATATATTGATTATCGCAGAATCGCTGTATCGTGATTATATCGTATCGTGAGGTACCCTGCAATTCCCACCCCAGTGTGTGTGTGTGTGTGTGTGTGTGTGTGTGTGTGTGTGTGTGTGTGTGTGTGTGTGTGTGTGTGTGTGTGTGTGTGTGTGTGTGTGTGTGTGTGTGTGTGTGTGTGTGTATATGTATATATGCATGTATATACAGGTGCTGGTTAGGGCTGTAACGATACACCAAACCCACGATTCGGTTCGTATCACGATTTTTGATCCACGATTCGGTTCGTATCACGATTTTTTTTTCGTGGGGGGTGGGAGAAAAAAAAAAAAAAAAATTTTAAAACAATATTTTTTATTAAATAACATTTGAAAAATCTTTATAAACTGAACACCAAAGAACAAGATTAACTATGCAAATTATTAACAATATAAATAGCCATATATAAAATAAATAAATAGCCAAAGCTATAACACTTCTGTTTTCTTTGTAACAAAATACTGTTGAAAAACAAACAGAACTAAACTCCATTGTGGAGATGATTCGAGCATGTTGAAAATTCTTCTTCAATCAAGTTCTCTTACATTTACAAAGTAAATTAAATGGCTACTGTTTCACACTGAGGTAACTGAGGCTTACTGCCTGTGCTGCAAACCACAAATCAAGTAAGTAAACAATAAACAAATAAACAACTTATTTCTCTTAAGAAAACCAAACTCGTTGTGGAGTTGATTTAAGGGAGTTGAAAATTCTTCTTCAGAAACACCATCATGTCAACATTGTCTGGTGAGAGGCTTGCTCTCTGTGCTGTGCCAGTGTTTCCCACAGATTTTGTGGGACTTGTGGCGGCAGGTGACGTCACATTAATTTGCATATTCATGACGTCATTGCATCAAGTGTGCATTCAGACGAGTTTTGGTACTTAAAATCTGTTCTAAATGTCACATACTGTAATTAATACAACTGAATGCCCAATAAAGCTGTTCACATTATATTTTCTGTTGTCATACATAAAACAAGTATAAATAGTAAACAGTAGGGCTGTAACGATACACCAAACCCACGATTCGGTTCGTCTCACGATTTTTGATCCACGATTCGGTTCGTATCACGATTTTTTTTTCGTGGGGGGTGGGAGAAAAAAAAAAGATTTTTTTTTTAAAACAATATTTTTTATTAAATAACATTTGAAAAATCTTTATAAACTGAACACCAAAGAACAAGATTAACTATGCAAATTATTAACAATATAAATAGCCATATATAAAATAAATAAATAGCCAAAGCTATAACACTTCTGTTTTCTTTGTAACAAAATACTGTTGAAAAACAAACAGAACTAAACTCCATTGTGGAGATGATTCGAGCATGTTGAAAATTCTTCTTCAATCAAGTTCTCTTACATTTACAAAGTAAATTAAATGGCTACTGTTTCACACTGAGGTAACTGAGGCTTACTGCCTGTGCTGCAAACCACAAATCAAGTAAGTAAACAAATAAACAACTTATTTCTCTTAAGAAAGCCAAACTCGTTGTGGAGTTGATTTAAGGGAGTTGAAAATTCTTCTTCAGAAACACCATCATGTCAACATTGTCTGGTGAGAGGCTTGCTCTCTGTGCTGTGCCAGTGTTTCCCACAGATTTTGTGGGACTTGTGGCGGCAGGTGACGTCACATTAATTTGCATATTCATGACGTCATTGCATCAAGTGTGCATTCAGACGAGTTTTGGTACTTAAAATCTGTTCTAAATGTCACATACTGTAACTAATACAACTGAATGCCCAATAAAGCTGTTCACATATTTTCTGTTGTCATACATAAAACAAGTATAAATAGTAAACAGGAACCATTAATTTTACATGTTAACCAGGAATCACTCTCACTATCTTGTTTATGATTATAAATCATAATCCTGATTTATAATCGCGACATCGTCTGATAACATCAATATACATCTAACTTACACTAAAAAGCCACTATATGCGGTGGTTTTGGCTCTATTACCGTTTTGTCTCATTCAGCGCACTGTCTGCGTCTGAGAGTAACAAACTATGCGCATATTAACAGACGAATTATGTTCATATTTAAAAGTCCAAACTGTCAGTAAGCGACAGGTGCTTGGAAACGCTGTTTTGTAAATGATTTACTGACGATTTTGCTGCGTTACGGCCAACTGAATGCGCTGCTTCTCTGCCGCTCACTGCACAGAATAGACGCAGAGAGGCAACACTGCGCCGGGAGAGTCAGATCTCGCGCTCGCGGGACAGTACTGGAGACATCTTCCAACTGAACGATAGCTAAGGTTTATCCCAAAAAGTCGCTAGGTTTGTCAGTATGTACCTGTTGTGGGAAAAAAGCCGCCAAAAGGGTCTGAAAGTTGCTAAATATTGTGCTAAAGTTGCGCTCTTGTGTGTGTGAGAGGCGGGAGCTGATGGCAGCGGGCGGTGGATATTGTTGCGGCCCGCCACAAGTAAAGAGAGAGAGCTGGTCTGTGGGAGAGTGGACAGTTCTTGAGCACACAGAAGAGCAGTGCAAAACGTAGGGATGGGTATCGTTAAGGTTTTAACGGTATTACTACTCTTATCGATACTGCTTATCGATCCGGTACTTTAACGGTATTCTTATCGGTACTTTTTTTTATACTGTATGTGTGTGTATATATATATATATATATATATATATTACAAATTAGGAGCTGAATTAACATTACTTTATATTCTGAAATGTAAAATAAATATTTAATTAAATGAATATAAAACATCAATTTGTAAATGCACCAGTGTGCAGGCATTTTCAGTGTTTTATATACATAAGATAAGATACAGTAAGAATATGAACAAAGAAACAAAGTAAAAAAAAACTGACAAATACAATACAACAAATATACAAATGAAGTGAAATAAACAGTGCTTTCATTTTTCCATGAAGGTCTACTAACATTACTGTTCAGGCAAGTAATAGCCTACAAAAGAAATCTAAAAGTAATCAAATGTAAATGAACATTGCATAGTTTTCACTGTATGTAATGATAGATTAATGCGTATTAAAGCTATAACGTTATTCAGATTAAGAGCTGTGGGGGATTTTCTCTTTGCATTTTGTTCTTTGATTAACATTGAAGCGCCAGTCTGTCACTTTAAGACAATATATTGACACACGTCGGATTTTCTCCGAACAGTTCTGGCCCACTTAAGACAAACTGTTTAAGTGAATACTCTCGTAGCCGGCCATTGTGACATATTTTGTGTGTATTTGATCGTTTGGACGCGCCCGAAGCTCAAATTGTAATTTGCCTGTCCATTTTGGAGCGCGCCGGGCCGCGCAGGCATGCGCACACACACACACACACACACACACACATTTCAGCCAGGGGAACAGCTTCTCTCGCGCGGATTGTACTTTCAACGTTTTATTATCAAACATGTCCCGCAATTAAGCAACAGTAAAGACGGCATCTTACAACAATCACCGATGATGATTCAGACGTTAAGTTTTGGTTAGGGAGGAACGAATGCGCACCGCTGTGAAGGGTGTGAAAAATAAATAAATAAACTTAGCTTAATATAACAGCCACAGGCATAAAGTGCATATGTTTTAATAGTTAGTTCTCTATTCTATCATAATTAAACAGGGCTTTCATTTTGCGCGTGCTGAAGCTCCTCTGCGTGACCGCGATCTCGCTTCTGAATTACGAATATCAAAAATGCATCATAGACAAATGTTTGAATATTATTGCATATAAAAACAGCTGTCAACTCTGGTGAGATAGAATTTGCAAGATAAGGTATACATAGCAACAATAAATGTATGTGTGTTTTCATAATTTCTCCAGTACCGACAGCAGAACCGATAACGTCAGAGCTTATCGATACTCCGGTCTTTCATAATTTAGCCCCGAGACCGATTAAATACCGAGTTTCGGTACCCATCCCTAGTTGGGAGCGGGGAGATTTTCAACTAGTTAATCGATCGCGGATGGTTTCATTATCTTGGGTGGATAAAAAAAAATAAAAAGTGTAAGAGATAACAAAAATGTGTCACCAAATATACTTGGGCGGCCGTTAATATACCTGGGCGGCCCGCCCAGGTAAAGTCTATGTGTGGGAAACACTGAACTAGCTCAACTTTTACAGGCAGGCGTCACATGATTGGAAAGGTAGTCACGGGGTGTGTCGCGATTCTCCCTTATCACACCGCGACACAGGATCGTGGATCTGAGTGTCGCGATTTCGGTTTCATATCGCGTATCGTTACAGCCCTAGTGCTGGTCATATAATTAGAATATCATCAAAAAGTTGATTTATTTCACTAATTCCATTCAAAAAGTGAAACTTGTATAATGTATACATTCATTCCACACAGACTGATATATTTCAAGTGTTTATTTCTTTTAATTTTGATGATTATAACTGACAACTAATGAAAACCCCAAATTCAGTATCTCAGAAAATTAGAATATTACTTAAGACCAATACAAAGAAAGGATTTTTAGAAATCTTGGCCAACTGAAAAGTATGAACATGAAAAGTATGAGCATGTACAGCACTCAATACTTAGTTGGGGCTCCTTTTGCCTGAATTACTGCAGCAATGCAGCGTGGCATGGAGTCGATCAGTCTGTGGCACTGCTCAGGTGTTATGAGAGCCCAGGTTGCTCTGATAGTGGCCTTCAGCTCTTCTGCATTGTTGGGTCTGGCATATTGCATCTTCCTCTTCACAATACCCCATAGATTTTCTATGGGGTTAAGGTCAGGCGAGTTTGCTGGCCAATTAAGAACAGGGATACCATGGTCCTTAAACCAGGTACTGGTAGCTTTGGCACTGTGTGCAGGTGCCAAGTCCTGTTAAAAAATGAAATCTGCATCTCCATAAAGTTGGTCAGCAGCAGGAAGCATGAAGTGCTCTAAAACTTCCTGGTATACGGCTGTGTTGACCTTGGACCTCAGAAAACACAGTGGACCAACACCAGCAGATGACATGGCACCCCAAACCATCACTGACTGTGGAAACTTTACACTGGACCTCAAGCAACGTGGATTCTGTGCCTCTCCTCTCTTCCTCCAGACTCTGGGACCCTGACTTCCAAAGGAAATGCAAAATTTACTTTCATCAGAGAACATTACTTTGGACCACTCAGCAGCAGTCCAGTCCTTTTTGTCTTTAGCCCAGACGAGACGCTTCTGATGCTGTCTGTTGTTCAAGAGTGGCTTGACATGGACCCTGAAACCCATGTCTTGCATACGTCTGTGCGTAGTGGTTCTTGAAGCACTGACTCCAGCTGCAGTCCACTCTTTGTGAATCTCCCCCACATTTTTGAATGGGTTTTGTTTCACAATCCTCTCCAGGGTGCGGTTATCCCTATTGCTTGTACACTTTTTTCTACCACATCTTTTCCTTCCCTTCGCCTCTCTATTAATGTGCTTGGACACAGAGCTCTGTGAACAGCCAGCCTCTTTTGCAATGACCTTTTGTGTCTTGCCCTCCTTGTGCAAGGTGTCAATGGTCGTCTTTTGGACAACTGTCAAGTCAGCAGTCTTCCCCATGATTGTGTAGCCTACAGAACTAGACTGGGAGACCATTTAAAGGCCTTTGCAGGTGTTTTGAGTTAAATAGCTGATTAGAGTGTGGCACCAGGTGTCTTCGATTTTGAACCTTTTCACAATATTCTAATTTTCTGAGATACTGAATTTGGGGTTTTCATTAGTTGTCACTTATAATCATCAAAATTAAAAGAAATAAACACTTGAAATATACCAGTCTGTGTGGAATGAATGTATACATTTATACAAGTTTCACCTTTTGAATGGAATTAGTGAAATAAATCAACTTTTTGATGATATTCTAATTATATGACCAGCACCTGTGTGTGTATATATATATACAACCCCAAATCAGAAAAAGTTGGGACAGTATGGAAAACGCAAATAAAAAAAGAAAGTAGTGATTTCTAAATTTACTTTGACTTGTATTTCATTGCAGACAATATGAACACAAAATATTTCATGTTTTGTCTGGTCAACTTCATGTCATTTGTAAATATACATCCTTTCCTGTCATTCAGACCTGCAACACATTCCAAAAAAAGTTGGGACAGTAAAGCGTTTACCACTTCGTAATGTTGCCATTCCTTTTCACAACACTTAAAAGACGTTTAGGGACTGAAGACTCCAAGTGATGAAGTGTTTCAGGTGTAATTTTGTCCCATTCTTCCTGCAAACAAGTCTTAAGGTGGGCAACAGTACGGGGTCTTCGTTGTCACATTTTGCACTTCAAAATGAGCCACACATTCTCTATTGGAGACAGGTCGGGACTGCAGGCAGGCCAGTCAAGTACCCGTACCCTCTTCCTCCGCAGCCAGGACTTTGTAATGTGTGCAGAATGTGGTTTTGCATTGTCTTGTTGAAATATGCGTGGACGTCCCTGGAAAAGATGTCTTCTTGAAGGCAGCATATCGTGCTCCAAAATCTCTATGTACTTTTCAGCATTAATGGTGCCATCACAGAAGTGCAAGTTACCTTTGCCAAGGTCACTGACACAACCCCATACCATGACAGACCCTGGCTTTTGGACTTGTTGCTGGTAACAGTCTGGATGATCCTTTTCTTCTTTGGTCCGGAGCACACGGCGTCCATTCTTCCCAAAAATACCTGAAATACTGATTCATCTGACCACAGTACACGTTTCCACTGTGTGATGGTCCATCCCAGATGCCTCCGAGCCCAGAGAAGTCGACGGCGCTTCTGGACACTGTTAACATAGGGCTTCCTTTTGGCACAGTACAGTTTTAACTGGCATTTGTGGATGTAACTACGTATTGTGGTACTTGACAAAGGTTTGCCAAAGTAGTCCTGAGCCCATGTGGTGATATCGCTTATAGATGAATGACGATTCTTGATGCACTGCCGCCTGAGGGATCGGAGATCACGGTTGTTCAGCTTAGGCTTGCGCCCTTGTCCTTTACGCACTGAAATTCCTCCAGATTCCTTGAATCTTTTATGTTATGCACTGAAGGTGAAATATCCAAATCTCTTCCTATCTTTCTTTGAGGAACATTGTTTTTAAACATTTCAATAATTTTCTCATGTATTTGTTGGCAAACTGGCGATCCTCGGCCCATCTTTGCTCCTAAAGGACTAGACCTTTCTTGGATGCTGCTTTTGTACCAAATCATAATTACAATCACCTGGTGACATCACCTGTTTCAAATCACATCATTATTTAACCAATTTACCTCATTACTAGCCCTAAATTGCTCCTGTCCCAACTTTTTTTGGAATGTGTTGCAGGTCTGAATGACAGGAAAGGATGTATATTTACAAATGACATGAAGTTGACCAGACAAAACATGAAATATCTTGTGTTCATATTGTCTGCAATGAAATACAAGTCAAAGTAAATGTAGAAATCACTACTTTCTTTTTTTTTATTTGCATTTTCCATACTGTCCCAACTTTTTCTGATTTGGGGTTTTGTGTGTGTGTATCTCTATCTCTCTCTCTCTCTCTCTCGCTCTCTTTCCATCTCTCTCTCTATCTCTCTCTCTCTCTATCTCTCTCTCTCTATCTATCTCTCTCTCTATATCTATCTCTCTCTATATATATATCTATCTCTTTCTCTCTATATATATCTATCTATCTCTCTCTCTCTCTATATATATATATATATATATATATATATATATATATATATATATATATATATCTATCTATCTATCTATCTTCGAATTTCGAATATTAGTCGAATTTAAAAAAAAATCCACATTCGAATGCAAAACGTTGTGCTGAACACAATTAAAAAATAACTTTCAGTTTTACAGTTCATTTTAGTTTTTACATTAAAAAATTTACTAAACAAATATAAGCTATAATGTTATGTAAAATAATTTAGTTTTTCATATATTATTTTCAGACATGAGCAGATCCATGTACTCACGTAATTAATGTTACGCATTTAACGAACACTTACAAGCGCGGACTTTGGAAGAATTCGATTCAAATAGTCATCAGCAGCCATTAGTTCTGTAAAACTGAGCATCAGAATGAACAAATTTGTTAAGGGAGAAAATTAAATGTGGAAAACGCCAGCGAAGGAACGCATTCAAACAAGATCGTCGCAGCATCAGCAGTGAAGAGAGTGCTGGACTTTCGGTTTGCCCCCCCGCCACTCACTTGAAGATGTTCAGGTAAAAAGAAACACTCATAGGCTACTACGCAGCAATGTGGCAAAACATCTCTGGAGAGAACCTCAGATTATTAAACTCGAAAATGCTTTTCATATTTGGATCAACATAGGCTACATTTGTGAACGCACACTTTCTGCAGTGTTGCGTGTCGAGTCACGCTTCCGTGCGCGTCTCACAGACTGAAAATTACAATCGCAACTTCATGCTGTTACTCCTTTTGAGCAGAATTTCACAAAATTGGTCAGCTCCCGACAGCGTCAGGTGTTTTATTAATGGTGAGTAGAATTATTTATTTATTTATTTATTTATTTACTTATTTATTTCAATAAATGTAATCGTTTAGATGTCATAATATTTAGGCTATAAATAATATTATAAATCTGGTTGGTTTGTATTGATGACGTAATATGTAAATGACATGCGTGCGGCCCGTGATACTTGCACTTGGACCATAGTGCGGCCCGGTGGAAAAAACGATTGAGAACCACTGACTTAGATTAATGGCAGAAGTCAACAGCCTTTTCAAAATCCAAAATATTTAAAAAAAAATATGTATGTAACTTTTACATTTCGTTTTGAAACTCTTCTGCCATCGTCTTGTCTGTCTCACCTCACTCTTCTCGTCAGTCAGCTCGACTCACTCTCCTCACGTGTGATAAATTAAATCTGATCTGTGATGCGCGACTGTCGTTCATTCGGTGCGCTGCATTGAACAGCTGTGTTCAGTTTTAATTGTAGTGTCCTCTAACTGAACTAAATGATTTTTATTACTATAAAAAAAATCTAAATGACGGTGAGGGACGGTGCAAGTGACATAAACGGTGTTGCGGCTTAACACCGGTATCACCGCCAACACCGTCTATCGCAGCAAGCCTAGGGCACAGTAACTCGTTTGTTGTTTGCAACAAGGCTCATCACAAAATTAATTTGCTAAATGCAGAATAAACACATTTTCCTGCGCTCAAACCTTCCAATCTAAAGGATGGCGTTTGAGGTAATTTGTGAATTAACATAGATTTATAGTCTAAATAAAACAATTTGCAACTGTTACTATATTATACACTTGTATACACAACTTCGTATTATGCTTGTTATAAAGTGTGTGACGTCACGTGCACTACCGCCGGTGGCAATAGACAACCGCTGTGACAACCGACCACCACCGGTGACGCGGTTGTCACGGAGACTGTCACAGCCCTAGTATATTGGTGCAGTGCCAGTTGTGGTCTTGTAGGCAAACATCAGTACCTTGAATTTGATGCGAGCGGCTATTGGTAGCCAGTGTAACCTGATGAAGAGAGGGGTAACGTGAGCTTTTTTCGGTTCATTAAAGACCACTCTGGCTGCTGCATTCTGGATCAGTTGCAGAGGCTTGATAGTACATGCGGGAAGGCCCGCCAAGAGAGCATTACAATAGTCCAGTCTGGAGAGAACAAGAGCTTGGACAAGGAGTTGTGCGGCTTGCTCTGATAGGAAGGGCCTAATCTTCCTAATGTTGTATAAGGCAAATCTACAGGACAGGGCCGTTGTAGCAATATGGTCTGTGAAGCTTAACTGATCATCGATCACAACTCCAAGGTTCCTGGCTGTCTTGGAAGGAGTTATGGTTGACGAACCCAGCTGTATAGAGAAGTGATGGGTTGACGGAGAACACAAGCAGTTCTGTCGTAGCAAGATTGAGCTGAAGGTGATGGTCCATCATCCAGCTAGAAATGTCACTCAGACAGGCTGCAATGCGAGCAGTTACCGCCGGATCATCTGGTTGGAATGAGAAGTAGAGTTGAGTGTCATCAGCATAGCAGTGGTAGGAAAAGCCATGCTTCTTAATAACCGATCCTAATGACGACATGCAGATGGAGAAGAGAAGTGGTCCAAGCACTGAGCCTTGAGGAACTCCAGTAGCAAGAAGTTGTGACTTTGAAACCTCACCCCTCCAAGACACCCTGAAGGACCTATCTCAGAGGGAAGACTCGAACCACAGGAGAGCGGTTCCTGAGATGCCCATCTTTCTGAGGATGGACATGAGGATCTGGTGGTTAACTGTGTCAAAGGCAGCAGACAGATCCAGCAAGATGAGTACAGAGGATTTGGAAGCTGCTCTTGCCAGTCTCAGGGCCTCTGTAACCGAGAGTAGGGCAGTCTCAGTTGAGTGTCCACTTCTGAAGCCAGATTGGTTGTTGTCCAGAATGTTGTTCTGTGCAAGAAACAGAGAGAGTTGGTTGAACACAACTCGCTCAAGTGACTTTGCAATGAATGGAAGAAGGGATACCGGTCTGTAGTTTTCTGAAAGTGCTGGATTTAGAGCAGGTTTTTTAAGCAGTGGGCTTACCCGAGCCTGCTTAAATGCTGTGGGAAATGTACCAGTGTGAAGCGAGGTGTTGATAATGTGAGTAAGCGCAGGTATGACCGAAGAAGAAATGGCTTGAAGGAGGTAAGTGGGGATAGGATCTAGCGGACAAGTAGTGGGATGATTGGAAAGGATGAGTTTGGAAACCTCCTTCTCCGAGAGAGGAGAAAAGGAGGTGAGAGATTGTGTATTTGTCGTTATGAAGTTATTATTAGTTTGTGGTGTGAGGAATTGGTCACTGATGGTTTGTTTTATTTGTGAAGAAAGTTGCAAAGTCATCAGCTGTAAGAGTTTATTTCTTAAATTTAAATGTATTTAAATTTAAAGAAATATTTATTTCTTAAACCAGAGAAGGTGAATATGTTGGTATTCTTGCAGAGAAAACATGCAAATCCTGTCAGCGACAGCCAGTTTAGTTTTACTTTTTGTTTTCGTTTTGAAAAGCTTGTTATCTTTGCTGTTTACCTCACGTTACACTATGGAGGCTTTCCTTATTTTTTTAATATTATTATTATTATTTGATTCCTCAGTGTTTGCTAAACGTTCTGTAATTTATTAGTCAGTATATAATACAGCATGTGATGTGTCCTATGCCATACCACCTCTTAATTCGTTTTTGTTAATAAATGTTATGCTAGTTTGTCATTGTAAAGTACTGTTTTGTAGTTGTTGTGCTTTTTAATTAAGAATAACAATGAAGCCATCTTTTGTTTTAGTCTATAAAAGTGAAAGGTGTATAGATAGAAGCAAAACATACAATTATCTTTTCTTGTAAAGCGTGACACCAAGATCGCAAATGTGAAAGCACACGAAAAGAGGAATTCCTGTCACAAAATTTAAATCACAAATACTGATGAAAAAGAACGGGTTGAATGTTGAACACTTTCGTTACCATATAACTATAAACGATCATAAAAGTTAATCAGCATGCATTGATTAATCAAATGTTGTATCAAAAAAAAATTAAAAATTGCGACCAAATGATGTGCTCGTGCGACCAACTGAGAAAGTGGGAAGAATGAGTCTAGAGCCCTGCATTCGCTGACAAAATTTTTACATTCCCCTGAAAACCTTTGTGTTTACACACAAAATATTCTGTTACTCTCGAGAAACCATGCAAACACTCTGAATTTTCATGTTCATTCGGAAATTTTGCAAAATTAAGCAATCCCCCCCCCCATTTGCTTGCAAAATTTTTGCATTTCCCTGAAAACCTTTGTATTTGCTGCGAAAATTCTCTTTACCCTGAAAAGGTTTGCATTCACTCAAATCTTTGATGTTTTCCTTGCAAAATTAGGCCATTTCCCGAGAATCTTTGCATTCGGTCTAGGGATGCATCGATCCGATACTCAGGATCGGTATCGGCTCCGATCCGGTCATTTTCTGCGGATCGGGTATCGGAGAGACGAGACCGATCCAAATACAATATTGTGCGTATACTATTCTGTGTTATTGTTAAGCCCCACGAAAGCACAAAAGCATTATAAAGCACCATAAAGTCAAAGTCCAAGTGTTCTGAAGCCGTTTCATAGTTTAATGTGAGGTACAGATGAATATTTAAGTCGTTAAATTCAAGTTCAGGTTAACTCTTCTCTCTGCTGCGTCTGTCCGTTATCCTCCGTTCAGCGTTCAAACTGCGTGTTACGTTCGTTTACTACAGTCAAAACAATGAAACTCTCTTCAAGAGCGCTCAATAACTGAGATTTAAAACCGTTAAAAGAAAAGGCTCAATAAACTATCGCGCAGATTTAAAAAGCTACTTATCAATATCTCTTTCCTCTGTGCGTTTAACTTCTCTATGCGGAGCTGCGTGCTGTGACTCCGTGCTGCTTCAAGTGCATCATTCTGCACACGGGATGCGCATAAGAGCTTTGTGCCGTTCTCTATTAGAGCTTTTCGTATTATAATACTTTTGCGCAATTAAATTATTTATAGCGTTTCTTGTACTGTCCTATCAAGGCTATTAATAATCTAATGTATAGCACAGTAATGGAGGCAGGACTCCTCTATCATATGTTGCTGCCTTCATTACTGTGCTATATATTTAAAAGAAATGTCTCTTAATTTTGTAGTTTATATTTATAAATAAATACATTTACTTGTTTTCATTAATGTATTTTACAACAATGCAAAGAGCAATGTGTAACATTTTACCAGATTTAGTCCTTCACATATTCACTTTTATTTGTTCCCCACTAAATAATATTATTTCACTAAATGTTTAGATTTTATAAAATTGTGCACTCATGATTTTTCTAGAATAACTTTTGCTGCTAAATTATCCACTAACCTAGTTTATAATATTATTTTTGTCATAGATTATGAATGGGCCTGTTTACACCTGCACGTCATGCGTTTTTCTCTGATCTGATATCTATCTGATTTGTTAAAACGTTTCCATTTACACTTGGCCACATAAATCTTCACAAAATGGATATAAATCCGATCTTCAATTCCCGCGCTGTATATAAATTTAACGAAGTTCACATCAACGAAATCAAAAGCGCTGCATTTTATTAATTATCAGCTCATTTCCAGATCAAAGACCGCAATATGAGAGCGTGCGGCATCAGCACTGGAAAGATACGCCTGTCTTATACTTTTAATGAAGATGATTGTGTTGAGCGTCTGCGTCTTTCTTTCAGTTCCATTCACGGCAGTTTGGCGTCTGCGATGCTCAGCTACTCATCCGCGGTGAGGCTTGTTGCATTAGCGCAGTCATATCTGACTAAAATGTCATATAGCCTAAAACACGGTCTCACACGTTTATTATTTTTACATTTTGGGAGGAGTAAAATTCACATATGTGGTTTCAACAACCAGATGCATTTACACTTGTCCAGTTTCGTCTGGAATGCGGCCCAGACCTCCTCCTGAAGTGGTTTGAGAAATCGGATTTATATTACAAAACGCATGAAGTGACCAAATGTAAACAGCCCCTATATATATTTTCATGTTATTTTTCATTAAAATGAAGTTGTCTAGTAGATTGTGTTTAATACACAAAAGAGTGACACAGAAGTATAGAAACTCTACATTGATAAAAAAAAAAAAACTGCACTAGGATCGGAATCGGCGATACTCAGAATTTTCTGGATCGGATCTGAAAAAATGGTATCGTTGCATCCCTAATTCGGTCACTACATTTTTTCATTACCCCAAGAAACTTATATAAACTCGCACAAAGTATTTTCATTCCTCTGAAAACCTTAGCATTTGCATACAAAATGTTATCTTTACCTTGAGAAACTGTTTTTTTTTTTTTTTTTTTTTGCTAAATTTATTCATTTTGTTTTCTATCACCACGTCCCCTTAGAGGCTTCATACTATTTCATTGATTATGTGTTAATTTACCTGTAATTATTTTCTGTGTGTGTAGTTGTTCAGGAAGCTGGAGCAGTGTAACACAGAGCTGAAGAAGTACAGCCATGTGAATAAAAAAGCCCTGGACCAGTTTGTCAATTTCTCAGAGCAGAAAGAGAAGTTGATTAAGAGACAGGATGAGCTGGATAGAGGCTACAAATCCATCATGGAGCTCATGAACGTCTTGGAGCTGCGCAAATACGAGGCCATCCAGCTCACCTTCAAACAGGTACGACTATGAGACAGACTCACTCAAGTAGCGTTTATATTTCAATATATGTTTTATTTTTCCATCTCTAATAAAAATTAAGCATTGTCCACTTTTTAAAAAACTAAAAAAAAAAAAACTTAATTATTAAAACCAAAACGAATAAAATAGTGTTTTCTTTAAGTTTCTAATCTTGAAACAGACAAAATGTTTTGTTTCCATTAAAAAAAAAAAAAAAGTTGTTTTTCAGTTTTTTTTAAATGTTTGTCTTACTGTTTCTTCTTTGACACTGCAGACATTGTTTTTTACTAAAAACAAGTTTTTCACATTTTGTTCCACAACATTTTTTTCATAACTTTTATTGTTTTTTTTTCCACATCAAACAAAACTGTTTTTCACTAAAGTTTTGTTTTCACTACAATTTTCTTTTCTTTTTACTACAAGCAAAATGTTGTCTTTTTTTTTACTACAAACAAGGTTTTGTTTTTCACCACAATGTTTTGTTTTTTCATAATGTTTAGTTTTCACAACAGACATTTTGTTATTCACTACAAAATGTTTTTTCCACTATTAACAAAATGTCTATTTCGACTACAAACAAGGATTTGTATTTTCCTTTTTAACACAAAAAAGGTTTACTTTTTTTGTTAAAATATTTTTAAATCGACTTTCTACCACAGTAAGCAAAAAACATGTCGTCTGGTCCCACTTAAGCATCCTGCTTTGTCTCCCTACAGGTGTCTAAGAATTTCAGCGAGGTGTTTCAGAAGTTGGTGCCCGGTGGTAAAGCCACTCTGGTGATGAAGAAGGGTGACACTGAAGGTGGTCAGTCTCAGGACGAGGGCGAGGGAGCGGACAGTGAGAGGGGATCTTCCTCCCAGAGCAGCGTGCCCAGTGTAGACCAGTTCACTGGAGTGGGCATCAGGGTACGAAGAGGATGGAGATTCAAATGTTTGCGTGTGCAGTTATTACTGCTGATATTTGACCAATCGTGTGTGTGTGTTTGTCAGGTGTCATTCACAGGTAAACAGGGAGAAATGAGAGAGATGCAGCAGCTCTCTGGAGGTCAGAAGTCTCTGGTGGCTCTGGCTCTCATCTTTGCCATCCAGAAATGCGACCCTGCTCCTTTCTACCTGTTTGATGAAATCGACCAGGCTCTGGACGCCCAGCACAGAAAAGCAGTGTCAGGTACTATCAGCCAATGAGTTGACCTTAGAGATGCGCCAACATTTCAGCCACTGAAAGTCAGTTCAATAGAAGAAAAAAAGCTTGGCCAAAAATAAACTGCTACATCACCAGAACAGTTAACCGAAGGAAAAGCAGTGTGTGTGTATACATATACAGTGGGTACGGAAAGTATTCAGACCCCCTTAAATTTTTCACTCTTTGTTATATTGCGGCCATTTGCTAAAATCATTTAAGTTCATTTTTTTTCCTCATTAATGTACACACAGCACCCCATATTGACAGAAAAACACAGAATTGTTGACATTTTTGCAGATTTATTAAAAAATAAAAACTGAAATATCACATGGTCAGACCCTTTGCTGTGACACTCATATATTTAACTCAGGTGCTGTCCATTTCTTCTGATCATCCTTGAGATGGTTCTACACCTTCATTTGAGTCCAGCTGTGTTTGATTATACTGATTGGACTTGATTAGGAAAGCCACACACCTGTCTATATAAGACCTTACAGCTCACAGTGCATGTCAGAGCAAATGAGAATCATGAGGTCAAAGGAACTGCCTGAAGAGCTCAGAGACAGGATTGTGGCAAGGCACAGATCTGGCCAAGGTTACAAAAAAAATTCTGCTGCACTTAAGGTTCCTAAGAGCACAGTGGCCTCCATAATCTTTAAATGGAAGACGTTTGGGACGACCAGAACCCTTCCTAGAGCTGGCCGTCCGGCCAAACTGTGCTATCGGGGGAGAAGAGCCTTGGTGAGAGAGGTAAAGAAGAACCCAAAGATCACTGTGGCTGAGCTCCAGAGATGCATTCGGGAGATGGGAGAAAGTTGTAGAAAGTCAACCATCACTGCAGCCCTCCACCAGTCGGGGCTTTATGGCAGAGTGGCCCGACACATGAAAAGCCTGCATGGAGTTTGCTAAAAAACACCTGAAGGACTCCAAGATGGTGACAAATAAGATTATCTGGTCTGATGAGACCAAGATAGAACCTTTTGGCCTTAATTCTAAGCAGTATGTGTGGAGAAAACCAGGCACTGCTCATCACCTGTCCAATACAGTCCCAACAGTGAAGCATGGTGGTGGCAGCATCATGCTGTGGGGGTGTTTTTCAGCTGCAGGGACAGGACGACTGGTTGCAATCGAGGGAAAGATGAATGCGGCCAAGTACAGGGATATCCTGGACGAAAACCTTCTCCAGAGTGCTCAGGACCTCAGACTGGGCCGAAGGTTTACCTTCCAACAAGACAATGACCCTAAGCACACAGCTAAAATAACGAAGGAGTGGCTTCACAACAACTCTGTGACTGTTCTTGAATGGCCCAGCCAGAGCCCTGACTTAAACCTAATTGAGCATCTCTGGAGAGACCTAAAAATGGCTGTCCACCAACGTTTACCATCCAACCTGACAGAACTGGAGAGGATCTGCAAGGAGGAATGGCAGAGGATCCCCAAATAAACTTGTTGCATCTTTCCCAAAAAGACTCATGGCTGTATTAAATCAAAAGGGTGCTTCTACTAAATACTGAGCAAAGGGTCTGAATACTTAGGACCATGTGATATTTCAGTTTTTCTTTTTTAATAAATCTGCAAAAATGTCAACAATTCTGTGTTTTTCTGTCAATATGGGGTGCTGTGTGTACATTAATGAGGAAAAAAAATGAACTTAAATGATTTTAGCAAATGGCTGCAATATAACAAAGAGTGAAAAATTTAAGGGGGTCTGAATGCTTTTCGTACCCACTGTGTGTGTGTGTGTGTGTATATATATATATATATATATATATATATATATATATATATATATATATATATATATATATATGAAATTATCAGTTGTATGTCCTTTTTTTTTTTTTCTACTTATTTTGCGATAAAATAGAAACATTGCGTAAATTTATGATGTCAACATAAGAAAAAATAAATTCCCCCACAAAGTTTTTTTTATTTTCTATCACAAATATATATATCATTTTCTGTAAGTTTCTGATTTTGACACAGCAATGTTTTTTTTGTTTTTCAATAAAAAAAAATTTGGTTTTTTTTTTTTCACTTTTTTTCTTTTCATGTTGTTTTTCAAAGTTTTTTTTATTTTTCACAACAGTGTTTCTCACTACATATTTTTATTTTTTTGTCATTTTAATTTTGTCATTCCCACTACAAAAAAAAGTTACTGCTTTTGGAGGTTGCAAGCTTCTGCTTTAAGTGTATTAGTAGTTTCTAATTATTTTATTTTTTTTAGGCAGTGTATCACTATTTTGTATTGTCTTTCAGACATGATTGTGGAGCTAGCTGGACATGCTCAGTTTATCACCACGACCTTCAGACCTGAGCTTCTGGAGTCAGCTGACAAGTTCTACGGCGTCAAATTCAGAAACAAGGTAACAGGCATCATTAACACTCTGATGTGCCAAGTAATTAGCAAATGCAAATGAGTATTCTGCGTAGAAAATGAACTATAAATGGAAGTCTTGTCAAGTTGAAGCTGCACAGATGAGGTCCCCAGACTTACTGTGTGTGTGTGTTCGTTAGGTGAGTCACATCGATGTGATCTCAGCAGAGCAGGCGAAGGACTTTGTGGAGGATGACACCACTCACGGCTAAGAGAAACAATACACCTCTATCACTCATGTTCCTCGTTTCTCACCCCCGTCTCAACTGATGTGTTTCCTTTTTAAAGCCCAGTTGAAATGAATGCAACATTTTTCTTGTATTCTGAACGGGATGTACTGACTAATTGTCGTTTTACAGTTATTTTATATTTTCTTTCCTCTTTGTTAATTCTCGTATTGCAAGGATAAACACTGAACATGTTTTTCAATATTTTGATGAAATGTGCCCTGCTTTACACCTGCATCAGCCCGAGTTATTTAAAGTTGAGGAAGTTCAGTCGCTCTGTTTCAGAGTTAAGCTTCAGTAAGGGAACAAATGTAGTTGCTGAGACTGAATACACAGATAGGTGTATGTTAAAGAGCTGCGGTTTGCAGTCTGCTCATTTGGCACTGGTTCTCTCTTCCTCAATACTCTAAACCAGCATGAGCTGATCCTTCATACTCCTTTTTTTTTTTTTTTTTATATGCAATATACGAGAGGCTCGTTTTGTAGGTTTCCCGAAGCCTAAATGTTTTTATCATTGTTTTGTTGGTTTCATTTCTTCTTTAGGTCATTGTGATTTTTAGTCTTTTAATGTGTTTTCTGTTACCCAAAAATAATAAAATAACTCTTGTCTTTATCAACATGCACTGGTTTCTTGCCGCTAGAGGACGCTGTGTCACACATTTTACTGTTTTAATGCTATTACGTCATTTTGTGGTTGTGCTACACATTGAGAAAAAAAAATCAAGACTTGGAGGCTGCTTTTGGCTCGGGCAAGTAAGTACATTTTATGTATAAATATATATAAAAATCTAAAGAATATATACTTATAAAGTTCTATAGTTTATGTACTATATTGTATTCATTTTATACACTATATACATGTTTATATTTTTTTAAATATCTTTTTTTGTAGTTTTTTTTTGAGAAGCTCCTATAAAATAAATCTCAAGGTAAGATGTAAACCCTGAGCATATAATTTAAATATTAAATATTAAGATGGTTTAATATAATATAAATTTCTATTTTATAATGCTTCTGTCATTGTTTTCCATCCTAGTGTCTGTCAAGCCTGAGTTTATGCAAATTAGAGTTGCGTGTGGAGATGAGGCTTTGGAAATGATCATGCTTGTCTGTAATAGGTTTGTAGTCATTCTGTTAAAGGTGAGTCATGTTCACTGAAACGTTGAGGGGAAATTGGATCCTCTTTCCATCTGCCAACAACACAAATGCAATTTTATCTGCCAGATCTGCTCAGCTGATCACTAAACCGGTCCAAGAGTCCTTTGGGCCTGTCCATCTCTCTTCTCTCAACTGCTCACGCACTTCTCTCTGCCAGAATCTCTCTCTGGCGACGGAGATCAGCCCCTCAACATAATCAACAGATGAAACCACCCCATAATCACGGCGAGGCCTTGATAAACCTCGCATAAATCTGTCCCTGCTTTACAGTCGTTCACCACACAAGTTAATTTGTTGTCTGACAGGTGCTGTGTCAAACCAATAAGCACTTGGTCTTTCCATCTGCCCTTGACTCTGTCTGTCTGTGAACAGTGATAGGGTCCCATTAAACTTGTCAGTTTTGTGAGCAGTGGCCTGCTGGGAGAACAGATGCTGCAGTCTCAATGGCTCTTTAAGTCACTTTACTGTCACGGGATGAATGCGACATAACATTCAGCTGTCCATACGATCAGCATCTTTTTTGTGGCATTTGGTTAAAAATATAAGAAAACCTTTGACTATAAGTATGTGTTCTGTTTTGAGTTTCTACAAAAAATATTTGGAATTGCTACTATTATTATTTGATACATAGCAATTTATTTATACCCTAGTGAAAAATAAATGTACAAGAATGTATTAGCAATACATTTATTTCATGCAAATTATACTATAAATGCATTTACATATTTATGTGCTTATTAAAAATACCCTTCAATTGTACTTTTAGTATACTAAATTGGAACAACTAGTTTTGCACTTTAATTGTGCAAAAGTAGTGCTGAAGTTCAAATAAAGATATGCTGAAGTATGATTGTGCTAAAGTGGAACTACTGCAAGTGTACTTCAGGTACACTTTAAATATCTTGCATTTACAGGCCAATATTATAAAAAAAAAATCATACAATCCTCAATAGTGACGTTAAAACACATTTTAGGCTTAATATTAAGAAATGTGCATTGTGCACAAGTGATTCTCCAAATAAAGTTTAATTATACGTTTTATATCAGTAAGTCTCAAGCGATATGTCAGTAAATATGTTAATAGATCACTATAGAATATAATAGAAATATACTTAGTATGAAATAAATGTATTTTAAATATCACTTTTTTTACTGGGGTAAGTATGCTTGCATATCATTTGCAGTTTGTTTGTTTCTTTTTTTCCTAAAGGAAAAGTGAACTCTTAACAGACAAACAGTTTAATTTAAGGAATTTTTTCTTTTTTAAAGTAAAAAAAAAAAAAAGACACATTACTGTGACCAGTAGATTAAAATAGCAGACGTTGTGTGGCTAAGGCTAATTTCAAAAGCTAGCATTTTATTTATTTTATATACAATTAAAATAATTTGTAAATTATTTTGACACATTTTATTAGGGAAAAACTGCGAAAATGCCACAATAGAGGGACAGTTGTAATGTTTATATATATATAAAAAAAAAAAGAAACGATTTTTTTGCAAATTAAAATTGGAAATAGTTTAGGTTCATTTTATGATGGATTTTGATATATTTATTCTAATTTAAGAATTATTTAAAAAAAACTAACAAGTGTTAAAATTAACTATTTTCATGCACTGCTCCTGTCATTGTGTGTGTGTTTGTTTATTTAGGTGTTTATTTTATTATATATTTTTGTAAACGTGCTTTAAAAAAAGTCCCAAATCACTGACCGGTCATTTAAAAATGCTCCTTTTATTCAATTGTTTCATGTGCTTGCTTTGTGCAAGTAAGAGCTGAACACAAAATTAAAGCTTTTCTTGTAGCAGAATCCACCAGCAATAAAATAATATACTTCAAAAGTAAAAGTACAAAAGGGCTGTTTTATTATTTTTGTAACATTTTCTAACTTCCTCTCTGGTTATTGCACCAAGAAAGTGTCTGCAAAGAGCAGAAGTAAAAAAATAAATAAATTTGAGTGTTATTTGCATGTTCATTTGTTTTCAGATGTTCCATTTACTGGCTTGACTTAAAAATGATGAGATCCTTCGAATTTGACCCAGCAACTACGAGCTCCAGATATAACCACTCGCTGAGGCGTCAAAGTGTCACTGCCGTTCCATTTATACTCATGTAAACCATCACAGTGCCTCAACCCTGCATGAAGAGGCATTTACAACCTGCCGTTTTGAGTGGGAACTGCATTCGTTCCTTTTTTAAAGCAGTTTTATGAGGTTATATAGGACCTGCCAATCACCCGCCGATCACACTTCTGTGGCCTCAAACTGAAATTGAGATTTCACTCTGAACTTAGTGTTATAATATGTGCATAGTTTACTACAAACTATTATTGCTTTCCTGATGAGTGACTGTTGAGCGTTTACATCCAGCGTGGCATAAACACTGGGTCGTTTGGGGCGGGTTATCGTGAAGGGCATCCGCAGCTGTGGCCCAGGCTTTTTCAGAACAGCGATCTAGTGCAAAGGGGCAACGTCGTGACTTAGCACAGGTCTACTGAGCGGGGGTGCTAATTTGAACGGGTGGATCTTCACATGGGTGTTGCTCTCTGCCCTTTTTTTTTTTTTTTTTTTAGAAAATAAAGACTTTTTTTACAGAACACTACCAGCACTGTCCAAAAATGGATATACAGTACATGCGTCACAGGAGAATTCTCACTTTTTCCACTGAAAGTCAGGATCGTTTCCAACACTTGTTTAATATTGTTCTATGGTTGCTGGAATAAAATAGCTCCTTTGTCTCGCTAAGGCCAATTTCACAGCTAGCATTTTATTTATTTGAAATACAATTAAATAATTCACAAATTAAATTCGGATTATTTTAATCTATTAAATTATAATACATTTCAATTATTTTATCATGGGTTTTCATATGTTGATTGCCATTTGGAAAAGTAACTGCTCAGTAAGTCTAAGAAGTGTTATATGAACTCTTTTCATGCGCGGCTCCACCTGTCGTTGTGGTTTCTGAGGGTTTTCTGTGTGCAGTTGTCCTGCTAATGCGGAACATTTTGTTCAGTGCTTGTAGTTTTAGTGTCAGTCATTCCCTAAACCAGATCTGCTCTCCTGCTGGTCAGGAATACTGCTGGAGTGTCACACGTGTCTGCAGGCGGTTAATGAGAGCGTCTAATCTTCTGCTTTTGCTGTTGATTATTTTAACAGCCACAAAGAATTACAATCCTTTATGCTCATATTCTATACTTTCTATCAACAGATTATATCTGTTGTTCAGTCTGTAGTTTTATTTATCTATTATGAGTTCTATTCTGTTTATCTGTCTATAGTTTCATCTGTAGTTTGTCCTGTCTATCTTGCTATCTATTGTTCTACCTGTAAATCTATCATTCTTTCGTTTGCTCCATTGTTTGTTCATTTGTTTGTTTTTTCTATTGCTTATTCTCTGTTGTTCATTCATTTGTTTTTTGCTCAGTTGTTTGCTCTATTGTTCATTCTATCTATATATAGCTATTTATATAGCTTTCGTTCATTCTTTTGTTAGTTCCTCGTTAGATCAATTTATTTGTCTATCTATTGTTCTATTTATCCATCATTCGATCAGTAATTAGTCATATATATATATATATATATATATATATACTATCAAACGATTAATCACATCCAAAATAAAAGTTTGTTTACATAATATATGTACTGTACGTGTACTGTGTATATTTATTATGTATATATTAATACACACACATACATTATATATATTGAAAATATTAACGTGTATATACATTTATGTATTTATATTCTTATTTATATAAATATATTTAATATATAAACATAACAGATTTGTCTTAAATATATACATGCATGTGTATGTATATGTATATATAAATAAAAAAATATACACAAATATATTATGTAAACAAAAACTTTTATTTTGGATGCGATTAATTGTTTGACAGCACTAGATATTGTTTGATCTATCATTTGTTTTATCTACATATTTATTTTTTAGTTTACTATCGTATGGACATGGTTAAATCTTTCTGTCTGTATGTCTAAATGCTCTATTGTCTGTCTATCTATCATGTAGAATTGACATTGGTTATTCACTAATACATTCAGTAGTGAGTACTAGTTATTTGTTTAGTTGAGGTCATGCGGATTTCAGGTTTCAAGGTTTTCAAGACTTCCCAAAGTCCGTTATCCAGGTTGGTCTTATTTGCACATCTTGGTTTCATTGAGAAGAAATCCTGCCCAGTGTTTTGAGTTAAATGAGACCCAAACACAGAATCCTTCCCCTGGCATCCAGATCTCCAGTAAATCTTTGTGTCTGGGACTCTCCGTCAGCAGTAATGTTCCAGAGCTTTACAGTGCGAGAAGCAAAGGCTTTGCACATAGATGTGCAGCAGAGGCCCCATTGTTCCCCACAAAATGTTAATGGCCGGAAATATTAATAATCTGCACACGGGGCTCTGGTCTTTGATGATCTGTTGACGAAACTGATCCGGCACTTTTGAGTGACTGACTAATGGCATTCCTCACACTTGCGCTATCATTGGCTGGAGAGAGAATGAAAGTGTATGGCAGCCCTCGGGGACTCCCAAATGGTCAAGTGCCTTTAACGTCTCTGCTTCAGTCCTCCAGCCCTCATCCCAGCTTTACTACCAGCCCCTTTGAGCACCCTTTTTTGTCCACCCTTTTTTTTTTTAGACGTTCGAGGGAGAGGACGCGAGTGGGCTAACTTTCATTACCGCTTCTGATCCCAGAGGCACTGGAGGCCGATCCAAAACAACACGGCTGCACGGAAAGACTGGACCTCCATCGGGATTCAGTGCAGAAAAACCTCCTGCGACTCTCAGGAAGCAACTCGTTGGATTTTCTTGTGGGTAGAAAGTTTTATTCTACCATGAAGCAAACTTGGGACAAGGGTGTTTTTGAGAACGGCCAGTCAAAATTTCCAGGGAATGTTGGGAAAGCTTCCTCTGAGCTCCTCCAGAGGTAGGTAATGTGCTGCTGTGCGAAAAGTAGTTTGTGTTGCATGGAAATGTATGATAAATCAATTTGTTTGCGAATGTTTTGCATCTTCTAAATGCTTGAAGTCCCACGGTTCTTCTCAAGACACCCCAGGATGATGGATGGGTTTGATGAGTGTAACTTGGAGTTCTTTGCCAAAGTGTAATTCCACTGAGATTTTGAGCAGTATTATTGCCGCCAAAGATCTCTAACACAAACAGTTATCATTCATTTTGCGTATCCCATCATGCTTTCTGTCCTATCACAAATTTAAATATTTTACATATTAAATAAAGATTTTATTTATTTAATATGTTAAGTAGGTATTTTATATAATCAGTTGCTTTATTTTATTGAAACTTGTATTATATATGGTTTTTATTTTTTTATTCTAACACACTGGTTCTGATTCTGACAATTTTAAAAGTAACACTGAAAATATATTCACTTGGATCTGGTAAAAAAAAAAGAAAAAGCGGTGAGTTAGCAGGACTGGTAAAATGGGGGGAAAAATCCATATCTATTTATATACATTAAGATTGTTACATGTAATTATTAAAAATAATCAGCAATCCTTCCTAATAATTATGGAATAAATAATTGTATTTTTGGTAATGGATCTGGTCAAACTTTTAAAAGCTAGTAGTTAACGTCACTGCTAAATACTGAAATTAATAAAAAAAAAAATATATATATATATATATATATCAAAAGCAAACATCAATAAGATTGTTACAGGTAATTAATATTAACATTCCTTATGGACATATAAGTAATTTTATTAATTTTTTTAAACACCTTTAAGTCATACAAATTGTAAAGAAGAGCTACAGAAAGTGTTAAAATTAATTTAGCAATTAGTTTAGTGGTAACTTAAAATATTTTTTTTCACAAAATAAAATCTAAAACAAATTATTCAAAAAAATAAAATAAATACTGTATCAAATAAACTCGTAATCCAGTGCAGTATAAGAACATCTTTAATGTATGCATTTAAACATTAAAAAGTTAATGTTGTGGAAGGTATGATATGACAACAGAACTATTCCCTTTCATTGATTTGACAAGTTATGAAGAAGAAAACAAAGAAAAGTGAAAAACAATTAACTTGGTCTCCACAGACAGACAACACATGCGAGTCATGTATGTGGCCCCACTGAATGCTTTCAGCAGATGTAACTGGTGACAAACTGCTATTTGCTTGTAACAGCTAAATGGCACACGGCGTGATCAGTGCTGATGTGCGCGTAAGTGATGACCACATTCCTGCAACATGCCTCCATTAAATCATTTAGCACTGGTCAAAATATAATACTAATCATGCAAAAACATACTGTGTTTGTGCAGTTGTTAGATTTTGGATTATAAGCAGTCTTGCAATGTTTAGATGGTTGCATTGGCAAGGAAAAATCTTTTTTTTGTAAATATCCTGCACATTCACTAATGTACGTCGTTTGAGGGACTTGCATAACATTTGAAGTACTACGTAACTTGCTTGAGTATGGGCGAACAAAATTAGCCTTGTATACTGGACAAACATGGCAGTCTTGAGAGAAACCCAGCGGCTGACGTATAGAATCATGCAACTCTTCCATGTGTGTTACTGACCGAAATGTGAACGCCAGTTTTGTTGCAGCACTAAAAAGGTGTCCGTTTATGGATGTGCCGTCCACTGAGTCTATTTTAACCCATCAACATTCTGTTTTTGCACAACGCAGCTTGTAAGAGGTGTCTTATGTTGCATCTAACCATCTTTTAGCAGACATTATTTCCGGTCTTTAGTGTTGCATGATATTTCAGAAATCATTCTAATATGAAGAAATTGTAAAATGTGTTTTTTTTCTTTGGTAAAAGGATTTAGTAAATATATTAAATATTTCCAGTGGTGGTGTGTTTTGAGGAAAAATTAAGAAAGAATTGATGCATTTAAGATTTTAAAAGTCAATTTTCATTTACTTTCTCCTACATTAGCATTGTGTGAGATGAAAATGATTTGATCAGAAATCATTCAAATTAATTAATCATTTAAATTAATTGGAAATTAATTTAAAATTAATGTTTTTAAAAGCACTTAAGTAACACCAAGTCTGTGTTTGTGAACACTTTCAATCCAAAATAATCCTGCAGTACCAAGCCAATGTTGTCACGGTATCATTTTAAACATGACTGTTACAATTCCGTGACATTGCTTGAAAAATCTCTGTCATACTTACTAAGTCAGCTTAATTATTTAACAGTACTGTCCAGTTTGGCTCCTGCATTAAACCCTCAGCTGCCTGCCTGAAGCTTTTCACAGCCAGCGAAAGGTCGTGGGCTCTGACAGTGCGGTGAAAGATGGGGTATTTTTGATGGATTGTTTTTAAGTAGCGCAGTGGGCCACAGCATTAGGACTGGTATTGTCAGGATGTATCAGGGCTATTGTGTTGGCCTTTTTTTCCTCTCCGTCGTACTGTATCGCTCCCTCTCTTTTCCCATATATCCCTCCTCAGCTGCTCTCTTTATATCACTGTGCCAGCCCGACCCAAAGGGGGAAGTTGCCTCTTACCCCCGGGAACGTTAGGGCTGATGGGAGTCCCAGACGCCATTCTGGGTTACAGAGCTTCTGAGTTTACTGGATACTGGTGTAAACTGCTGTGAGAATATGCCCCTGGAAAGGTACTTTGTCCGTTTTTGTTGTAACATTTAACTTTTTTCCATAGCAATCTTGGTTGTTGGTGGTGTTTGACCATTGAACGGTTGGATCTAGAAAGGTTTTTTTAAACTTGTTTCTTAGTGAAGGCCTGAACGTGGTGTTGACCTTGGCTCTTCATAGCATGCGTGTTTGCTGGTATTACCAGGGATGCTTAAATCACAGCTGGGAAATATGTTGTGAATGCCTTTGTCCCTTCAGCTCTTAAGACTACCGGCTATTCGGTGGCCTTTTGTCAATAGCTTTGTGTGTATGCAGTCATGAAGCCGTATGGTAACATAATGCTGCATGGAAACACTTGTTTTTTGAGCTGTTTGATGTGTAGATGCGGCAGCAGAGGCCTGTAAAGTTCTTAAATGACAGGAAAGAGTTGAATGTGTGTGCTAAAGACAGTCACCATGACAATTTAAAGCAAGAAATGTTCCGGTCACACTTTATTTTAAGGTCCAATTATCTGCATTAACAAACCATTAACTATGACTTTTGCCTCAATAAACTCCTAATTTGCTGCTTATTAATAGTTAGTAGGTAGTTGTTAAGTCTTGGTATTGGGTAGGATTAGGGATATAGAAAATGGTCAAGCAAAATATGTGCTTTTATAAGTACTAATAAACAGCCAATATGTTAATGATAGCATGCTAATAAGCAACTAATTAATAATGAGAATTGGTCCCTATACTAAAGTGTTACCAGTGTTCCTTTTGTTGGTCCTGGAACAACAATTATGTTAAAGTTTATGAATGTTTATGAATGATGGGAATGACTTCCGATCATAAATTTGTTCCCGACTTCCACAAAGTGTTGTTTGATGCCTGGATGATGGCGTACTAATAAAGTCCCTTTCAAGGAAAGTCGGTTCACTCATTTATTTGGAGGCCATATTTGCAACGCCTCCGGGCAGCTCATACGAGACCAAGTCCTATCTAAATGAATGGGGGAATCCTAAAATCTCAAAAACTGCTCGCTGAACTCGCAATTAAGTTACTTATTTTAAATCAGCAACAAAATCTGAAATGAACTGTCCCATGAATGTTGTTTCGTATACTCAAATAGTGTTAAAAATGCTTATCTTTCCGGCTAGACCAGCCAATGTAACGTGCTTAAGACGCATTGGTTGGTCTAGCCTCCGATTTCTATGGGAACCAGAGCTAGAGCACTGCATTTCGGCCCGGGCCCAACGGGCCCCGACTTTTTTACATCCCTAGGGCCGGGCTTCGGGCCAATTTTCACATCATAGTTCAGATGCGGGCCGGGCCTCGGGCCTATTTTAGGTATTTTCTTATTTTTATATTTTAGACATCCATCAATTAGTGATGAAAAAAATTGCCGCGCTGGTGGAAACAACACGACACCGTGCTGCCGCGACTGAGAGCGGCTCGACGGTGTTTAGAGTCCCACAGCAGCAGCGAACGCAAGTGACTTCAGCACAGCTGAAGAGTTCTGTGTTCAAATGCACACAAAAGGTTAAAGCTTGCCACAAAGCACCGGCAAACATAATAACCATGAATGTGTCCGTGGGAAATAGTAAGGAGATATTTGAATTATTTACTTATAAACGAATGTTTTCTGAGTCCATGTCGCAAGGACGAAGTTGCTGATCCTGACTCGCCGTCGTCTCATTAGAAGTGCCTTTAGAGAGAAATGCATCTTTATTGATTATGATCAAGATTATAATAGTTTTCAATTTTTTTTTATTTCATTAAGTGATAAATTAAAGCTTTCTATAGATATATTTGTCATGTCTGTGAGGCATGTATTCGCTCCTGTTCACGGCAGAGAGCACATCATGTTTGTTTTCTTTGTTTTATAAAAGCACGTTTTGTTGATAATGTGAGTGCACAAAAATAAAAGTAGACCCTTTACAGTTCCGAATGATGTATTACTCTTACCTTTATCAGAAAAAAATTATGTCGTAGGCTATTTTAAGTTGTTTCCACTGAAAAAAAAAAATTCAAGTATTTGCTCTGGTGCCTCCATGTCCTGCAGAGCGCGCTTTAGCTTCCACTCTCTGCACAAACTTGGATATAGGCTAGCGCACATTATTATTATAGCACAGGTTTAACGTTTAAACATTGTTATATTCTTGAACTGTTTTAGTATATCTATATTTTTTTTTTGTCAAGTCGTGATGATTTGAGAAGGCTAAATTGATCAAACATAGGCTATGATCAGCTCACTGTCTGCCGCTGGTCGTTACTTTAAAAAAACTAAAACTTTGGACTTATTACTATATTTAACGAACAAAAATGCTCCAAACGTTTCTCTAAATTAACTTAATAAAAAAACGAAACGAAATATAATCATTTTGCCATTACATTCAAAACTGAAGTATTTTTAATAGCTGAAACAGTAGTATAAGCTGTTTTGGGAGAAGGGGGAAAAAAAAGACGAGCTCGGGCCGATAATTCTGATAAGCTGTCGGACACGGGCCGGGCTAGGGCCTGAGTGTCTTGGGCCAGGGCCGGGCTAGGGCCTAACGGCGGCTGCAGTGATGCAATGACTTTACCAATCAACGATGGGCTCTTTCCAGAGCCGATCCTCCCTATATGCAGAATACGCAAGCTGCGTAGGGCCCCCGAAACACCAGGGGGGCCCCTTGCTCTCAAATATGTTTTAATTTTAGTTTCGTTTTTGATTTTGGCCAGCGGTTATGAAAACATGAATGATCATTTATTTTAATGCCCCCCCCCCCCCCTTTTGCGTAGGGCCCCCAGAAGTCTAGGATCGGTACTGGCTCTTTCATTTAGAAGGCGGGACTATTCAGCCATATTGTGCATTGCAGTTTCTCCCATTTATAAGTATAAGATTGAGCTGTCAATTAAACATTGTAACAGAGCAGTTGTTCTGTAGGTGTATGATCACCAACAAAGATGGGTCTGTTTACTGCAAACATTCATGAAAAGAGTTTTACCTTCATGTAATTTAGCAACTTAATTTTAAAGTTACATCTACATGCCACCAGGTTTATGTGACATTGGCAAACATGAAAACCAGCAAAACATCTCTTTACACTTGCATTCATTTCATTGTCTTGTAATATCTCTTTGATCTTTCATTGTAATTGCCAAGGACAAATGGTTCTGACACCATTTGCCTAAATCTTGAGGTTCAGACAATATGTCTGAATGTGCCTCATTTCCTCCTGTGGCTTGGATCACATGATGGTTTATTCAGGAAGGTGTGATCTCTCAAATATCAGCACTCGCCCTTTCAGCAACCATAAGGGTTCTGTCAGCTGCTTTGATCAATGGGCGCTGGTAAAAACTGGCAGTCATTAATTATCAAAACCAGTTAGGTGAGGTTGGTTAAACAAATTCAGAGTGTCAGTGTTTGGAAAGACGTCTGACACAAGTGCTATTTCCTTCACGTCCACGCACAAATGCAACAAATACAGTGTGAAAAGATTTGTCGACAAGGCGCCACGTTTGCTTGGTGAAAAAGTGTTAGGCTTGGCCCTTAGCTGGTGTCAACCACTATCAGGCTATTTGTGGTGACACGTATTTGTTTCCATCTTTGCAGAATTGTGGGTTTCCTGCTGCGACATTGGGGTTCGGCCTCTGAGCATGTGTTCATTGCTTTGTTGACATGTAGAAGCAACTGGGCTAATCTTTGAGTTAAACGCATGACAGTTTTATGGCACTAGCAACCTCTGCTATTTCACTGAAAGGAAATTTCTGGGCTTTAAAGTGTTTTGGAGGTAAAAAGGCAGGTTGAAAGTACATCACAAATTTAAATTTGGTGATAAATTGCTATTGTCCAAAATAAGTTTTATTCTCAATTAGACAAAAAAAATGGATTAAAAACTCATTGAATGCAAAGCTGTACCTAAATTGTAGACAATATCGTAGTCAACCACATGGAAAAGTGGCCAAGCAATATTATAAGAGATTATTTAATAGCTGAAAAACAGTAATAAAGATATCTAATAACAAACCTATATTTTATATAAGCCAAATGCATGAACTTGAGGTCTGATGACTTCAAAACATTTTTCTCTGCTTTATATCCATTTATAGATTAATCAAATTGCAAGTGGTAAAACTGCACGAGTTCATATTTGATGTAATTAGAAATGGGAAGTGAGCCCTGATCACTGCTTCACACCAATCCCGACGCTGTATCCCTTGTGCTCGATATAACATCACTGACAGCTCTATATGTGTTTGATTGAATTATATGTAATGAGCTCTGCTGTTGTGGTTGTCCTGCTGTGTGCCGAACATATGCTGAGAACACGTCAGCCAAGTGTAAAGGTCCCTGGGTAAACATTGTCTAAAATTAAAGAAGGTGTTTATCCGAGTTTAATTGGACGTCTGTCCCCGAGCAGAATTGAGTCATGAGGCAGTTCTGCTTATAAACTAGATTTAGCCTTTATTTGATTGTTAAAATACAAGGTCCTCCAAGGGCAGAATTAAAAATCATTGTCATGCCGCTGCAGGCACATTCAGTGTTCAATGTCAAATTCCTTTTGACATTGTGTGTCCGTCTGATAACTCCTGACAATAAGGTATCACATTAAAGTCAATACTGTTTCCCTAAATAACTGTATCTGTGTTTCCAAACTATTTTGTCCCCCACATCCCAATGAATTAGTGCCCCTTAATTCCATATCATAACTATGTCCTTTCCATTAAATTATCCTTTTTTTTCCTTTTTTTTTTTAAAGGGGGGAATTAATGTCAGACCTTTTTTTCCAATAGTAGACTATACTGTTACGTTCCCTGGCGATTTTAAGGGGTATAGGGAATAACATTAATTGCTGAGGTCCGGTCTCGACCCGATACCAGCGTAAGCAATAAAAACCAAAGCGCTAAAGGCAACAAACCGGTGTTTATTTACAATGCTTACAGTGGGAAAACTCTTGTCCCTAAACCATTCACAATAATATTTACATAAATAATACTAAAGAAAGGAATCAGCCTAAATAATTAGGGGAAAAGAAGAAGAGAACTGGGCAGCAGTCAAACAAAATAAATAATCCTATAACTCGGTTATCAAATCTAAACTTAACTAAAGAGAAATAAAAAGAAAAGAAAATCTTCAGCATCCAAAGATACCCTAAACTAAGCTACTCTCACTAGCAAAAACAAAAGTACAGCAAGTGAGGCACGCCCCTAACCTAGTGTATTTAACAATCATTCACTACGGGATGTAAAATGTAGATCACGTGATATTCTTACCTTTCTTCTCCTTCTCTCTCCTTTATATACATACAAATGGTTTACCAAATGAAGATAAGATGGAGCTTAATGTACAAAAACACATAGAACTATAGCTTAACCCACAGTATACAAAGTTAGCATAACAGACACAAGCAAGACATCTGCCGCATTGTCTCAGCGTCTTCCTTTTATAGATCCAGCTGGTCACTAATTAGGACGAGATAGATGACATCATCTCCTCCAACGATGATTGGCAGGGAGCAGGACCAATGGCGTAGCACTAAAAAAAGTGAAAGTAAAGACAAACAAAAGAGAAAAAGAGAAGAAGAAAAAAACAACAGACAACAACACAAAACGACACCAGCTGTAACAATACACATTCTAATTTTAATTTTGGTTTAATTTTATAGTGCCCAGCTCTGTTTAACACATTGTATTATATAGTTACCAAACCATTCTACAGAATTCCACAGACTTTGTTCCAAATTAGCACTGGATCTGCAGCAAAAATATTATACTGGATGTGATTCATTATGATTAATATTATTAGACGCATTTAAAAAAAAATGCAAATTTAAATAAATAAATAAACAAACAAACACATTGCTTTCCCCGTTTAAAAAAGAACTCGAGGTTATTAATATGATTTGTTAATTTAACGCATTGAATAATATAATTATAAAAGTAAACAAAATTATTTTATTTTTTATTAATTAATATTTTTCTTTATTTAGGTACATTTCACTCCTGATTGGGAGTCATTTCTCTAGCTGATGCAGAAGACATGCAGTTATCTGAACTGGATAGTTACACATTGGCAACCACTGCCAACCAGTAAACAAAAACCTGCAAAAACACATCTTATCAAAATCTCACAAATATGCTTATCTGGTGAAATAACTTATTGTGATAGGAACAACATTGCTATCAACTGATTTTAGGGTTAGGGCTCAGGTCATACATTGTTATGAAAGATTACAAAGACAGTTGCAGTTTACTAATGAATCATGCACAAAAAGACGACAAAAACATACTTTAAGAAAGTAAAAGGGGTGCGATTTGATGTTGACCTGGCATTGAGTGTGCCGTTCCCCCTCTCTTTTCATGTAACTAACATGTCACAGACCCTGACAACAGCCCTGTCATGCCTTAATGCCAGGAATGTGTATGGTTTCTCTCCAAAGACTTTGAAATCTCTTGTCTAAAGCTCAGGGTTGCACAGATGCAGTTGCTCTGTGAACTGTGAGTAGGTTGTAGCACATGTGCTCACCATAAAGGCATTTTGCTTTCATCTACGGACATCACAGTGCAGGAACACGCCTTTAAACTTCCGGCATGTTTGTTTTACAACCTGTAGCTCATTTGTGCCGTTGTGCCATCCTTTATAATGTCTTTAGTTATTTTTGTCATGATAATATAATTCCATGTATAGTAAAGCACCAAGGCACAGGTGGAATGCCGTATATGAGTATTGTAAAGCCAAAATATTGAAATGAGAATAATACTTCATGGACTCTTTCCAATATATTGTATTTCTACATTAAAATACTTTCTCATATCCTAGTTTACTATACAGCCATTTGTAGGTTGATTTCCCTAAAAACACCGTCTCTCAGGTGTATTCAAAACATTGCTGTTTTTTTTTTATGTTATCATCAACTAGCCAGAATAGCAACACTGACTTTGGGGCGGAGCTATGTGTTTCCATAACCAATGGCAGGCCTTGGAAAAAAACCTGTTTGAAAACAGTTTAGTCAGTTTCATTTTAGAGGCACTGATTATGCACTTCTCCACTGAGATAATAACATTATTATATTACATATTTATATTAGGTTATATTACATATGATATTACATTTTAAACTAATACAGTTAAAGCACAAATTCTTAAGCTTGTCTGAGATTCAGGGTGGTGATGTTATGACTCATCTCGGCTAAATATGATTGTGACAATTAATTTAATTACAATTATTAATAGGTTCTCTGGTAAATAACCTATTATCATTCTCTCATACTTGATACCATCACACGTCGAGAATAAGTGTAAGCCATTTTCATCAAATAATAAGTGTTTCTGCTTGAGGTTGATTGAATTTCTAACACCTCATGTTTGCAGTAGGTAGCAGTACGCATTTCTCTATGAAATCTTTGAGTTTAGTATAGGCTCGCTTGTAAGTGTTCAGGGTGCTAAGTACTGTGCTAAATGTTCCTTTTGTTGTTTACCGATTTATGGTGTTTTCACACATTCTCTCTTCTTAGATCTTTAGTGTACCATAAAATGGTACCATCTAAAACAGATGTGGCTCAAAGAAAGTTCAGGGGTCACAAATGTGCTTTTTTCAGCAAACAACCCAAAAGAATAAGAGAAATCGGTCAAGTTTTAAAAGAAAAATTAATATTTTAGGTCCAAAAGCATACCATCTACTAGATGGGACTAACTGACTGAGTAACTGAAGTGTGCTGAGCATTCCTCTGGACAGCCTTTAAAAACTAGTGAAACCAAAGAGCCCCATGTGGGAAAGCTGTCTCCTGTCAGCAGAAGGGTCCGCTTGGCCCTCAGAACCAAAGCACATGATTAGCATACAGTACAAATAAAACTAGACATCTATGAGATGTAGCTCTGACATGGTGACAGAGAACGGTGGGCGCTAATAATAGAATGACACCACATGGTTTGATTTACGAATTTGACTTACGTGGCCCAGGCGGAATCTTAAGATGTTTTTTGTTGCATTTTCAATGCTGATTTAGGGAGAAAAACAAGTAAAATTCTGTGGAATGGATTGGTATATTGATATGAGTTAAACAGAGCTGAGAGCACTATAATATTAGCCAAAAATAAATACAATATTTGTATTCTGTAGAAAAAAATAACAGCATAAAGAATGAATTTAAAACCATATTATATAGCATTTCACAATGTAATATTTTTTTCACTTCAAATTTTTCAAATATGCATTTTCATGTAGCATCACTATTTTGATAAATATTTAGGTCAGGTAAATTTTAGATTTTTTTAGATTAGATTTTTTAGATTAGATTTTTTTAAATTTAGATTAAATTTTCTGTTATTAATTATGAAACATTGGTTTAGTACAGAAGTTTTTGTTCAGAATTTATTAAATATATTTTGCTTTTGCAGTGTTGGGAACATTCTAGAAGTTTCTAAAGCATTATGGAATATTCCAGAACATTGTGGGACTAGGACTAGTCATAAAAGCTGAAAATCATTCAACGTACACATCTGAAGTTGTGGATGACTCACTTTTGGTAACTCTTTGATAAACTGTTGTTAGCTCAGTGTCATGCATGCACCATGTAAATTTTATGCATAAGTAATAACAGAATAGCTTGTTTAGGTTGTCAACATATTTTAGTTTTCATGAGCACTGTTATACACAAGTTAAGTAATTTTCGTATTCATAATGTTTCATAAAGAAACATTAAAAATATAATTGAAACAAAACTTGTAAAAATTTGTTTCACAGTAAGAAAATTGCATGTTGCAATTAAGAAATCAAATCCTGAGTAAGATTACTCCCACACAATTTTCAATTTGAATTGTTACACGCTTTAAAATCAAATAAAAAGTTAATTATATTATTAGCTAATGGCCGTGTAATATGGACTGACCACTCAGTTTTCTGTTTTACCACATGAATTATTATGGTTGTTATCCTTGCATTTCAAAATAAAGCAGATTTTGTTAGTTTAGCATATTATCATTATATCATAAAAAAATATTTGCTAATAAAATCATTGTCACCACTTTTTTTTTTTTTTTTTGGTTAATCACTAAACGGCACATTCAAGAGACACCTGTCTAAGCTTCTCTACATCAGTTATATACTGCCTCCACCTGTTTCTTTGTGAACATATATGGTGCACATTAACACTTCTAAAGAAAGCTAAGATGTTGTACAAGGCCCTAAATTCTCAGTTTATTAATTATCTTCCCTTCAAACCCTGACAAGTCATGGTTGATTTGTGGTGTATTAAGATACAGATCAACATACTATATTGTACGAGTAACCTTCGTTTTCCATATTAAGCCAGTATAAGGTTCATCCACATCTGAAACCGAGACGGGCCTGCTAGCAGGTTGCACTGAGGTCTCATGGACTGGCCAGGTGCTCGGCGTATAAATTACCAGGCAGGGCAGTGCCTAATGCAATGCCCACAGTTGCCAGCAGGTGTGCTGAAGGGAAGAAAACAGCAGGGGTCCATATATTTTACCACTCACCATTTGTAATTTTAGATGCTGACTGCTGCCGATGTTAATGGATAGCAATGCATGATATTCCTAATGGACAGCGGTGTTCGGCTCTGATCACATGACCTGGCCCCGCCTAAAGTGTGTACTTTTGTGACTGACATTTTGTTGACTTGCTGACAGTTCAAAATAGGTTACCTTTCGATTGCTGCCAAGACCGCGGTAGCCAGTAGCCATTGTTCAGCAAGTTAGATAAATGAGGAGGATCGAAATGCCTGGAATAATTACCCCACAATCCACTAGTGTTGACACCTAAAAGCTTTTTCTCATGGACGGTCACTGTTGGAAAGGTGTGTTTTTTTTTTTTTTTTTTTTTATTGGACGTTTCTGTAGAATTATCTTCATCATATCATCTGTCTTTCACATTCATGAGTTAAGATTGCAAAATATATCTCCAGGCCATATTTTAATCTAAAAGGAAGGAAAAGCAGACAAATACATGAAAATTTGATTTAGAATTTTAAGACCTTTTACATTGTGACCTTATTTTTTTTTTAATGACAAGCACATTTTCCAATCAAATTCTCTTTAATATTAATTTAATATAATATGATAATTGTTATATCTTTAAATAAGCTAAATGGTGGATGGCAAAAGCTACTAAGGTTCAGCTTGATGTTTATAAGTTGGAGCTTGAGTGTCAGTTGTCTTTTCACAATGCAGAAACTTTAATAGTATTAAAAAGTAAGATTTATTTTATTTAATCAAAACATTTGTACACTGTTTTTTTTTTTTTTAAATTAAAAGCTAATGCAAACACAAAACCATAGAATAGACCACACATACAGCCTCTGAGGGCTTCAAGATTAATTTAGAGGACACGGTGGCAACAGGCAAGCCATGTTTTACAGCAGCTTTACAGATCCTGTGACAGCTTGTCTTTCTCTGAGACTCCATATGATCCTCCTCGTAACACAAACCCACCCGGCCATGCCAAAAAAACCTCACCATATTAGTGACAAAATTAATAGATGAAGGGGTGTAGGGATGATCTGAAATAGTGGACACATCATAAAACTTGTCAGCTTTTCCCATGAATATTATTTACTAGGTTTTTAATCAATTACAATTATTTTTTGTTTTACTCGTATTGTTCACAAAGTGATGTTAAGTTAACTAATTGCTAAATAGGCACTAGTAATATTAGTGTTTAGGTGTCTGTTAAGTCCACTGTGGAAGTTATTAACAAGGTTCTACATGAGGACTACAAATACCACAAGAATGCAAGTTTATGTACCTGACAAAGTAGCATTAGCATAGTTTGTGTTTGTTTAGTCCATGTGCAAGCTGCTAACAGGGTTTTAAATGAGGACAACAAAAACACAAGTTTATGTGCTTGACAACCTCTGCGAACAAGGTTCTACAACAAATATCGCAAAAATGCAAGTTTGTTCTTGACAATTAGCATTAGCATAGTAGCATTAGTGTTTTAGTTAACATGGTTCTATATGAGGACTACAAATACCATAAAATTGTAAGTTTGTGTTTGACAAATTTGCATTGGCATAGCAGCATTAGTGTTATGTTCGTTCACTATGCAATTAGTTAAGGTTCTACTTACAGACTACAAATATCACAAGGATGCAGACTGATGTATTTGATGAAGTAGCATCAGCATTAATGTTTGTTTTAGTCAGCTGTGCAAGCTAACAAGGTTCTACATGAAGACTACAAATAACCAAAACTCAAGTTTGTGTTTGACAAATTAGCATTAGCATAGTAGCTTTAGTGTTTGTGTTTGTCCACTATGCAATTTAATGGGTTTTACAAACAGACTAAAAATAAAACAAGGATGCAAGTTGATGTGTTTGAAGTAGCGTTAGCATAGAAGCTTTAATGTTTGTGTTTCAGCCAACTGTACAAGCTAAGAAGGTTCTACATGAGGACTACAAGTACCATGCAAACGCAAGTTTGTGTTTGACGAAGTAGCATTAGCATAGTAGCATTAATGTTTGCTGTAGTCAGCAGTGCTAGTTAACAAAGTTCTACATGAGGACTACAAATACATAAAACACATGTTTATTTGCTTGACAAATTAGCATTAGCATAGTAGCACTTTTTTTTTTTTTTGGTCCACTGTGCAATTTGTTGACAAGGTTCTACAGACTACAAATACCACAAGGACACAGGTTGATGTGCTTGACGAAGTAGCATTAGTGTCTGTTTTGGCCAACTGTACAAGTTGTACATGAGGACTACAAATACCAGTAAGACGCGAGTTTGTTCTTGGCAAATTAGCATTAGCATAGAAGCATTAGTGTTTGTGTTTTAGTCCATTATGCAAGTTGTTAATAAGGGTCTACATACAGACTACAAATGCCACAAGGACGCAAGTTGATGTGCTTTAGAAAGTAGCATTAGCATAGTATAGTTAGTGTTTATATGTTTTAGTTCACTGTTGCTCACAAAATTCTACATAAGGACTACAAATACCACAAAAGCTATTCTAAAAACCTTTTGGAAATTCTTTAGGGAACACATGGAGAATTAGCTTTCCAAATGGACATTGATTTCAAAATGCTATTATATTTTTGAACTGTTACTTTTTTTTAAATGTATTTTAATTGTTTGAGGTGAACACATTCATGTTTGAACAATGAAAGCCCAAATTTACATTCCTGAACTGTATTTCTACAGGGTTCAACTGCAGTGTTTCCCAACAGCTTCTTTCTTTGCCACGTCTCTTCTGACTCAATCTCAGTGGGCACCTGCCAAACATTGTTTGTTTCGTTTAGCACGGTGGGGAAGCCAACCCTGTGCTTCTGGTGTCATTAGCTGAACTTGATAAGATGACAAAAAAAAGCTAAAGTTTCCTTCTGGAGGCAGTTTGAGCGGATGACACAGCTGCAGGTTGGCTGTGGGGTGGGATGTGTGAAGGTACGGGCTATTCGTGTTCATTCGTGTTCATTCACAATGTAAATATCAGGCAGATGCATGAAGAGTGAGTCATGTAGATATTTTAAGGGTCGAGGTGACTCATGTCCACCCACAGTCCTTCTTACATAACACCCAAAACATCACACATGAACAAGAACTCAGGTAGACCTTCTGTTTCTTTCAAACACCACGGTGATGATGCAGCAAACAAGTTACTGGGATGCAGGGTTTTTTTTATTTTATAAAAGTTTCAATTAATGACTCTAGTCGAATGCTGTAACCAAGGTAATGTTTTAAATGATTATTTTAAAAAACATTAGTTTTAGAATAAAATGTCATAATATTTTAAAACAAAACTGCTTTTGTTCTTTTTAATTCTTATACAAATAATGACTATGTACAAAATGTATTTTATATGATCATCATAACCCAGCTTTTGAGTGACGTCTCGTTGATCACTTCAAGATGATGGACATGTTGACGTGTTTGTAACGGTCAAATGTGGCATCTGCCTATTATACATATCTATGGTTCAAATTATGCGGAAGCCCTTGTATGGAGATGGTTTGGCCATGTTTTCTGTACCCACAGAAAATTCTGTAATTAGTACCCACACACACACATGCTGCCTCAGTTGTTTATAATTATACATATTTATCAACAGAAGAACAAGGATAAGAACAAAGGAATGTGCTTATATGCACCTAACGTGAATCTTTATGCATGAAAACCACACTTAATGGGATAGTTCACCCAAAAATGAAAATTCTGTCATTAATTACTCACCCTCATGTCATTCCAAACCCGTACGACCTTCATTTAGCTTCAGAACACAAATTAAGATATTTTTGATGAAATCTGAGAACTTGCTGACTCTTGAAGATTGACACGGAAGAGAATAATTGTTGAATAAAGTCTTTATTTTTGTCGTCTTTCTCGTAGCTTCATAAAATTTCGGTTGAACCACTGTTATTACATGATGTCCTTACTACCTTTCTATGCCTTGACCGTGGTAGTACCCTTGATGTCTATGGAGGGTCAGAAAGCTCTTGGATTATATCAAAAAATATCTTAATTTGTTTTCTGAAGATAAACGAAGGTCTTACGGGTTTGGAACGACATTAAGGTGTGTAATGACAGAATTTAGATTTTTGGGTGAACTATCCCTTTATTAAAATCAGTTCACAGTACACAATTTAGCCAACTTAACAAGGTAAGCATTTTATTAGAAATGCCGCTAACCTGACATTGTTGATTGCCTTTATTAGTTGTGCACTCATTTGCTTTTTAAATCACTGGCCCAATGTGGTCAATGGAACAAACAGACCGTCACTGCTCTATTCTCAGATGCTGCTATCAGTACAGCTCATGGTTATCTCCTAAGAGCTTTTACAGAGACAGGGACAGACGTCTAATGGAGGGAGGACGTGTGTCTAAGAGAGGGTGTCTAGTTTCAGTAGACTTGTGTTGCCTGCCTGTATCCTTCACTGATCAATGGAAGAATCTGTATCTTCTCAATTTTGTGGATGACAGCAATGATGTGTGTGAATGAGACACAATCTGCGTGTGTGTGATCGTCAAAAGTGTATTAATAACATCTCATAACCTCAGGTGGCCAGAGCGCAATGAGGTCTGGAAAGTGTACAGCTGTCAACGGCTGCAACCTCTCATCAGATGATCTTGCCTAATCAATGGGCCCAGTGGGGAGGAAGTGATGTCGGGGCCTCTCGTAATGGCCGGTGGTAATTAAATGGCTGCAAATGGGCCCCAGATGCAAAGTTAGTGTCGCCCCCGACTGTGATGCTAAATTGAATTTAATAGTTGAGCACAAGGGATGAAGGTTTGATTAGCATGACCCACTTAGCCCCTGCTGGTATATACGGTAATAACATCATATGCCGACAAAAAGCGTCTTTCAACACTGGTGTCCGTTTAAAAGAAGCTACTTAGCAGTTAAATGTTGCGATGTAGTGA